>VYXD01008519.1:25471-169593 GCA_013397195.1 Hylia prasina
AATGCAGCAATTTCTGTTAGTAAAAATACCACCTGAAGAGTCAAAACAATGTAATTTTGTATATAATCACCATAATAAGCACATGCTATAAATATTGAATAAAGTTCTGTGAGGAAACAGTCCCCTTGGTATATGGATCTCTGAGTTATGCCTCTAGGTTTAACAGTAAATTAAGTGAAAGGAAATGCTGGCTAGCCATTGAAAACAGAGGGTTAGGAGGGGATAGTTTCTATATCTGGTCCAGTTACTAGTTCACTCTGAACTTCAGAAGAGTGATTTCAACTGTCAGTATCTGTAAAATCAGAATTGTGCTAATATTTTTCTGTCTTCCTGGGCCCACAGAGGGTGCTCTGAAAAATCCACAAAACACCAACATACATGTAAATCACAGCTGTTGAATAACTGTGATCAGCATGGGAATGGATCTATGAAGGCTTGAAGGAAGTTGGCCATTAACCACATTTCAGTTAACCTACTGTGTCTACTCAGAGACCATTCTGCTTAAAGAGGTTTGAAGAGCGTGTTTCAACCAGGGTGTTGACTCCCAGGGCTGCAGCTGCAGGGCTGTATGGTCAGCCAGGTGGTGTGCTGGCCTTGTCTCTTCCAGCCCACCTGAAGGGAGGCTGTGGACACCTGCAATCAGCTTCAACCCCCAGCCCCGACCCCATTTTCCCTGCCTGCTTTCTGCTGCCCAACAAATGTATGGTTAAGCTGAAGGACAAAGATCAGAAGTTCAGATAGGCTGACTCTCTAACTTTAGCTTAGACATGCCACTGCAGCTTTAATTCCTACGGGTGGCTCCAAAACTTTCCAGCTGCAGGATTTCCCTCGGCATTTTTTCCTAGGCAGAACATAACCTACCTATTTTTTACCTTTAAAGGTTGAGGAGGAACAACCAAACAGAAAAAAAATCCATCCATCCATCCATCCATCCATCCATCCATCCATCCATCCATCCATCCATCCATCCATCCATCTTAACTACAAAGATACCACTTCTGGCTCAGCTTGTTCCCTAGCTGCTAATCTCTAGAAGATATGAGAGTGTGTCGGAAAACAACGGCTGCAGTTTTTGGCTTTGTAATTTTTCCTAAACATCTGCTATTAGTCACCATCAGAAGCAAGAGTCTGGAGGGATGTTGGTGTTATCCAGTATGACCATTCTTATATTTTGATATTATGTTCTGATAATTTGGCCTTACACAGCCTCAGAAAGCCAAGACATGGTAATATCTGGGCAAAAGGGCACGAATCAAACATTGCTGTCAAAGCCCATTCACTAATATTTTGGAATAAGAACATAATAAAAATGATGAAGAATCCACCCTTCAGCTTGGCTGTTTGCTGCAAATATTATAAGGGTATTAAACTAAACAATGGCTTGTACTCATCTGGCTCTCCAGATGTTTTCTATGACTCTTATTTTCTATCAATCAGTTAACCACGGTTTTTGCTTTCCTTAGCAATGTATTTCCAAATCACAATCAAAGAAACTAACGGCAAATAATAAGGGCTAGATTGTATTTGATTGCTGCTAGTTGCTCATGGGAAAGGAAACTGCAAGAAACACTGCCAATCCTTCACACTGGCAGACCAGCCAGGAACATTTCCAGCCCCCCTGACTGCCCCCGCAGTGCGCTCCGTGCCAAAGGGGCTGCGCAGCGGTCATGTCTGATGGGGAGACCCTATGGCTGGCAGTGGAGGGAGACGTGCCTGATTGCTATACAGGACAGGAGATACAGAATAATTTATTTCTCTTTCCACTCAGCC
The DNA here is from genome assembly GCA_013397195.1 of Hylia prasina. NCBI lineage: Eukaryota > Metazoa > Chordata > Aves > Passeriformes > Sylviidae > Hylia > Hylia prasina. The sequence continues at coordinate 27,242 of VYXD01008519.1, forward strand.
CTTTATTAGAGCCAGCCCAACTCACTCAGAGACACAGCAGGCTTCAGTCATTTAGAGTTTATCAGTGGGTGTTTTCAGCCTGGCTCCATGAGGAAGCACAGCTCATATAATTGCTCTGTGTGTGCGTGTGTGTGCACAGTTGTCTAAAAACTTTTGTACTTTTGTACCCATTGGGTAATTGTAGCTGAACCTGGCAGAAAGGTAGAGGTTCCAGAGATAATCAAGTTGGTAAGTTTTTGTGAATATAGAAAACTGAAGAGTTTTCCTACTGATGGAAAGGCTGCAGCCCACGCATGGTTTTCATTTGACACAGAGAGAATCCACCTGGGAAAGAGGCTGGATGTATGTGAAGGAAAGCTTCAGTCAGAGCTTATACCTTATTAGATATAAGGGGATCCAGTCTGCAGCCAAGGCTTCTCTCCCCTATGGATTCTCCTGTGTCTGATAAGAGCAGAATTCACAGTGCAGCAATAGTATAATTCATTTAAAATGTCAGTCAGCCATGAAACACTAACTCCATTGGAAACTAGGCTTCCGGAACAATTCTGGTGTTCATGGAAATACTTGTTCCCTCACATACTGCAAAGCTCCAGGAGGAATTATGGGTGTTTCTCCATTGCTTCCAGTCTCCAAGCTAGCTCTCTCAGAACTATCTCTGCCCAACAGTAGACTGGGTCTTTCTAGCGCCCACAGCCTCTGGAGGCTTCAGAGAGGAAAGTTGTACTTCACTTCTTCCCTCAGACCCGGGCTCATCAAGCATAACTTGTCTGAAGAACCTTATTCACAAAAGAGCTCCCCGTTCCCTTTTAGGCACAGAAGGGTAAAAAGAAAAAAAAAAAAAAAATTAAAAAAGGGCCAGCTTTCTCAATGGCTTCCTGGCCAGAAAGAATTGCTGGCTGCTGAACGCTTGTGGAAAAATGCTCTATTGAGAAGTGTAAATGAGAATGGAATCTTTCTGAAAATCTGGATCCAACAGGGACTATTGGCACTTGAAAGTTTGGCCGTCATTTCTTTTGAAATACGTAGCTCTTAAATGAACAAAATCTGAAGTGATTTTTCAAAAGTCTCCTGCCTTTATTTCCCCTTATTCCCAGGTAGCACTGAGAATACTTATGGTATTGATGTCAGGCATTATGCTCAAACCAGGAAGAAAAAGACACATTTCAGTTGTCTGAGTGCTCAGGTTTCCTCTAGACACTGTTTTAATAACAGATTCATTAGGAAATTCCCCAATTATTTGTATTGTCTTCCCACGTTAAACAGAATGTGATTTCTTAATTTCAATATTATTATTGAATAGGGATAGCTATTCCCTGCAGAATTAATGGATTATTCCATTCCACTCAGGGATCAGCATTATTTCTGGCTGCTACATTTCCCTGGGAATGCATGCTAATGTCATGAAAGGTATTTGACAGTGGTATTAAAAAAGTCAGAAAGTAGAGCTACATATCAAGTAATTCGATTAGTGATAAAGAGCAAGAGGGAGATCAGCACCTGGAAACAGATGCAAGTTCTCCCATCAGAGAGAATCCCATGTAAAATGTAACAATTCTGACACCTGATCCTGGCAGAATGCAAGTCAATGCTGATTTGTCACAGATCTGCATGGGAGCAGGGCTTCAATGACAAAGAAAGCAACATTTACTTTCCGTATAGCTACACGGTGCTGTTTGTCTTCAATAGGTGTAAATTCGTGCTGGGAGTTAGACTCTGGCTCTGCTAAAAGTCAGGGTTGGAGGAGATTGCACTGAGATTGTAGGCAGGACAGATCAGATATTACAAAAGCAAGAAGGAAATACAAACCTTGCAGAATTAACATATATTGTCACATTCTATTAAGGTTTTCTGTAGGGCTATATCAGATTAAATGCATTGAATCACAGTCATCTTACAGCATATGAAAATATTGTCATGGATAGAATTTTTCATTAGTGAATAAAATGCAGAATAATGAACAGTAGACAAAAAAGAGAGAAGATGTAAAGCCAATCAAAGGAAGGGCAGATGTTTAAAAAGTCTTTTGCTATTCAGGATTGTGATCCAACAAAAGCAATTATGTTTCTGCTTTCTCAATTTCAAAACAGCAGAAAAGAGCTTTGAGGTTTTTCCAGTGCTTATGGTCTATCTCCACACCGTTAACTGAACAGAAGGTAACATAATACCAAACATAGCCAAAGGCAACTGATTCCATGCAAAGCTTATAATTTGGGACATCCAGTGAGTTAAAGGGGATCATAATCAAGAAGGAGATAGATATATATATTCAAAAATTGCCAAAGAAATCTATAAGAAGCCTAATTAAACTCTCTCATAAATCTGGACGGGGAATCATAAAAAGAAAACTAAATCAGTGCCTACAGGTGGAAATTTCACTTGATAACTGCCCTCTGTACTTGTGAGAAAGATAATGTGTGGAATTTTGTTGAGTAATGACTGGCATGTGACTGCAGAAAAACAATAGATCCTCTTGGCAAAATACTGAATATTATTTTTGCTCAAAATTTTATTGTGTTATTTTTGAATGGATAAATATCTGAGCTGTAATTATAAATACAATCCACCACACTTCTCCAGTATCCCTGCCATGCACCTAAACAAAAGTATGTGAGGCTAAATATGGCAATCTTCACTGAACATGGTATGTGTATGGCCCAACATGCAATAGAAGAGAGATGAACATGACAGAATAGCAAGGGAAAAGATTAAATGCCAGTCAATCTATATTGTAAGAGAAAAACTTCCTTAATAATACAACACTCTTCCTGTATTACCTGATGCAGGTCTGATGTAAAGAGATGCCACTTGCTAGTCATAGTAGCACCCTAATGAAAATGGTGAAAGTCGCATTTCACCCTTTGCAGTAGTTGTACAACTTATTAAAATTGTGCCATTGAAAGTGGTCTGTGGTGAGGTACAAACACCTGCAGTCATAGAATAGAAAGTGTTGAAGTCCATGGAATTGTTGCCAGGGACATTGGTGGGGCTGAGATTTTCCCCACAGTTTGTCTCCTCTTTCTCTGATTCTTGTTCTGCTGTGCTATTCAAACAACACAGAATACTTTCATTTCCTTGGCTTTCTCACCAAGGGAGGAGAAGGAGGCATAAAATCTCCTTTTTGCAGGTAAGTGGGTAGAACTTCTTCAAGGCGCCATAAAATGAACCTGAGCATGATCCCAAACAGTCTCTTACATGTCTAAAATACAACTTGGGCAAAATGTAGTTGCACACTGAAGGTCACACAGAAATTCCTGCCAACCTCGATTAGGTGTTTCCCAGGCATGTATGTTGCTGGGTGTCACTTCCTTAGGTGCCCAGTACAATCCTATGTATGTTCCAGCCCCTCCCACCCACAGCTGGCTCAAATACAAAGGAGTGTAACCCTCCTGCAGGCAGAGGAGTTGGGGGCCTGCTTTCCTGTGTAGCAGAAAGTGCTAAGGTACAGTGAAAGCAAGGACAAAGCCTGGAGCAGGACCTGAGGGTTCAGGAGAAGACTCGGTCTTGCCAGAGGAATAAAGAATGAGAGGCACCAGTTGCTTCCCCAAGACACAAGCTTCTGCCTTATTCTTCTGGTCTCTGTCTGAAGCAAAGTAGTGCTATTGTGTTTTGTTTGGTTTGGGCTGGGTTTGGGGGGGCGTTTTTGCAATATGTGACAGAAAAAGCAACAGCCTGCTCGTATTACATTTTGAACCCCTGCTACAGGGTTACATAGTTAGACCATTCCTATTTCCTTCCACAAGCTGGGCCTCTCTACCTTATATACCCTGTTGGGTCAGAACCTACTGACTTTGACCCAAAGGTCTACAGGACTGTAGCATGGGACTACTCTGTGTTTGACAGCAACTGAGAGCCGCCCTGCTTGTTTTTTTGGGATACATGGTGCTAACTACAAGGTTTTGAACATAAAGGGATCAGGATCAGCTTACAGTAAAGCATTTCCCCATCTGGCTTGGAAAAAGGACAAAACAGGCTCACCTCCATCTGCAAAAGACCATGTCAGCACAGTCTCATATACTCTTGGTCTCAGCATGCTCAGCCACTTCCTTTCAAACATGACAACCACTGTCTGCCCTTTGGGCAATTGCCTGGCAGCTTGAATGCTTTGGGAAACAAAAGTTTTCCGTTCTCTTGATTTTTAAGGTCCCTTAAGGAGACTCTCACTGAGAAAGAGGAGGTAGCAGGGAAGAAGACCACATCCTACTTTACACTGAAGTGAGCAGCAGCGCACTCAAGGAGTCTATAGTTGCAGAGCTAAATAGAGCAAATGTGAGGCAATGTTTTAACATTGCTTGTAGATAGGGAGGGCCAAACTTCAGGGTTCAGAGCTTCTCATTCTCAGTTGGAATACTTATTAGCTACACCACTCATGGCAGTCCTTTCTGCTCCCTCTGGCTCTATGGTCTGTGCTTTCTGCTGCTTAGTGACCCAGATAACAGAGAAAACAGAAGCACTCTCTCTTTGCTGTTGCCATTCTCACCTATATTCTTCTGATGAAACTACTATCTCTACATTATGGTAGAGCCTGCTGAGATAGGAATCAAGAGCCCAGCTCTGGGGCTCATATTCAACTGGTTATTAGCTAAGAGTGGTATCACTGTGAACCTCATCCCTAAGGAGAAAAGAATCAAGCCACCTGCCTTCAAATGTGCAAGTAAGATAGCTAAACACAGGACAGCTTGGTTCAGAAGCTGACATTCAAAGGCACACTTAACTGCAGCTCTGATGTGGGGCAAAACTCCCCTTACTGGGATTTCTTATTGGCTTCAGTGACATCCTTAGCTTCCTGTGCCCATGCTTACGGTATGTTTACATTGGTGAGTATAGACAGACATGTCTGCTCCATCTGTGATCCCGGCCAAATGAATATATGGCATTATCATCCCAGAGATTAGTCTTGTGAGCTTAGGTCCAGAACTGTAGTCCCACAGGAGCAGGCAGAGGTCTCACTGTACCCATCTTCAAATGATTACTTTTTAAGCGCTAGATTTTGCTGGTCAGTGTCAAGAGAATTTAAGCTTTTTCTACTTGCATGTTGCCTATACCTTAGCCTGTGCTTGTGATATAACCCAGGAATTTACTCACTGCTGATATCTAAAGCCAGAATGCCACTCCCTAGGCTGGATCTTCAAACTTTGGGTCAGTGGAGATCTTGTGTGGGCAGCTTATGTGGACACACTTGAATTCTGTTGCGGGCCAGCTGTTAGCACAAGCAGAGTGTGAGCGGTGGCTTAGACTCACCTTTGCCCAGGTTATAATGGGCTATTATAACAGCCATTTAACCTGTGTCCTATGTCCTTGAAAGCCAGGCTCTGTGATGACACAAAGTGAGAGGTCAGAGCGTGCATCAAGGAACCGGCTGCTCCTCCAAGGATCAGCAGTCATCTCCATAGTCACCCAGTGACAACAGCATCTGACTACTTTGACATGGTTTACTTCTCTTTGACATGTTTTACTTCTTCCCCTCCCCTCTTATAGCTTGAAAAACCCTGGGGACTTGGCCTCCTTTCTCTTCCTTGAGGCAACAAAGCTGCGTTCTGGGACACTGCAAGGCACCTTGGTTTGTCCCATGCATGGTGTGGTATGCTGTCACAGTCCAAATGTGCCAGTCATTCAGAAGCTTGGGCTGAGGGACAGAAGCAAATATCTGAACGGTGGTGGTAAAAAAACCCACCAAGAAACAGCACATCAAGACTCCCCTCCAGCACATAGTCACCATTGCTGAGATAGGTTTACTCTGTTCCTGTTTCACTCCAGGGAAGGTGGGACCCTGCTTCCTCACCAGCCTGCCTGATGGCTCACTGAGAAGGACATGCTCCTCCTGACAGTATAACACGTGGCACCAGTTGAGAAGTGGTTTAAAAAGCCATTCCTTACTACCTCTCAGATAATAGTTGGTGCCTTCAAGCAGAGAAACCTGCCAGAGTACGTGCCATTTGGGTGTCAGCGTCAGGAGAGTCACAAAGCTCATCAGGACAAATCCATAGGCAAACATCCAGTGTACACAGAGCTTAAAGGGTCTTGCTCAGCACTGTGAATTTTGATTCGAGAGTTAAGCACCCCCTTCCAGGTATCACATAGCTGAGGACTGCTATTAGATGAGATTTTCTGCTGATCAGAGGAACACTCAGTTGTGTCCAGAAGTTTTCCCCCTTCCTCTTTTCCCCCTTTCCCCAGTTGATTTTGCAATTTAACTCTGTCTGATTGCATCTGGACTTCCAGAAAGCGATTCAGGGTTGAAGAGAAGATCCTTTGGAGCTGGTCTTTTCTGCGTGGCTTCTTGTATTATCCCAGGAAAATTGCACTGGGTAAAACTTAGAGGAACAGCTAGAGAGCTCATTTTAGCTTTTTGTTTCTGGAATTTATGTTGCACTGTAACAGGCTAGCTATTGCCTCCACGAGGGTCTTGATAAGGGAGAGGAAAATACCGAAATACCTCAATTGCACCTCTGCTCTGCTTCCACTAGGCTGTTCTAAATGATTTCTGTAGGAACAGATGGCATAGGAATTGGCTCTGTCAGCTTTGTACGCGCTAGGAACTCCCTCGTGCCAAGGGAATCCTTGAATGGGGAGATTCAGCAGCTCCCCAGCTCTGTTGAAGTGGGTCAAAATTATTTAAGAATCTGGCCCATTGCAGCCTCATTTCCTCTGAAAATCGTACCAAACCGAGGGGGTGATGGGGTGGTGAGAAGACAGAGAATAAAATTTCAAAGAGGATCAAAATACGCCATTTTAGCTTTTGTATGTATAAACATCCATAATATGACATTTTGTTTAGACAGTTATTTAAAAAGAAGCTTACAATCTTTTTAATTAACATGAATGCAAAGGAATAGGCTATAAATATGAACACAGGAAGGTAGGAGTTGACAGCAGACAGCCTTCCAGACAATCTTTTTTTCACTTGTTATGGGGTATAATAAAATTTTGTTTTCCTTTGCAAATTTTCCATAATGATTATGTTTGTTTTAGGTAACAAATTAACTGTAGGTGACATTTTTTTTCCCCATGTATCATGTCATGTGTCAGAAGCCCTCACCTTACAGCTAGAGTGGGAGCAGTGAATGAGATTAAAGGATGAAAGGGAAAGAGAGAGCAAGATCACCATATGGGCAGAGCATACCTGAACGGTGGATGTGATATACCATTTAATTCATGCTGCTGCCACTATTAAAACATCTTTGGCTCCAAGTCTCATTACCTTACCTCACCTCTACCATTCCACTGCTGCCCACTTTGCTTTACCTCCGCTGCCTGTCTGCCTGACTCATGAAATGCTAAACAATTTTGATATTTACCTGTTTATGATTAAATTGCAAAATGATCTGTTTAGTTCTGTTCTAAATTAAGGTCTACATTAAATGTCATACCATTTATCTTTCATAAAATGAGACAGCAAGGACACTAATTTCCCAAGCACTCAATCACTGCCCGGTGCCACCGGAGAGAGTGGCTGTGGAGGCGCGTGCCCGCCATTCACAGCCGGCTTGACAGCACCCAGGCGGAATCATAAAAGTCAATTAATCATTAAAAGCTGTTACCAGCCCGGATTGAACTGCTGTGGCACAAAATGTTAATCAGCCTCACATCAATACCATAAATTCCTGCAAATTGGAGCGGTCAATAACGCCGAGGCCCGGCAGGTCGATGGGAGGGCGCAAGGCCTCTCCGCCAACATGGTGGCTGGGCAGCCGCCCTGTCCTGGGCTGGCCCGCTGGGGCTGAGCAGGTGCCAATGCATCACTGCTCCTGATGGGTCTGTCAATAACACTGAGCAGGGGAGGGCAGCCCTCACAATTTAATCGCTCGAGGCGCCGTGTGTTGCTGCATATGTGGCAGCTTAAAAGCAGGGCCAGGTCAGTTGCTGCCCAGGGACGGGATGGGGCGGCTGGCGCCATGTGCCATTAACCCGGGTGCTGCTGTGGAAGGAGTCACCTGCAGCTCTCTGGCTTAGGAAACCGTTCCCTGCTGAGTTATAATGTTACTCATGAATGGTCCTGGAGTTGTTCATTAATTCCCTGCAGGCCCAGGGACAGTGTTTTTTATTAGCCTCTGGTACACCGCTGCCAGGCATCCATGAAATGGGGCACATGGAAGTGTGGGCAAAAGGGGAAGGTCGCTTCTGTGTTGGCACCTGCCTAACACTTTTCCCCACGTAACTATTGCTGCTGTGGAAGCGTGAGCAGTACAAGTAAGCTGCCCCTAAAGAACAGAGCTGGACCTTTGGAGAGGCCACTTAGGGCATCTCCTTCTCAAAGCAACCCTGTGTCTTTCAGTGTCGGCTGTGCCAAAGGCTTCACATGGCTTCCTCGCTTCCTCACCACCCTCATTCCCAGGGCCAAGGAGGACTCCTGGCCTTCTGACCCACACATGCAGAACAGACTGGGACAAGCAGAAGACTCTATAGAAGAGAAGTGAGTGCCATGGAATGGACTACGTCCCAAGGGAGAAGGACTCAGTTTCCTGAAGGCATCACAGCAATGCCCTGCTGCCTGCTTCTACTGCTTCTCCTGGGAGGGGAGAGATCCCTGCCTAACATCCGTAGGGCTGCCAAAGGCTCGGCTGAGCCCAATCCATTTATCTCCTGTTACTGTTATTAAATCTGACCTGAAGGTGGGGGAGAAATAGCATTTTTAAGATTGCAGGATATTAAGAAACCTCTTTAGAGATGAAAGAAATGCCTGGTACCGTTACTCTAGGGAAGGATTGTGTTCCACCAGTTTCATTGTCATTTAACGTAGAACATAAAGGTTAATGCCGAATAAAATAATACTTATGTTGATTATTTTAATAGTCTCAAAGTATAACTTTTTTCCCTGGACTGCAGTTATCTAATCCATGTGCTGTACATGCACCAGAAATATTTTTTACTGTTCCATGGCACAGATATGATGGTTCCATTAAGTTCAGGCTGAGAAGCTATTGTGTGTATCTCTAATACAATCATTCCATACTCTGTGGAAAATGGAAAATATACGGATCTACAGACATGCTAATTCCCAAGATTTGCACATTTTTAAAGATTAATAAAAAAGTCCATCTTATTATTATCAGAGTTATAGGAAACATCAAAATAAATTAAGAATCCTACTGCAAAGAAATCCCCTATTCAACATATCAAGACAGGATGATGTTATGAGTGTTCAGACAAAGGTAATACAGTCCCTTTATTTAATTGCCCTGACACCTTGCTCAGTTCCTCCAGCTATACTCTGAGAGCTAAGAAACCCCTCTCAATGTTATTAATTGTATTCCTTTTTAAATGTAGTGCCATATTGCTGTGGACTGAGCTAATGAAACATACTCATATTACCAAAATAGGTATATTTCTTCTTGTACAACACATTCTATCAAAACTGTCTGCTAAAGACATTGTGTTAAAGACCTTTCACAGAGCTTTATAACGAATATCTCAGTTACTCCAACATTTCTATTACATGATCATTAAAATGCCCAAGAGAACTAAACAATATAGCGTGGATCCAGTTATCATATAAGACTTTAGAAATATTATTAATTCCTGCCACTGATTTATGTTAATACTAATGCTAGATTACATGCTATGGCTACTAAACAGCCACTGAATACCAATTCACACAAAGACAGTCCCTGTCTTCCCTGTGAAAGCTGCACTCTCTTCTGTTATAATGAGAACCTGAATTATTTATCTTTCTTTATCCTACAGTAGTTCACTTGACCACAATCACTTTTCTGGCCCCTGTTTCTACCACACATAAATGCATGTAAACATGACACAATAACAACTACTATCTTTGCCTTTTTCAGCCATATGAGATCAGACAGAGGATGGAAGCAAAAGCATTGCCCCATGCTGAGCAGGAACAGGGTATAAGGTTGCCTAAATGACACCCTTACCTGAGTGGCCTTCAGTATTTTTAAATGCAGGTCCAGTGTAAATCACAAACTGAGAAATACAGAAGACTTCCTTGCTGATGGTTTCCACTGCTGGCAGCTTGTCTCAGGTGCCCACTGCTTTTCGCAGCTCTAGCTGGGTGTGAACAGCTCCTCCGCAGCACGTGCACAGGCTCTGCTCACTCTGAATGAGACTCCAGGCAAAGCCAGAAGCGTGGGCAGGATCAGCTCCTGGTCCATTTTGGATATTCAAGCAAGAAATCAGTTGCAGAATATACTGAGTGACAGAATATTCTGAGTTGGAAAACACCCACAAAGACAATTGAGTCCAGGTCTTAAGTGAGTGATACAGGGGTCAAACCCACAACCATGGATGGCACTATTGGCACCATCCTCTAAACAACTGAGCTTATCTTATATTTTTCCTAATCAAGAATAGAGATGTGGCCAAAAGCTCTTCGACATGAGGGGTGAGTACTGCATCCATGGCTTTTCTGTGGGAGTACTTTTAGTCTGTCTGTAACACCTGTTCTGTAGTCCTTAGTGCTTCATGCATTATTGGTCAGAATGCATTCTGCTCCCTTCATACGTGGCACATGTAAGTTGAATTCCATCTGTTATATTTGTATGCTGTAGCCCCACTACCTGCTGTCTCACTCTGCACTTTGACTGGCCTTGGCTCATCCAGAGGGTAGGAATCCAGCTCTGCTGAATTAGTTCTGAAAATCCTTCTGGAGAGTTCTTTGGGCAGGATCTGTTATCCTGTTTCCAAAATGAAGAAGCTCACATTGCATCTAGGACAATATTTCAGCAGTAGGATACCAACATATCTCACCAGTCTTTCCATGTCTTTTGCATGCAGCAGTGAAAAGTATGTTCTTGGTCACAGCAGCCATCCTACAAGCATCGATGTGGAGGTATGCAGATTCTCATTGTGCACTTACTCCTCTGTGACCCAGGCTCCAAACAGAGTTCACAACTGCATGTTTCTTGCCATAAGGAGTTGCAGAATGCCATTTTACCTGGTGACAGGACAGGTAGGAATTTGATCTGAGCTGCTAAATATCCATAATGGCAACAGAGTAGCATGCTGTACATGGAGGATGATCAGCTACAGAAAGAGCAAAAAAAAATTAATGAAAATTTGAACCACATCTCGGCTGGCAAGGAAGATGACTATTGTTATTCTCAGGAAATGCTGAGGAAGGGGTTGAAAAGGTTACTTAGAAATGTACAACCCAAATTACTTTTGCTAGACAGTTTGAAATGGGAATAATGGAAAACAGAAAGACAATTCACAAGGCAGCATGTGCCCTTTGGAAGACTTTGGCACTCTGCTGCCTGTAGGTATTGGATGCGCAAAGCTTGGACTCTATCAGGATTGTTAGAGGACCTATACAGAATTTTCGGTATTCTTGACCTCTCAGTTACAAATTAGTTGAGAGGCATATTTTTCCACTGTGCTTTTAACTGTTGTTCACTGCAGTGTATCACTGTCAGTGCCACTCAGTTAATAGACATCCTATGATGGGTTTTTCCACAGACCTTGATTGTCCAAGGCTCTGTAAAGTGCCTCAGTTGTCCTCAGTGCCTTGATAGGCAGGTAAACCTATCAGGGTCAACAGAACCATCATGTTAACCACTATTCATCTTAGTGACTCTTTCATTGCCAATTTCAGCCACCATCTAGAGCATTTTCACCAGAAAAAAACCTGTGGAGTTGAAATAGAAGGGTGAGATTTATATCAACACCCCTTCCCCCCACTTCCTTTCAAGAGATTGTTTAAGCAGAATCATTTGTGAGTAAGAATGACTGTGTGGATGTTTGAAACCACAGAAGTGGGTATATGTGTGTTGTTAAAAGCCAGGGGTCACTGTAGGGACTTGAAGCTCAACAAGAACTCTTGTGGTGAGCTCTTCCTTCACTGGAAGGATGTGAACACAGCATTTGCTGTTGGGCCACAGGAGAGGAGACCTCAGAGTCCAGCTGTGGAATCTGAATATAGAGACTCTGTTTGGCTGTTCTGCTGACCCACACTAGTTCTAGCCTCATTTCTTCCTTCATCTGGTTTACTTTGCACACGCTTTCTTGGTAAGCTAGTGATGTCTGCTGGCTAATAACCTGCAGGCTCCTGAAACTGAAAGGGAGGGGAGAAGGACATCACTGACAGGGAGCCAGAAATGAGTGAGGATGGAGGAGCAGACGTGGCCCACAAATAGTATGGGCTCTAGAGCCTGTGTGCATGGGGAGTTTTGGAAGCAATGTTGACCTCATACTGTGAACCAACTCTTTTTTTTTAACCAAGGAAGCCTAGCTATGCACTATTCAGTGATGTTATTGATATGGTGCCTCAGAGGTGGACTCTGAATTCTAATTAGTTGTAATAATTAGTAAAGTTCAGTACCCCAAAGATGGTATTTTAATTTAGGGAAACAGAAGGTCAGATTTTATGTGTTATAAATTAACTCCAAACCCTTCAGTACCACACTATAATTTCTATTATCTGATATACTGGTTATAGTTGCAGTGGCTACCATGACAAACCATTTTTCTTTTGGGGAGCAAAGGTGTAGAGGTAGATTTTAACCTTTCATGGCAGTCTAAACCTAGAGTAATTCTATTGAGTTTGAAGGATTTACACCAGATTGACAGTGTAAGAAATGAGGTCAGAATCAAGACAGTAAAGCAGTGCCATTTAGCATCTATCAGAGTTGATGAGGGCTTACCTTGTAATATTTAAAACCATGGGTATTTTAGACAGATAGGGAAATGCACTTTCAGAGTCCAATTTAACAAAGTCTAATTTCAAAAACTGAAGCCCTGTTCTCCTAATCTGAGTGACTTTAGATACATATGGGAATATCAAAACATGATTGCCCTGAAACTCAATCTTCTTCTTTTTAATTAAAGAAAGAATCCTATCTTAGTCACTTGAGAATCTGAAAGATAGTCTAAGTATTTGACACTCAGAAAAACTTTTAACAGATAAATTATGACGACAAGAAACAAGAACTACCATCAATAGTAAAAGCAAATTTAAAATAAAACTAAAGATGCTCTAATAATTTAGAAAAAAAACTAATCAATCCTGATCTTAAAATTCTTCCTTCAAGCCAAAAATAAATGTCTTGCAGGAATTAATTTAAGTTATAGAAAGTCGTGACTAGATCTCAACTGTTGTAAATCAGCAAAGCTCCACTGATTTCAATGGAGCTGCACTAAGATAAGTCAGATAAGAATCTGTCCCTCAATTGCTCTGTAGTTTTTTCCTAATCAACAAACAAAATACAGTTTTTACATTAATATAGAGTCCTAGAATGGTTTGTGTTGGAAGGGACCCTTGAAGGTCATCTGGTACAACCTTCCTGCAATGAGAAGGCATCTTCAATTAGCTTAGGTCACCCAGAGCCCTGTTCAACCTGACCTTGAATGTTTTCAGGGATGGGGCATCTACAAATCTGTTCCAATGTTTCACCACCTTCATCATATAAAATGTCTTTCTTATATCTACTCTGAATCTGAGGTCAAAACCATTACCCCTTGCCCTACAGCAACAGGCCCTGCTAAAATGCATGTTCTCCTTTCTTATACATCCCCTTTAAATACAGAAAGGCTGCAATCAGATCTCCCTGGAGCCTTCTCTTCACCAGGCTGCTCTACCTCAGTTCTCTGTCTTTCCTCACAGGAGAGGTGTTCCAGCCCCCTAATCATTTTGTGGGCAGAACGTCATTGCAGTGGAGCAGAGAGGGAGAAATCACCTCCCTCAATCTGCTGGCCACACTTCTTTCGATGCAGCCTAGGACATCACTGGTTTTCTGAGTTGCAAGCACACCTTGCCAGCTCCTGTCCAGCTGTCATCCATGAAACATCTGTCTTACACCCTTGCTTTTCCTCAGTCGTAACCTGGTGTTTTTTTTGTACCAGATCTCTCAGTTTCTCTGTTTTAACAGTTTAAGAAGTAAGAAAAATCTCTGAGAAAACTTTATTTAAATCAATTCTGCAACCTTGACAAAATGTGTCTTTTACAACACATTGAACCACCTTCTCCTGCCTTTGAAGGAAGAACTAGGCAATGCTAAAGGATTAATATCCTGGCATAATTTTTCTGGTGTCATTCAGGCTAACATACATAGGACTGCACATGCAGTCACACACCCTATATTGCTTGACAGGCTTTTGTTAGAAAAGTTTTACCAGGCACATCCTGCTTTTCCATTTTTAAAGTGTGCTCATCTCCAAGAATGTTGTATTGAAAAAATAGAAATTGAATACAGCTGAGATAAATAGATCACGCTAATACTAACACTCCTCTGATCCCTGCAGGCAAAAGCTGAAAAAGCATTTCAGTCTCTGGGCTGATGCTCTGAGTGCTGTGCAGAGACTTGTGCTTCCAAGGAGCAATGACTGGTGGAGGCTGTGGTTCCTCAAGTGGTCCTTCAGTGCCAGGAGTGGAGATCTGGACAATGCTGGGAAAACTTCCTCCACAGCCAAAAAGTGAACAAGGTGAGGGATGCAAGATCAGCTTTTCCCACCAGATTAATTCCCAGAACTGCTATATTTCATGGCCACATAAACACCTGGCTAAGCAAAGCATTGCAATGACGTGGAGCTGGAAATGAGTAGTCGAGGGGCTGGAGGGTCAAGAGCTACCTAAGGCCATCTAAATAACACCAAATTTGTCACCAAATAAGAAGCCACACAATCTGCTACACAATCTGCCACACCATACCACACTAAACTTTCAAGAGCCGTTCCACAGCCTGAATTACAGACGAGAAGCAAACAGGAAGCATAGACAAATGGTGGAGCTCTGGCATCCTATGCCAAACCAATTAAGCAGTCAGGCCCATGGGTAAAATTGTCTGGAAAGAAAACAGCTTTGTGCCCTTCCTGAGTACAGCACAAAGAGAACTGGGAATACTGCAGAGCTGGAAGGAGACCCAAGCCAACCAGCAAATTGCAGTGTGGGGCTACACTGAGTTCTGTCCCCTCAGTGCCCTTGGTTTTACAGGTATTGAGGTCCCCAGCTCACTTCCTAATAACTTTTCACTGAATGCAATGAAAATGAAACCTATGTAGTTTTTCTCTTGTTGACAGTGAAGCTTTTAAAACTTGGGCATATAGATATGCAATCCTATTCTGTGCTGTGTTCTTTTCCATTTGCAATTGTGGTTTATGGTCATAGCAATGGTAGGAGAAGGATAGAATGCCCCTTATATTTTAACCATCAGGTTGCCATTGTGAGCATTAAATAGCATCCTGACTGCCTCAAAATAAAAAGCACCAGCAAATATTTAATGCTACGCAAAAATTAGAAAAGTCTGGAATTGTCTCTCATTCGCTAACCTTAATCATATCAACCTGTTCACATACATGAGTGTATCAAATGCCAAAAGCCTGCTGGGAACTCATCCCTTTGCCAGCTGGTACGCACTGTATTTTATCAGGACTTTTTTGTATGGGAAGCAATGAAAGAGCATCCACAGCCGTTTGACAAAAAAAGATGGAAACCAGCAAACACAACTGGAATTTTCTGAGAACAAGCACACGCACTGTGTGTTCATTTATTTTCCCACAAACAGGGAAACAGACAAGAGGATGCAGCCTGTGAAAGCCATGCTTATCTAGGACAATATCACTGGGGCATAATATATTACTGCAGAGAAAGCACATGTACTCCCAGTTTTCACCAGGAAGAGAAGCTAACAGTCTGAGTGCGTGGAGCAAGCCACATAGATTGACAAGGAATTTTGTTACCAAATGTTCATCACCCCTTGAAGAAGTTATGTGCTTCGCTGCACAGTGGTATCATTTTTTCCCCCACAGAAAGTGGAAAGAAATTCAGCACAGTGGAGGAGCAGATCAGCAAGCAAGGGGCCCAGAGTTATGCCTACAAATGTCCTCTGCAGACCTTGAGAGGGAAGAGGGAAAGGAGGTCTGTTATTCCTGCCTGGCTCATTAAATGTGCTCTGGGCCATCCTGTTGAATGCCTTTCCTTCCTGCAGCTGAATCATTTTTTGACTGAAAAATGAGTAAATTTTGCACTAGAAACTTTCTCTTAAAATACAACATTGGTGAAAGACAAGCGGGATGATACATGTTATTATTAGCCTTTTAGTCTAAGATTGAATTTAAACTCATGGGTTTAAATTTTCTTCTCACTTTACTGGTCTTGCCGCTTTCAGCCTTGCCCGCTGTTTTGTCTCCTGACCAAGATGCCAGCAGCTGTTTCCTTTCTATTGCTGTTTTTCCCTGGGTAGGTAAAATGAAGTCTCTGTTAGCACTGAATTCTGCACTAAATAAAATTCTGCCTTTTTAATAATGAATCCTTCCCATTGTCTCAGGGGCCACGCACACAATTAAGAACAATATGAAATTTAATTAACACATGATAATAATAAGGGTATTAATGTCACAGGGAACTCTGAATACAGACCCCCCACAGTAAATGATTTGGGAACTAGAGTGAAAGCCAGCTGCTAACATTCAGGTCCCAGATACCCAAGTGGCATTTCAACACCTGACCTCAAGTATCGAGGTACTGGAAGGAAAGAAAAGATGACTGCCAAGCAATTAGAACCCAAGTGTTACAGATCTGTATAGGGTAATGCTGTAACAGGGAGTTATACCCATAGGTGGTGATGGAGGGACTGGAGTCTGGGCACTGAGAGCTCTGCCTGCCTGCAGCCTGCCTGAGGCACTGCCTGTGGAGGCACCACAGGTCACATTAAAGAGACATTTCTCAAAGGGCACTCCTATGCTAGTCACTGTGATGGTCACAGGCCTGAACTTTAAACTGCAGAACGCACTTCTGGTCACATAAGGTGCTATCTGTTTTGCCGTGTGTGTCTACATCCAGAGTGTATTCTGCAGTCCTGGAGTACCTTCAGACATTGTTTGGGAACACCAAAGAATACGCATTAAGTAGCATCACAAGTACAATTTTTATTACTAAACTAAAAAGGCCACTACAAGATAAAAGGGTAGTGGGTAGAGAAAGGAAAGAAACAACTGCTGCAGACAGCACTTTCACTGGGGGAAAATACTCACTTGCTAAGGTTTAGATAAATCTTCATTACAAAATCCAAGCACAAAGGTAGACATCTGAAGTGTGGTTAAAGTATTTCCATCCTCTTGCTTCTCCTGTTTTTTCCCTCTCCCCAAGGAGCCAACACGGCTCTGGCAGTGCACACTGGCTGAGAAATGGGCTTCTATTCCTTAGACTGCAGTCATGTGCGTGTGTCTTCTCATTTAAGCTCTTCCATTCTGTTTCTTTCAGAGGCTGAGAAATCTGCTTTTGGGGAGAAGATTAAAAAAAAAAAAGAAGTGGGGAAGCTCATTAGCAATTTGTTTAGAATTTGAATGTCAGCATAGTCACTTATGTCTAAGTGACTAAAAAATGTATGCGAGTACTCTGACTTTCAGCAAGAGATACAGCGTTCTAACATCAGAATGAACAATATAATTACTGTGTGTATGAAGACATATTGGTCTCCGTATAATGAGGTATTCAAATCTGCTCCACTTGAATCAGATCACAGAGATATATTAAACACACATGGCGAAAGAATTCAGTGTAAGGGTAACCATGTGTTCTGCCAAGTCTTTCTATGCATGAATGGGCTGCCAGGGCACCATAGGCTACAGACAAAGTACAGGAGAGCTGTGTTCAGAGGTAGGGAAGTGAGGTTGCAAAGGTATTTCCTCTTCATTCCCTCGAACATGTGAGTGTCTCCCATTTCTCTTCCTCTTTCACAGGCTGGTGCACCTCAAAAGCAATTCCACCAGAATGTACTGTAACATTACTGTATCATGGTTCCTTGGTGCGGTTTATTACTGTGTATTTACAGCACCCAAGAGTGAGCTGGCTGCCTGAGAGGGGTAGCGATTGCAAAGGCTATTCTCAGTTTTGGTTGCAGAATTGTTTTCACAAGTCTGTGACGTTCTGGAAAACATGCCTCCTTTTCCAGTGCCACTGCAGCTATTTTCAGGCGGAGGTGCTTGAACCTGCTGGCTGGAGGCAGCGTGTGTGTGCCTGATAGGTGCTGAGGATTGATTGACACTTTGGGAAGCCAAGGCTTGGGCCCCTTGCTGTGCCTGAGATCATAAGTATGATCAGGAGCAATCATTGTCAAAGCATAAAATGTCAATTTTTTGGCAGTGTTATTTCAACATCTAGATACTATGAAAAACATGGTAAGACGAAAACAGTAGCTGTTTTGCTTACTCGTAGAATTGTTTAAGCGTGGATACCATAGCAGATTGAGTTACACCCAGCTGCCAAAACAGACACAGAGAATGTTTCTGTGGGTCACGGGAAAGACTGAGCATGGGAGGCTGAGCTACTGCAGAGACCCCAGTGTGACAGATCAGAAAAACACAAATGAATCAAGGCCATGATTTCAGTCTCTGCCACTCACAAGTGAACCTGTGGTTAGACGGACAAGTTTCTCTGCTCAGAGTGTTGACTGATTTTAAAGGAAATTTTGTCTTGCTTTTTGTTCCCAGGGCATGTGTGATATTTATGATGTACTAAAAATGCATTTCTTTGGGTACAGCTGCTCGTATGTCTGTTGGGTACATGGGCATTATCAGAGAATGCTTCTCTTTTGCATATGTTAATGAAGGCAGAATTTCAGGGTGGCAGGAGCAAGCTGGGAAAGCAGGAGTCCTTGCTCCTCTCCTGGCAGACACTGTGTCAGCATTCTGCAGGGCACTTATCAAGATGAGGATGGCAACTCATACAGAACATAGGTTCTGGGGAGAAAACATCAGTTCATGTGGCTGCCAGTGACACAAATGTGGTAAGGGATTTATCAGGAGAAGCCTGTCCATTCTTCAGAAGTGAAAATTCACTGTTTTGAAGCAGAAAAGAGACTGAGACCTATTTATCTCTTCAGAGAACCACAGATGCCAGAAGGAAAGGTGTCAGATGTGGTTACCAAACCCTACTCTTCTAGTGGCTTCAGTGGTATCTAGGGAAGGGGAAGAGTCAAAAAGATTTAATGGGAATAGCATGTGTACAACATCTCTTAGAATAAAGCTCAGACCTTGTACTTTATTTCACTTAAAGATGTATTACAGAGGGGGTTTTTTGCGTCAAACTGGTGAGGTAAAGCTGCAGCTTTAGAAAAAGCAAACTATGGATGGTTCCTATCCTTTTTTGTTTCATACCACTCTTTGAAGTCTATATGAAGTTTCAAATACTAAACTGGGATTCAGATCTCAAGTTCAGTTTTTATTGCACATTTGAGTTAATAGCTCAAATATGTAGAGCTAGACTACTGAAAACTTTTTCTCAGAGCAATATTTTAATACTGAGATCAGCTATAACCAAATACTGCAACCCCATTGAAAGGAAAAGCACTACACTGTGCTTTAGTCTGAAAAAAAGACACATTCTTGCTTTTTAAAAGCAAGTTTAGTAATATTTATTTAGCACAATGGTAGATTTCTTCTTTCCAGGGAATGAGGCTGCCTTTTAGTTTCACCAACTGTATCTGAAGGGTGTGGAAAATCAAAAAAGGAAAATAAGCAGATAGTTAAGCTGGGTGGATAGACTGACTTCATCAGACAATGTTTGTCTGGCTAAAAACTCCCTTTCATCATTAGAAGAGTTAGTTCATATCCTCGCCCTGTGGATGTGGTTAGCTTTTAATTCATTCAAGAGATGCTATCAAAAAAGAAGGAGGTATTTTTTACAATCCCAGCCCCAAAATAATACTGCTGAACAATACATAATTCATATCTCTTCAGAATTCTGAATGTGGTCAGAAATAAATAGCAGCACAGGCATTTAAGAGCTATTCTCATTGAAAAAATGTAATTAATTGGTGTCATGTACAAAATATTTCTTTGAGGGGGGAGCAGCATTGCTTTAATTACAAGTAATTGTTCTCAAAATCATGCAGCTCATAAGTTTTCAAGGCTAGACAGTGATTATGCATCAATACACTAATCTATCACCTTCATTATTTTAGTCATCTGGGTGTGATCATCAAATTTTGGAGTGTAACCCAGACAAGAAACCAGACATATCTCATGCTTATGTTCTTTCCAAATCGGTTTGTTTTAGAAGCAGTTTGCACTGGTCATGCAAATTGCAATGCTTTTGTTTCAAATAAAGATGGTAACTTAAATTAAATTCCCCTTTGTATATTATTAGAAGATGACAATGGAAAGGATATTTTTGTGATTGCTCAGTGGCCTGGAGGGCATTCAGGAGACCCCAATATTTCTGCATTTTGCACAGACTATCTTTGTAGACAGGATATTCCCCTCTTAATTTTGTTGAAACTTCCCACTGAACATACAGGGAATCAGCTACTGGACAGACCTAGCAGGCCAAACAGCTCATTGCTCTCTATCTTAGACATCACAGTGGTGTGATGCCCACACTGTCCATCTCTAGGTGCTCTGTTACCCTGGGAAAATGACCCAAAACTCTTTCCAACTCAGGAATGCAGGTACCTTAAATAATTAGTGTTTGTACAGCTTACTATTGCATCTATTTAAATGGAAGTAGCTACCTAGTCAGAAATTATTGTTGTTACTGATGTTGCTATTAACATTACTAGATGAATGCAGAGCTGTATGTTATTAATTGAGGCAGGGCTCATCCCAGCCTTTAGTCATCCCTATCTGAGATACCACATAAGCACCCATGTAAATCAAAGTTAAGCAGAGGATTAAGTGCTGTCCTGCATAAAGATGGTTTAAGTACATGTTTCCTGAATTGGAGCATAAGCTGTTATTTTACTGCTGTCTCTGCAGTTCTGCTTTTTCTACCTCATTAGAATGAGAAGATGTTTGCATAAATTCCTCATATTGACACACAAGACTATGCCTGTCTCCCTGAGAATTTGGAGATTTCTTTCCCTTTCCCCCAAATTAATAAGTGCTGTCACCTGCATCACTAAATACCAATTTGCTGCTTACCGCTAACAAGACCTCCACGTAATGCAGCTAACACTAATATTTCAAAAATAGAGCTCTCTTCTTCCCAGCATGTCTGACAAGAATACATTAGAGGCACCTGTCTCTGGCACCAATATTTTGTTTTCTCTTATCTACCTGGGAAGAAAGAAGTCTGAAGCAGTGAATTTTGCCTTGAAAACAAAGCTAATGTGAGCACAGGAATCTGTTTCCCCATCCTGCATCCCCTGTTTCAGCCCTCTCCAATTGTATGGAGACTTTAGAAAGTAAGTAAACACTAAAAGCATATCCATTTGAGGGGAAAACAAAAATTATCTCCTTCTTACTAATTTTCATTTGAAAACAATCAGGGAGCAGGAAATCTTTTAATTATATTTGAAATTATGAGACTGGCTCTGTGCTCACCAAGTCAAAGACATAAATACTGCATTATGCTGCAAATATACTGAAAATATCATCAAACTTAAAACAAAAAAGTTCATCATACCCATTATTTATCGGGGTCAAGACCAGTAACAATAGTACAATAGAAACTCAGAACTGTAAAATCTAAATATTCCTTACCCCAAAGGATGTGAAATGGCACAATATGCTTCTATATCCTTTCCTTGTATTGCAAGAGTAGTTCTTGTCCTGGTTTAAACTTGGATAGAGTTAACTCCTTCCTCACAGCTGTTATAATAGACTGTAGGATAGATTTCTTCAACCCGTAGTTTCAAACATTTGTCCTGTATACTTTGACACCTCAGAGAGATTCCTTGGATCTTTTCAATATCAGTAGAGGGGAAACCAGTGTTTTGAAACTCGATTCATCTAGTCAGATGTAGATGTCAGCCCTAGGAGATGTTGAATAGGTACCTCCTAAAAATGCCTGTTTCTATGTATTTACTTCAAAAGGAGCCTTAAGTGATGTAAACATCTGGATGGAAATAACTATGTTTAGTTACATGAATCCCAGGATCCTGGGAGTTCAGATGAATCCTCAGACTTCACAGGTCTGCTCAGCTGCTTTTGCTAGGCTCTTCCTCTGTCCATTTGCATTACTTTTATTTGGATATCTTTGATTTGAAAACAACTGATTTGTGCTTTTATCCTTGTGACAATGACACTGTAAGCTGACAAAGTACTTTCACTTCATGAATGTCTGTCCTATCTAGGATGGTTTGTGAATTCCCTTCAGCTTTCCCTAGCACTGGGCAGCAGATTTAAATAATCTTAGACATGGATTTGATGCTAGTTTTGAGTCAATGGTGTTTGCATTAAAAATATCTAAAATATGTCCATTGACCAACAAGGAAATTGTGTTAGGTCTCTTCAGTGTGCTGTCATGAAGACAGCCAAGGCAGCACTGTAAATCAATAATATTAATTTCAATGAAATTAATTGACAATAGTTGAGAATATAGATGTAAAACTCTTTCCTTTCTTATTAATGTGAGAAATTTAACATGCTATAAGAAAGAAGGGAGTACCCAAACAATACAAGGGGGGGGGGGGTTATCCTATAATTTTTTGGTGTTTCTGTCGTGAAAAGACAGTCTCCTCATTCTCCTTATGATTTATGTGATGTTTCAAGTAGGATCTCTTATTTAATGTTCATTCTTATCCCAGTCTGATGTTCAAATAATGACCACTTGTAAAAAGAAGCAGCAAAATATATTGACTAATCATTAATCGTCCAAAAAGATTGTTTAACACTTGTTGCAATTAATTACTATTTCATTATAAATCTGCTCAGCTTTCTAGTAGGATTTTCAGGCGTGGTTTTCAAGAACCTGGTAGTTCTAAGACAAATCTTGCAGTAGTTCTGATAAATCTTTGTAATGTAAATATGTAACAGAATGATCTCAGACTGAAGTTTCCTTCTTGCCTGTTTTCTTGAGTAAGGATCTAAGTTTGAAAAAGCTGCCTTGTTTAAATGAGGAGTTCACTTTATAAATAATAAGGTTGCATTCATTTTCTTTTACCAAATTAGTCATCTTTTGACCATTTCATCTCCTCCTAGATCATGTAGCAATAAGGAATAGAGACACTTTATGGACTTAATTTTTCAAATACACTTACCTCACTGTACACCAGAAGCACCTCCCTTGTAGTCATTAGGTCTGATTTCTCTGGTACTTCAGTGCTGCCTGGCTTCCTAAAAACATGGGGCATGGGAAGGGATTGGGGAGCTCTTCTGTCCCTTTCCTCAGGCCCCTTCAAGTTGTGGCTTACAACAGCATTGCCATCCTCTAGGCTCACACAGGTGGGATATGGCACCAAACATAAGGAGCCCCAACACTTGGAGTCCCTTTTTAGAAATACACACATTTTACAGTTGCTTTAAGTCTCACTGTGAAGAAAAGAACCCCGCACATTGAAACTGGCCCTGTTTCTGTCCATAATTTTTTGTGTTCTCAGTTGTTAAAGAAAACAGGTTGAGTCTTCACAAAAATTTAAATTTGCCAAGAAAAGAAAAGCTGCAGCGAAGTGACACCTTGATTATAATTAAAAACTTTTCAGTTGATTTAACAGTTGACTTTAGGCACTTTTTTAAACTGAGGAAATAGCAGTGCCTTTAAGATAATGAACATTGTATGATTGCTAATGAAATCCACATATGCATACGTATATATATATGAGACATATATATACACACAGATATATGTATGCATGTATATATATGTGATCTTTATGCTATGCATTAATCCATCTACTGTGTAGATACAGAGTCCTCTTAAGTTTGCTTAAAAAGAAATCAAATGTGAGGGAAAAGACATTATTCAAATGTGGCTCTAACTGTCTTTTGTGAATGTTCTATAGATCACCACTGATTGTTTACAAACCTTGTGTGGAATGAATTTATGGCAGTAAAAAGGATAACATACCTTCCTTGTTTATAAAATGACAGCTCTTAATGAACCATATTAGCTTTAACACAAACTATTAAATCCTTTTCATTAAATTATTCTGCGCTCTATTTTGGAATCTTGTTAGCTCTGGGAAGTAGGTGCAAACTCCTAAGGAAACATGAGCACACATTGAGGCTATTATAGATAATGTTTATTAAATAAGCCTCTGAGGATGTTTTTCTTGGGTTGCTCTCAAGCATTTTGAAGGAGTCATGTTCCATGTTTGAGGTCCCATGTTTCTTCCTCTTAAACTATGAGCAGCTGTAGCACATGACCTACTTCTGTAGAATCCTGTAATGATTTCCTTCCTTCAGTGGCTTCAGGAGTCCCTCTTCTGCCCTGTGAAAAAAAGGGACAAATATTTTAATCCAAGCAAAATGCTAAAGCAGGTTTTGTTGGTTTCAGGGAAGAAACTCAATACAGCTACATCACCGACCGTAGGCCTCAAATTGGAACCATCTGGCCTGCAGAAGCACCATGAGATCGTTGGGAAAGGCATGGATATTTTTGCCTTGGGCTGTAACACATACACCTGCAGAATGGGTAGACATGTTAGCAGACAAGCTGGACTCGTGTAGCAATACAAGCCTTCCCTCACAGTGCTGTGGCAGTGCTGGAGTTTGGAAATTATCCCGATATGTTTAATAAATGTAATCACTGTACTGCAAGCTCTCCAGATAGCAACTATTCATCAGCGCTTGCCATTCAGTTAATTCAGACAGGTCTGCACTCCAAGGCCTGTGTCTTTTTGCCCTTCTTGCACAGATAGCTCCTTGGAGCACAAAATAAGGACAAGGGAAGGAAGACAGTAAGCACAAAATCATGCACTACATCTTAAGGCTGCCTCTTGCAGGAGGTAGTCTCATGTGATATTCATGTGAACTGGATTAGATTGAGAAGAGATTTGTGTTGGTAAATATTACATCTCTTGGAGAACACAAAAGAATGCAGGAGTCAGTGTAATCCATCCCCCTTGGTGGGAGATTTGTAAAATCTCTAAGCTGGATGCAGAAGGACCAAGCAGCCACACACAGACTCTAAAGGTCATGACTCCAGAAACTGTCAGAAAGAGTCAGTGTCCGAGCCCATCCAAAAAACGAAAATGCAAGTCAGAGAAGCAGAAGGTGATATATCCTTCGACTGGAATGTTATTAAACAATTAAGATCACAGGTTTTACCAGAGCTCTGCACAGTGCCTGGTTTTCTGCCTGCAGGCTACTGGATGGCAGAGCAAAAGACCAGAACGTGGCATTTGCACCTTTGTGATCTGCAGTTGCAAACACTACTTTGCACCTGCAAATTTGTACCCTGCCCCTACGGGCACTCTTCAGACAAAACTCTGAGGAGTCTCTTGGGACTAAAAGGTTAAGGCCTGTAATAGCTGGACATTAATACAGTGTTATTCTTCTTTCAGCAATATAATGTGTACAACATCCAAGGCAGAATATCTGCTGCTGGGTTAGAGAGTGTGGTTTCTCATGTTATGCAGTAAATACACTGAAGGAGAACAGGTTTCCCCCAGATTTCTCTCACTCCACCTAGAAATCACACTGACTGTATCAAACTTTCAATGGGGAAAGTTTACACCCTGAATCTCAATCTGTACTTTCCCATACTCCTGAAGAAGTCCAAAGAGAACATTTTGGCCCAGCTCTGCTTTCAATGTACTCTATGTTGCTAGCATCTGGAGTCATGTACGTGGGCTACCCCAGCCCTGAGCCAGGGAATAAAATAGACAGAATGTGCACAAGATTGCAGTCTAGTCCTTTGCAACGCAGAATTCTGAGCACTGCTAGTTCCCTAGTTGTCTTCTCTTTAGGAGATGCTGAAGTGTTTTCAGAGATAAATCCTCAAGGTGACTTTTTAATTGTTTCACAAAAAGAGATAAACCAAGACTATGTCCAGTGTGTTCATATCAAGTGCAAAATCTCTAGCTCTCCTCTCCTTCACTCCTCTGTAAATGTGAAGCAGCTCTACAAAAACCTACAGAACAGTGCCAGGGTAAAACAGATGACAGAGAGATCAAAATATTTTTTCTGAGATCTGTGGAGACATTACAGAGATTTTGTGGACAGTCAAATATAACAGGAATAAAGGTGGAGCCATCTCAAAGGATGGTGCTTTGAAAGGGCTTGCTTAGTTTCCAACTTAATCTTGCCTGATTTTGAAAGGGAAATCTGACGTGATATAAGAAAGGTGGGATATAGCACGTTGCCACAGACAAACTTCCTTATGGACTCATATTTGATTTCCTTTTGCTTTTCACCGTACCTTGGTTCACCTCACCTCACAGCAGCTTCTCACTGCTGTCCATGCAAGCCAAGGTAGCTTTGTCAAATATACACCTCCAACAGTTTCCAGTGCTGTTTCAGCAACAAGATGAGAGTTAATGAGGCTCAACACACTTCCTACCATACTTTATGGGGAAAACCCCTTGAGTGAGAGCAGGAAATCCATCTTGTAAGAATTACAATGTGGTCTCAGATCCTCAACTAGAAGCTGAAGAGAATATTGATATTTTTCAAAATACCAACTACTAAGGGTGGGGGTTCCCCAGCCAAATATCCCTTTGGTGCAACAGGACAATTTTTCATTTCAGTGTCATTTAGATTTCTGAAATAATTTATTGTATACTTGAAGAATGTTGAAAAATTCCCTAAACCAAATTCTACTACCTCTATTTATGCAAGCTGTGCAAAGGCAATCCCACTGCTGACAGGAAAAAAGGGTGTTGTTTGCTATGAGGGAGGGAGGGCAGAATATGACCCTTCTTCAAAGCCTTTTGAAAGATGGGGAAAAGCAAGAGGGCCCTAAGTCCATTTTGACAAATAACTAAACTGCCTTGTGATCTCAACCAGTAAACCAGGCCTTGCCAAATGCCTTCAAAAAAACCAAAATTCCTCCATCACATTCTGAGAATAACAACAACAAAAAAGAAATCTTTATGAGAGGAAAGCAAATGCACCTGTGAATTTGGGGACCAGGTAAAAAGGATTTGCAAGAATATAAAGAGAAAAGTACTTTCCCTTAGCAAGTTTTTTTCAGCCATCTGGTCTTCCCACCCTCCCCTCCCAAGTCCTGGGGGTGATGGTCCTTGCAGCACACTTTTCCAGACACACACCAAACCTGACACATGGGCTGCAGCCGCAAGCCAAATGTCTGCTTCCAGATGTGCCTGCTGGCCCCAGCAGAGCTGCTCCCCCACCACACAGCTCACGACCCTGGGCTGGCAGAAAAACCTTCCCGGGGTACTGAACAAATGAGTGACTGCCCAAATCCTGACCCTTCCTCAGCTCTGCCTCTGCTCTCGTTTCAAACAAACATGGGAGGGGTGTTCCCTGCTTGCCTCCATCATGTTTCACAGCATGGCTGTCCACTTTCTGTCCAGACACAGGCATTTTCTTCCTGTGGGAACCACAGCATAGGACAGGAGAAGGAAGATCCATCTAAACTCAGGTCTCATCCCTGCACACTGCCAGATGTTGCCAGAATCAGCATGTGAATCCAGAAGCTGGTGAGCACTTGTGGCCCCATGATTTAGGTGTTGTTCAAGTGCTGCTAGAAGAGTCATGTATATGCAGTTTACAGAAATGGAGCTTTTTTATGACACACTTTTCCCTTTCCATCAGTACAGGCAATAGAGAGCTCTTTCTCCTCTGGAGTGTCAGGCCTTGGAGTTCATTTTGAAATGTTCACAGTCTTTCGAGGTTGACGGAGTTCCAACTATTGATTTTCTTGACTTGTTCATAAGTTAATATTTACCGTAAATATCTTGTTGAGAAAATGAGAAGAAAAAACACATTTTCAAAGCAGCAGAAGCTGGCGAGATAATGAACCAGACACAACTTTAAACAAGATATTTTAAGAAACATTAAACCTTCCTTCCCTTTTTTAAATTAGCGATAAAAAGAAAAAAATTAAAAACAAGTGCCCCCAAACCAGAAGGGTGAGAAGTAGTTTTTATTGTTGAGTTCATTACTGTGGTTATTTTGAGAGAGAAGACATTTTTCTCTTAATTTATGAGCCAGACATGACCCCTTTGGAGGCTGTAGTAAAAAGGCCTCCTTAGAAAGAATTGCAAAAAGATGACTTTGCTAGAAAATTCTGGCTGGTTCAACCATACCCAGATGCCTGAGAAGCTTGATCATAGCTTGACCAACTCTCACCTACCCCCATCAAAGAACAGCCAAGACCAGGATTTCCTAGGAGCAAGCATCCCACCAGCAGCAGCACAGCAAGTGAAGTATGTGATGGGCTGGAGTACCGTAAGCAAATGCCATGGCTTTGGCTGTGGGGAAAGGTTGTATTGCTGCAGCCCAGCTGATTGTTAATGCAGGGCCTTGGCTTGCTCCCCTCCAACCTGCAGAAACTGGAGCTCAGCTTGTAGCCCCAGTGTGGACTTTGCTAGTCCATTGGTCTGGAGTCCCACACTTGCTTGTCACCATCTACTCTGGAAATGGCAGCAAACCTCACTCATCCCCTTCCCATCTCCCCAGACCCTTGCTGGGGAGAGCTGCTGACAAATTCACCGACAGGGAGGGCAATGCATGAAAGAAAACACAGGGCCGACAGAAAAACGAAACGCACATGGCAGGGAATAATATTTCATTTGTGCAGTAGCAGCCCTGCTCAAGCAGTGTAAATAAAGCAGGTTACTGAGATGTGAATATACCACTGTTTATAAATACTAGCCCTTCTGCCCAGAGACGTGCGTGAGGAGAGCTGGACACTCGTGAGGTCACCCCACCACATTTTATGATTTACATAAATCATGTCAACACCGTGAGCAGGAACGGTGGGTGAATGGTGCTGCATGAAGTGAACCATTCAGCCTCCTGTCAGAGATCTTAAAACAGGTAGAAGCTGTTAACGGGCCCACCAAATCTCTTAAAATGCAGAGGGGATGAGGGATAATCCAGTCAAGGAAACAAGGCATTCACCCACCCCACGTATCTCAGCTGACAGAAACCTTCCCGAGCTCTGAGGAACAGAAAGCCAGCCAAAAATAGGGTGCTAGCAAAGGCCAGGAGCTAAACTTGTGATTGATACTCACCTTCACAGAGGGTAGTGTGTCCAGCCGAACAACCACTCTAATGCCTGCATGCCTAGCAAAGGTGAAGAAAACGCGCCAGGTTTTGCTGCGTGCAGGACACTTCCTCCCCTTATTTACCAAGCACATTGAAAATGTGATTTTTCTGGCAGAGGAATCAATATTCTGGGACTAAACGGAAGCCCCTCTGTAGGTTTGCCTTGCATCCACGTACCTGTGGTTTGGGGGCCAGAGATGAAGGCAGTGGGGACAGATGCAGGAAAGCAGTGTGCAGCTTCCCATGAATTTTGTTCAACTCCCCATGAGCACTGTGCCTAACTGGGATCACACCATACAAGGCCAAAGCTGCAGCTAAGGATAAAAGCAGCAGCAACAAACAATTTCCTTTTCCTTCACAGTCATGTATCTCTCTGGGGTTGCTCTAATTTCAGTGGACAGTAGTCCTTTTTGGTCCAATTTGCCTGTCTCAGGAGACAGATGATGCCATCCGGGTGGGTGCCTGAAACATTGAGGATCTGGCTTGCAGTCTTTAACTGTGCCCAAATTTCAGCTCTAATAACATGTAATTATGTAAAATAATTGTAAAAATTACAATCACACATGAATCGTGTATAATTATGCAAAAGAAATGTAAAAAATGTAAAAGCGGTACAAAATCCTTATGATACATTGCTGGTATATGGACATGTGCTATTCACTACTCTTAAATACAAGTTGATTTAAAAATATTATTTTGACCATAAATCAACCGTGTTCTATGCGATTCCTGTTGATCTACAGCTGTGACACATTCTCTCAGAGAAGAACAGATGTAAATATTAGGCAAAATTGGGAAGTGTTCTGCAAAGTGTTTTTCACCGGAAGATGTGGATTTGTCAAAAGCAAAGCCTTAGGGAGGAGATGGGATTTTTTAAATGGAAATGCCATATTCAAATACAATTGGAAAATGTTTTAAAAATTATGAGAATATCTTCTTTCTATAAATTTCCAAAGAAAAAACGTAATTTTCAGGCTAAAAGTTCCTGTTTTGAAATCTAAGATTAAACCAAAAACATCAGTAAAAAATACTTAAGAACACTTCAAAGCTTACCAAAAACCAACATTGCAGAATTTTCAATCTGATCTAAATTTTTGCATTTTAGTCTTTAAATTCAAATTTTTTCCAAGATTTGCACTTCTGCACATGCAAAAAGTGATAAGTGAATAAACCCATTTTTTTTTCACCCCTGCAGATTTATAAAAAATGTGTTTTCAGCAGATGACAGACAGAGCACACAAGCTTCAGTATCTTTTCCAGAGAAGCTTCACCCATCAAGAACGCATTGGGGAGAATCTGAATCCTTCAGCCCTGGGGGGTCAGGAAATCTCTACTCTGCTTCCCCAATCTCATTCTGGACCCCAGCAAAAGCTTTTTTTCCCCTAGGAGAAATGCAGCTGGTGCCTGCCCCCTCTACATAGAGGTCCCACTGCAGTGGGATCATTTCTTGCACAGGTGGGTGACCTCTGTGTTCCAGTCTGGTCAAGGTCACAGTTTGAAGAAGCAGGTACCTGCTACCTGAAATGAAGCCCTGAATGAAAACTAAAAGATTTGGGGTTTGATACTCTGCCTTCCTGACAGTGATGTCTTTTCAGGGGCAATTAAATGCTAAGCATCGGTCTGTTAAATTTAGTGGCAATTTCAGTTGTACGCGGCATCAAGTCAAGGACAATTTCAGTTTCAGGGCAGCTTTTATTTCGTTTTGAAACTGCAAGTGCTTTTTATTCAAGAGCAGCTTTTGTTTGAAATAATGCAGCCTAGCTGTTTCTCTGTGGTCCTGATCCTGCATCTCAGAAAGGACCTCATTCACAGTCAGAATTCTACTGATAATCAGATATTTTCAGCAGGGAGACTGAAGGGCCCTAAGCACAGGCTGGGGTCAGCTGTGCATGTCTGTCTTACTGTGGGGAGGGTTTTTAAGATGCAGGAGTTTTCTCCCTCTAAGGCCCCCAACCCACCTGTTGGCAAGACTCTTTGGGAGA
This sequence comes from Hylia prasina, assembly GCA_013397195.1. Lineage (NCBI taxonomy): Eukaryota > Metazoa > Chordata > Aves > Passeriformes > Sylviidae > Hylia > Hylia prasina. The sequence continues at coordinate 58,009 of VYXD01008519.1, forward strand.
AGAGTCACCTGCAGGATACGACTTCAGATGCTGACCCAGATCAGAGGTTTGCAAAGGCATTTGATTCAGACATGTCATCGGGTTGCCTGTAGGAGAGGGTTTGTGTACCCACTCATTCATGTCTGCATAGCCATACTTCATCTGTCTACAGGCAACAGCTTCCCTGAATTGCCTTCCTTAAGACTCAGGTTTTATATTACCAGGTAAATTTCCTTTCAGTTTTATTTGCATGGAGCAAGAGTGACATTCTGTGGCCATTCAGATTTATGGCAGCATTTCCTCACTCTTTTTCCCGTCCCATAAATACCTCAGGGTATAAACCGTCCTCTTTTGTTTCGTTTGTGGCTTCTATCACAGTTTGTGAGAAATAAATATACAGGAATTCTCAAAAACATTTCTGTGGCATAGAATCCTTAGGGACTGCTTTACCATGAATTCCTGACAAATTCTATGTCTATGTACTGATTACTATTTTATGAGAGCAATGCCTGATTTACAGAATGTAAGATACCAGAAGCATGAAGAGACTATGACATGCTCCTCGGGCTCCACTCTAGCTGGCTCAGTTTGTTGTACTTGGAAGGGATGAGGAAACCATGTTCCAAAACCCCATAAAAAAATAAAGCGGAGTGCAGTTTAAAACAAAGCAGTGGGCTTTTTAGGCACTTATGTGCTCCAGATAATACACCAATGACACTAAATTGAACTCATTTAGCTGTAAACATGATATTACATTTGACAGCTTCCAGTGGTAAAATACCAGACAGTCCATGCTGAAGAGAAAAGAAACAATATGGAAGGAGAAAAACCCATCAAAAAAGAAGCCACAAAAGAGCCAACAGGGGAAAAATACCCAACAAAACCCCAGCATTTTTCAGTGGTTACAGTCATAACTCAGCACAGACAAGCATGGTACCAAAAGAAACCTGCCCAGTTTAAACAGTGGAAAGCAGGCGCTGGAGTTTATGTTGTTCCCCTGTTTATTAAAAACGGATGGGAGCACTTGACAGAAAAATCAAACTTCTGGTCATGGCTCATTAATCTCTGTTGTATCTGTCAGATATGTGTGTCTAGAGTTTCAACAAGGCTCTAGAATCAAGATTACTGCTGAGCTCTGTTGTTTTCTCTAATTTTGAATGAGGGGAAATGCTGCCAATCACCCTAGGCAAGAGGCAAGCACAGGGCCATGGCTGCAACCCTTTGCAGACGGCATCTCCCTGCCCAGTGGTTTGGATCTGATTTCAGAGGCAGCAGCTCCTCTTTCCCTTCCCCACCACAGCCAGTTTTGGCCAGCTGCCTCCCTTCCCTTTCCCCTGAAAACCAGACCCACTGCCCACCACCAAAGCACATGCCTGTCAGTGTTAAGGTGATGACGAGGTTGATCTGACGCAATGGTGGATGCTCCTGCATCCCTGAATTCTGCTCTCATACACAAAGTGTTAATCCACATTAATCCACTGAAGACAGTGGAGCTCCTCCTGTGTAAAACCAGGGTAAGTGATGGGCTCAGCAGGCCTAGAGTGGGCTCAGCAGGTCTGAGACGAATATGGTATGAAACAATTAGCTGCAGATGGTATAGGAATCTCGTTTTCTGCAAATACAGATTTTGCCTGGAGATCTTTCTATATATATTGGATTTGTCAAACTGATAATGACTTGAACATTTGGAGAGAGAGGATAACCCACCGCAGGGCCAGATGCAGCTGTGATGGGGAGGATGGAGGATGTATATTAGCCTCAAAATGTGTCTGTCTCCCCATTACATTCCTATGCCAGTCTGTGGTGGTGGGAGGATGGATGAGGCCCTGAGTAGAGAAGGGCAGAAGAGCTCACCCGCTGCCTCCCCTTATGCCATTACTTTCCTTATTTGCTTTGGACATTGCTCATTTCTTCACTCGTTCTTTTCTTCCCCCTTTCCTCCTCTTCAAATTGTCAGTATTGCTGTTTCCAGAGACAGCAGAACTGATGGGCACATAGAGAATGAGGCACAAGATTTAGCTGCTGCTTTGCTTAAGTGCAAAACGCAGGCAGTTGCGACAGGAGGTTTCCAGCTCTGTCTGCCAGAGGACAGGCTGGGGATTTCTTTCAATCCTGATACCACAAGCACTGTTCTTCAGGCAGGAACAGTGGACTCACACAACACAGACACAGACAGAAAAATAGAAAAGAAAATATGGCGGTTTATGACTGCAGGTACACTACAAGCAGGCAGCCTGACCCTCACTGCTCACCAACTGTAAATGGCAGTAGCAAGACTGTGTAAAAGCCATGCTTGCCAGCTCCCTTTTCAATGAAACACATGGACGTTCTCTCCAGGGGATGTCTCTCCTGCTTGCCAAAGTCTGCCCCCAAGATCAGCCCTGCCTGCTGCGCCAACTGCAGGATTGCAGGCACGGCTGCCGCATGGTGTTTCAGATCATATGGAAAGCCATAAAAGCCATATTCCTGGGAATGTTCAGACATGCCAGAGAGCCTGTCTCCATGGCAGTCAGCTGGACTGGGAGTGGGCAGTAGGCAAATGGCAAAGAGCAGCACTTACCCTCTGTGCTGCAGCTCGCTGTTACTGAAAAGCACAGGCACAGCCCTGTGTTTCAGCCTCAGCAGAGCTTGCCCGTTCAGAACACCTCCCAAGACCATTTTGAAGATCAGATCTATAAAGCTAGACTTACTAAAAACCATAATGTCTTACTAGATCTTAACAGACAGGATGAATCCAGTTGCTTGCTAATCTGCCTGCAATGTGGTGGACCCTTCTAATCCCAAGAGTAAATTCCCATTGTTTTAATGTTCGCTCCTATCACTTAAAATATTTTTCCAGTGGGTTTTTAGGAATCTGGGTTCTTTGGACAAGAAATCTGGGCCTCCTGACATGTTTATTCTTGCAGACATGTGAATGGTTATACTAGTTGGTATAACTTGCTGTTGATCAGAGAAGACTGTGCATTTCTGTCTCTCTATACACGTATATATATTTGCAGCATTTCTGAAGCTTCTCTGTATTTAACACTTAGTTTTTTTCAATAAAGCATATATGACATAGGAGCCATTTTCAACAGCCACATCAGCACTTAAGCCTGGATCCTTTAAGCTATTCAAATACTTAGATATATCTCAGTGGAAATGTTTCAGACATCTCAGCGGGTTAGATGAGTAGCTTCCACTGAAATCTGCCCCCAGTTCCATCTTCCCCTCAGTTGCTTAAGTTGTTCTTTTGGGATTTAGATACTGAGATGACAGGTACCTAAAATATGCAATAGCTGGATGACACACATAAGGTAAAGATGGGTGTTTGCATACTGTAGGATGCAGGATCATCTTTAGCTGAGGGACAGCTCAGGAAAAGGCCACATGGTCCTCCTAGGTATCTCCTGGTCACCAATAGCCCTAGAGTAAAATTGTCAGGCAGTAAATGCTGACAGGTACCTTTTTAGAAGCTTGAGTATGCAAAATTTCTTGTGCAGACACAGAAGGCATGGCACAGGGAGAATCTCCTTGCTAGCCAGCTTATTGGGAGCCAAGTCATAGTAATGAGCCTCTCTACCGGGAGCAGTGCAGTTCAGCTCGGGTGTAACTGAGAGGAAAGAAGGGACCCACACATCAACCTGGCAGAAATAAGGGTTTGTTTAATTGAAATAGTGGGGGCATTTTTAATGGCATCCTGTCAGGAAGCCATACTGTATTCTTCAAAAAGCAGTTGCAACTGCTGCCAGATAGGCAATAGCTGAGTTGGGATGTATCATTCCTGACTTTGTGCATTGGTCACACAAAGTGCCTAACTATGAACCCAGGACTTGTTACCTTCTTTCATCCTTTTGAGCGTTATTTTTTTTTCTAGGAGACATAGAGAAACCTGAGGTAACAGACCTGCTCTAACTCTACACCAGTATCTGGGATATAGATGATACAGCAGTCCTTGGTGTCCTTTACTTCATGGTGTGACAGCAGTATTCCCTTTATTCTCAAAAAAGACTTTGTGTCTCCTTGGAGAGAATCACAGAATCATAGAAGGGTTTGGTTGCAAGGAACCTTTAAAGGTCATCTAGTTCAATCCCCTGCAATGAGAAATCAGGAGGTTCCCTTGGGTGATGTAATTTGGTACTGCTTTGTACCAAGAATAACATTTTTAAGCAGCCACCATGTCCTTTGCCTTTGCAGTTTCCTTTCTGCTCTCTATTGCTGGTAATTTTTTTTCGTGCATCTGTTATTTGAACAAAATAAAATGTTTTCAAGTGAGTAAGTATATAAAATCAAGTTACTTGTAGTTTGCCGGGAAGGTTAGTGGAAGGCAATTAGAAATGTTTTTATGCTTAGCAAAATATAGCTGAAGATGTTATTTGCTTTGAACTGCAAAACCTGAAAGCACAAACCCTTTTGTTATTTGAGACGTGTCACTAAAAGAATCTTTTTATGAAGAGAAAACTAAAAAACCCAACACTATTGTATCCAGTTACTCTGAAACTGCAACCTTTCCCTCTGCATCTCTGTTTCTACCATCAGCCATAAAAAGCCCCTCTTCTTACCACAGAATGTATCAACTGCAGGTCTCCAGTTAACTCATGTGTGAAATGTGCTTGATACCAAATGAATGGATGATCATAAAAACAGCGTTCCTTTTTCCTGGAAACAAAAAGCAGTGGTGATACATATTGCTTCTGCTTTCAGCCAAAGACTATAGTACCAGATGGCTAACACAACCGTAACAGCTAGCTGCATCTGGATTGAAAAGTTTGAAGGGTGTGAGCTAATCTTTAAAAAATGCCAGATAACTTTTGCCTCTTTAAATCATATTACTGCTCACACCATCCTAGGAATGCTCAAACATGCCTTAAGTCATGTTCATTAAGCATAATTAAACTGAACAAAAGGTTAATAGTTGTCTTTGTCAAGTCAGAGGCCATCTTTTGGGATATGATCCAAGATCCACTGAAGGCAAGGGAAGATGTCTCACTGATTTTTGTGGCCTTGAAGTAGTGGAGCCTAGTGGTTATTTCTCCTTGTCCACATTGATTACAGCTGCTTACTTGTTTCTTTGTATGACAAAACTTGGCTTTTCAAACTCAAATGTACTTTTCCCCATAAAGCAAGATGTTTGGGTAACAATGGTTGTAATTGGAATACTGATCAGATAGAGAAGAAATATATCTTTTTGCTCTATATGATTATAAGGTATCTGAAACAATAGCTTGCAGTGAGGCCCTGGGCTTAGCTACAGGTACTTGCATGGCAACAGTCAGGTACCATTTCAAATTACTTTTATTTCAATATCTTTCATAATCAGCTAGAAATGAAATTAATACACTGTTGGACAGGACAGTTGTTTGAAATGGCTTTAAGGAAAAGAGCATTTTTATTCTGTGAACAGCAAGGCTGAAATGGACTAGATACAGAGGCACTGTTCTTTCTTTCCACAGACTGTGCTAGGCTACCAAAATTTTGAGTGCTAGCTCTTGGGTTGGTTTTACTTTTCTTCCTTCTCCCATTTTCTTTCTGGGAGCAGCATACCTTAAAATTCTACAATTTCCACCCTAATCTTTGCTATATTGGCAGACACTTAATAGGAAGAGTTTCACAATTGCTCAATGTTTTGTGGTGTTAAAATATCATAACAATTCAAGTATTTTTTCATGTGAGAACATCTACTAAACTTCATTATTCACCCTACCAGGAGAGAGAAAGAGAACAGCCTTGCAATACATCATGCCATTTCTAAAATGTTGGCTATCTTAATGGGGTCAGGACTGACATTTGTCTTGACAGCCACCCAGTTACAGCGAGAAGTTCTCACACAGTCCTCCTCACAGATGGTGAGACCTGCCAGCAGTTTTATGGCTCAGCAGTGAATGGCTGTGCAGCTGTACGGGCATACCTGCTGGAAGGCTGCCCGAGTGACACGGACAACACGTGCTGCAAAAAACCCCAGCGCCACTGGTGGCTTCCTTTGTTTAATCTTCCTCCAGCAAACAAAAAGTGACGTGGCTTCAAAACAATGGGAAGGAGGGAGAAAAATAAGGGGAGAGGGTGCTACTGAAAGATTTAGTTAAAGTCTATTCTTCTCTGGTATTTCTCAGAGTAGGGGTCAATGGTTTAAGTACAACAGGCTTGATTCACTGCCTGGATGAAGCAGATGGGGCAGATAGCCAGGCAGCAGCTTCCAAATAAAAGCTGTGGAAGGCAGCTTTAACTTTCCCTGCAGACCAAAGGGTCATTATAACAGTGAGAAAGAGAGACCTGACCTGACTCAGCCTTCACTTCCATCTGCTCCGGAGAATCCTTCATACAGCAGTTTGGGTCAGAAGGATCACCTGAACTATCCCTTTCCTCCTCCACCAGCACCTTGGAGATCCACTAGAGGAACTAAAGGACAATCTGCACAGTGGAATACAGTGATTGCCTAAGACAACCAGCCCCAGTGTGTTGATTTATAATATCACATAGAGCTCAGAGTTTACTGCAAGAAAAGGCACTGCACCAGCCAACTCGCAAAAGGTCCTCTTGCCTGAAAGAGGAGAAAGTCTAAGAATGAAATTAGAGACAGAATTGGGAACACAGACACTTAGAGGGAAACACAAAGAAAGAGAGAGCTGACATTGTTCAGCATCATGGACAGCAGCCTGACTGTTGCTGTATGTGTTGCAGGCCTTGAGATGCCTTTAAAGCAGGGAATGAAGTAAGTTTACAGACATCTGCTGGGAATTCTTCCCAAGAGAAAGATGAGCAAAGGGGTGAAAGTACTTATTTGGAAGTGCAATAAGTGGGGAATAACTGTGGTTTCATGGGACAAGGATGCAAGATTCAAAACAATATTAGACAGTGAAGATCCAAGAAACTGGAAACAAGCAGTTTATATCAGGAACCAAGATGGAAACCAGAAGAGAGAAGCAAAAACATTAAGTCAATATGCAGTCTAGAAGAATTATTTTTTTCAGTAGAACTCAAAAAATGTTTTTGTGGCATCCAGCTTTCCATGATTTTCCAAGGCTCCTTTCCCTTCTCAAACCTGGAATAGACCCTAAGAAACCCCTCAGAGACCTGATAGAGGAGTACCTGGAATTAACACACACAGACAGCTACTTCTTATTGTGATTTTCAGTATTTGTGGGCTGAGTGTCACCATCAGTCTACAGAGGAGACTCTGTTTTATATGTTTTCTAGATTTTTTTGAGACCCTGACTATGACCTACTAGCACCCATGTTGTTTACCAAGCTTTTGCAAATCTTGAGTTCTGAGTGTGCATAGTGATACACAGCTCTGATGAAAGGGTATTGTACAGATTCCTATCCCATGTATGGAAATGTGTGGACAAATTTTTCTGTGTCTCTTTGGGCTCATGTATTATTAGCAGATAGTCTAAAAGACAAATAGTTAAAAATAAATCACTCAACACATTGTATGTCCAGAATATTCTACTGTCAGTAGATATATTTCTATAGTAATACATATTTCTGTAATATCTTTTTTTATTCATTGATTCATATTTTTTTCAGTTCTTTCACACTGTCCTCTGCTTGTTTCTTGAGTCTCTGAACAAGCACAGCATAATTGCCTTTCATATGTCCAATATCTACCACTGCCTTTTCTTTCAGCCAGAAAGTTTCCTAGACACCAAAACAAAGCATTCTTCATTACATGCTCAAGAGCTTTGCCCTCATACATCACTAACTGGGCATTCAGTTCCCACATAGTTCAGTGCTCTGCTAATACTGAAGAAAACTACTCTTGCCCAACTACAAAAAGATTTTAATTTGGAATTCCTGTTTTCCATGGGAGTTATGTACGGACCACACTACAGATATTCAGCCACAATGAGGAAAAATGTGCAATTTACATCTACAGGAGAAGAGAGCAATGATGGAGGAGTTTGATTCCATGGCCCTGGGACAACAGGAATACTAGAACTAGGTAAAGTCATAATTTCTGCCTTCTGCACTGTCCCTGCACATTATCATCAGCATGTAATTCTTCAATTACTGCTGGATTGCAGTGAAGAAACCTTGACTATTTTGACTTCAATGGATTTTGAAGAACTGGGTCAGAATGTATGTATGACAGATAATAAGCCTTAACTATAAAAGCAATAAAAATGCAGAAGGTGCTATCTGTGTAATATAGCCCCATTAACATATCACACTTGAAATCTTAATTTTGGAATTTCCTGAGGTAATTTTAACTATGCAGCCTTCACTTTACATTAAGAGTCCTCCTTGTATAACACCCAGGGTGGCACAGCAAGTGTAGCAGGAACTGAAACATGGGTTTCTGAGGTTAGTGACTTTAACCTCTGCTGCCTGAGCTTAAAGATGGCAGTCAGGAGATGTGCCAGCGTGGGTTACAGTAGCATATTCTTTAGTTTTCTGCTACTCACACCCTTGTTTTCACAGCAGAAAAGGAAGATCAACAGGCCTGAAGGAAACTGGATGGAAGTGTTCCTAGACTCAAAATAAAATAGTAACATTTATTTTGAGTATTAAGACACATATGCATATATGGGGGTTGGGAGTGAGGAAAAGAAAAATACTCAGCATGGGTGTTAAGGAGAGAAAAACAGTGTCTGCTTTGACAGTTAGTATTTGGTGCCCTCTTCTGCACCCATCCGTATTTTTAAAGTTCTTCAGAATGAGGAGAAGAGCATCTGTCTGTCGTCCATTTCTACATAGCAGTGCCTTGCTGAGAGGGGCAGGGGGTCATCCTAGCAGATGTCAGCCATCGTGGTGATGGGAAAAGTAGAATCTTTTTTTAGGTGAGAGGAATGAGTGTGTTAATAAAAGATAAAAGGCTGTGAACAGAAATTAAAAAATATTTAACTGAGATTTCAGTCATGACATCTAAATTATGATATTAATAAAAGAAGGTTGTATTTTGATTGTGAGTGAAAAAGAAGCATACCATGTGTATAAGGTATATAATCAATTTAATCATATGCTGATCCCAGGACAATCTCATCCCAACATTTTATGAAATTACAAATAATATATAGCACACACAATTCTTCATAGTAATTTAAATGTCGCTTTGCTAAATGAACTTGAAGACAGATTTGCACTTCTTGAATGCAGAATCATTTCAATATTAATTTCTATTTTTTCCATTACTGAAAGATAATTTTATGCTAGAATTTCAAATACTTAAAACCAAAAGGTTCACAAATTCTGGTTCTCAGCTTTTGAGTCTCAGTTTGAGTTTCAAATTCAATTGGAAAGTTTCTTAACTACCTTTTTCTGTCTACCTTGAACTTCATTTTATCCGCAGATGCACAAAGCATTGCGAACATCTTATAGCATTCTCTACCAGTCTGCCACAGCCTGGGCAGCTCTTGTTTCCTGCAAGATTATTCATTTATTTTGGAGAGGAATGGTATGGAGGTTATAATTGTGACAGCTCACAGCTCCTCCCCTGAGAACTGAAGAGAGGACTATCTAAATTATAGACATTGTTATGAAAATGACAAGCCTCAGGTTTCTGTACAACAGTTCACCTGAGCCCCTGACCTCAGGAAGGGTTGCTCAGAAACATCATGTGAGCAAGAAATAGCAGATTGAGGTCTGATTTTACCCTTCCAGGTATGTTTCTGTTCCTGTTTATTGCTGGTTGACTTCATGAGAAGAAATCCATTTGACATTTTAAGATTTTCTTTCTTGGATACATAGGTTTGAGCAGCTGCTGCTAACCTCCCCTACAGTTTTGAAGCCAGTTTGTTTTCAGTCAAGTTAAACCTTAGAGCCAAAACTGTCAAATTTGGGTGACTACATTCCACAGAGAGACATGAAAGCAATCGGCCAGATTTTTGAGGATGGAAAACATTCTGAGTTTGGATCAACTTAGCACCTCCAAAAGTCAGGCCATTCATTTAAGTGAGCAAATATGTATTTAGATTCCCAAACAGACTTTTTCTTTGGAATAGCTGGCTATTGTCTTCAATTTCCCCCAACAGTGAAGCACCATTCTCAGTAACCTGTCCTGAAAACTGTTACCTTCCTTCTCATTTTCAAACTTTGGAGTAGAGAAGATACATCTTTGGTGTAATGACTAAGTTTTATACATGTGTCAGAGGATAGATAGTATGGGGTATATCACAGAAAAAGGCTCAGGAAAATATGCAGACTGAACCTTTTACTCTGAGCAGGCACCCGACCTCAAAAGCAGCAGTGCACCCAGGCAAGCTCATCCTGAATCTGACATATTATTGTCACTAAGCAGATCTGAGCAATATAAGGAAATCTTGCTATACTAGATTTGCATCTTACTGTGAAGGAGTGCAAATCCCAAATGGAAGAACATCTCTGCAAAGCTAACTTTAGCCTAAATGTTGCCCAAGTTTAATCAGGACCCCAACTTCAGCCTGGTGAAGCCTGTGGCTCTAACTGGCTGGCCCACTAATGGATGCAGTCTAACAACTGACCTCCCTGTAGCAGGGACACATGTTTGCTCCATGGGAAAACTTCAAGGATATACAGTCCTTCAGTGCCTTCTGCTCATCTAAAGAGGTTGGCCTTTTCTTATAAACAATTAACTGGGGATGGTTTGTTTTGTTTTGTTTTGCAACTTGCTCCAGTAAACAAATCCATAGGATGCCCATTCACAACTGTTAGTATTACATACAAGCATAGCATGGACAAAACAAACTCTAGTGTTATTTCACAGTGCGGTTGCTTTCATGCAAACAGAGCTTATACAAACAGAGTAATTCAAGCAGGGATAATTCATGTTAACTTTCACCAAAGACACATCCAGCAGTGGTGCATAGTAACTGATTTTACCCTCGCTTTATTTTCACTTGGGTTGCTAATTAAGAGAAGTTAATCTAAACAAGTTTGAATTGGATTCAAAGTGTCAGACTCAAGGATTTTTTTCTAGTTTATATAGATCAAATAAAATTATTTATGCAAACTTTTGAAACTTTTCTACTGAGGACAAGATCCTGTGTAATAGAAAATGCGAGCAAAGTTTGCAAAAATAGATTCCAGAGCTTACAGCACCCTTTTTTTGTGATCTCTTATACTTTTATATCACATGACCATCTGCAGCTAAGTGGAGCTGGCCATTCAACAAAGGGACCAGTCAGGTCACTGAAATATGGAGTTGCCCTTTGCTTGTACTTGGATAACTCTGATGGATAAAACATTGCTGAACATTATTCAGGAATGACATAAAACATTTTGCCTCTGTACACAAAAAACAGCAGTCTAGACTGAGAGGAGGCTTTCAGCATCCTTACCTTCTACTCAACTTCTAAAAAAACCCCTTTTTTAATTCATTATTAAATGAAGGCATTTAAAAATAATAAACCAAAACTGCATTTAAATTTCAAAAAAGCATGAAGTACAGGTGGAAAGAGGAACGACATTTTCCTCCTTTTACAATGATACCTTACAGTTTTTGAAGGTGATTAACTATTAAATGCTCCCATATTAAAAGGATTCTTAAAAGGCATTTTATTGTGAGGATTCCTGATTTAAAGAGGTGTTTCAGGAAGTAATCAGCTGTTTTACTATCCTGTTGAGATATCTATCTCTGACACTGTAAGCTCAAGTAATATTCATATCAATGTAGGCAATGTTATGGCATACAATCTCAGATTAAACTGTGTGGAAAGCAGCTTCTAACATTGCATCATCTACAGAGTAATAATATATGCCATTAATAGAATGTACTTACAAAGACAACAAACAAATATCATGGGCAGGCTGTTTAGGAGAAAAAGGCTTCATCACTATGTCATCATCATATTCCTCTAACCTAACAAAACAAAAATAACTTTGATGAGTACGTTAAGAACATGATTTCAGAATAAAAACACTTGGGTTTTCTCTTTCAATGTCAGTCTGTGCACATCGGATCAACTGCCTTGGCATTTAAACTGCTTGTCTTGTGTCACACTGCATCAGCCAAAACAGGCAGAGGGACTTGCTAGAAGTCTCTTCATTAAAAAGAAGAAACCTTGAAGGGAGTGAATTTCAGAGGACTTACCCTGTACCAACTGCTTTATCTAGGCTATTTTCATCTGATTCTGTCCTTAAAGATTTTGGAAGCTAGTTGTTCTACTAGACCTGACAACAAGGCTCTGAAAAAGCCCCTTTTTAACTCGAAATATCACCTAGTACATCCAGAATCTAAAAGCTAGAGCTTTTCCAAATTTCATGTGGAAAACACTCTGACCTGCTACCTGAGGTGACAAAGCACTGATCAAAAAACACAGTGTCCTGAGCAGAAACAATTTAACTGATCTAATTCTAAATCTATAGTATTCTGCTTACATACACAGATAAAAGGATTGATCCCAAGATCAAAAGTTTCTAGTAGCTCCATAATGAGAAATTAGCTTGGATCTCATCTTAATAGGGTTAGCTCTGGAAGTGTGTGTTGTTACACAGCTCCCCCCAGCTCAGGGCAAATGTCACCTTATTTAGTGTTAACCACCTCGGCCCTTCAAGGGAGACTGTGATCCTCTTCTAAACCCAGCCCACCCAGCCTGCAGCATGGGGACATCTCCAAGCAGAGGCAATACCTGTGCACAGGGACCTCTGTGTCATCATCAGTCTTAAAATCAGTAGAGGTTTTCTCCTAAATGTTCTGAAGCCAGGGCACTGAAATCAGACTCCTTGGCCTACATCTGTGTGATTCTTGGTAGTCTCTTACTGATCCAATCTCTAGAGTTATATATTGCTAAGTTAAACAGTGTCAAGCAGAGTCCTTGGGTAGGGGAAGTCCATCAGCTATATTGTAAAATTACAGTTAGAAAAGTTTAGGATAGTTGCAATTGTTGCAAGCACAGCTTTGGTCTTGCTACATAGGACTTTGCCAGCCATGGTTCAAGAATTAGTACAGCCCTGGCACCATTTTCAGCAGGTGGTGTGGATGTGGATATGCTCTTTGCTGAAGGGTAAGACTTTATTAGCGCAGTTGCAAGCCACTCTGTGGCAGCTGGCCTTAGTGCCACAACAGGGCCCCAGGACACTTTGCTAAACACCAAAGGCAGTTTAAGCACTTGCCAGGTGAAGTCATACTTGCCCTCTTCACAAATTCAGGACCAGATGTTAAGCATTTGCCAAAGGTTTGGAGACACTGAGAGAGTGGATGATGAATTGGACCACTTCAGTCACCCTCAGAACTCCAGGGCACTCTCTGACACACCTCTGGAGAGCAATACCTTGTCCATGTGTGCTGCTGTTAGCCTGAGGTACATCTGTGGATGAAAGTGAGGCAAGTATTGCTTTTCATGGCTGTCAGAAATGGAAATGGAAGCACCACAAAGCACAGGTTTGCTGCTGTTAATGGCAATATAAAAATGAAAATGGTTATACATCTTCCCACCTAGGTGCTCATTTCCATAGCTGTAATTTTCAGATGAAAGGGTATGTCCTGTTGCAGTCTTAACTTCCAGTAAACAGAGATATGGTTTTTAATAAATGCATACTGTAGCCCATAGAAAGTACAAATCATGTCCCTTGCTACTTCGCAATAAACCTTCTGGATACCTTTTATTTAATTAATCAATGCATAGTGAGATTTTTATTTTAACATCAAGTCACTCCTTAACTATTAGAGTTCACTCCCTGGAGACAAATGTCCCCAATTATCATAATTATCATATAGTTCAGCTCCTGCAAATTTTATATTATGCATTTAACTTCTGGCATCATAAAATGTGAAGTGCAAAGTACACATGATGTGCCTTCCTTCACAGCTTAAGTGTAGCATCACCTACTTCCCAGATCTGTGCACTTTTTGTACTTTTGACATGGAATTACATTAACATCAGTCATTCTTCTCTGTTGCTAAAGTAAGAGAAAACATTTCTTTGCTTCAAAACTACTGGCTATAAATCTTTCCTCCATTACAGCAAACATTCAAAAACTGTATATTCAATTTTTTAGAAAAACTCCTGGAGAAATTTCTGAACTGATCATAACAGGCTAGTTTGTAAACTTTTCTTTTGGAGATTACATGTGTAAAATTTTTTCAAACAAGTCTCCTATCTATAGAGACATTTGTTCAACTTTTCTGACTTTCTCCTCACTTACCTTTAAGAGGTAGGAGCTGTCTCTGTTACAGTGGCACTGACATACCAGGGCTACTCCCAGCAATAGTGATGTATTAAATGCTTTCCAAGGAAAAATGCTTTCTCTGCAGTGGTAGCCTACTTACCTGGTAAGTTATCCCAGAAATTCACTATGTGAATATACTTACTCTTCTGGGGTTTCTTCAGAAGTTTTTCTAGAATGTTTCCTTGAGAAAACATCAAGATAGATCACAGTTTTAAGAAATTTCAAGATAATCTTGCCACTTGAAATGCTGAGTTGCATTTTTTAATTTAAAAATTCATTTGTATTTGGTACTTTTTATATTAGATGCTTTGAATCCTTGGTTAAGCAATCTAAGGATGTATTCAAGAATTTTTTTCCTGTGCATTTAAGAATAAGAGCTTTTATTCTCAGTCTTGTTTATTTAAGTGCTTTGGACACATACTATAGCTTCCTTTCTGCCACAGGCTTCTGTCCCACCGTCATAATCCATTTATTTTTACTCCAAAATGAACATTTGTAATTGTCACTTAAGAGAAAGCGTATTTTGTCAATGTCCTTCTCTGTTCTGCTTTACTCAGTTCTGCTTATTTTCTTTCCATATCTTCACTTACATTTCTTTAAATATTGACTTAGAAATTCCTTATATCTTAATTAAGAAAAAAGACAGACTTCTTTATTGGTTTGTGTTAGAATTACTCATAATGTACTGTATATGCCCAGGCAATAAAATAAATTTTATAAAACAGACTTTGTTCTAAATCAAGAAAATCTACCACAAATAGAACCATAACAGCTTGTTAGCAGACAGTGAGAATATTGCTGTGGCACAAAGGTTTCTAGATTTTTCTAAAGACAAGTAAAACAATGAGATAGTGGTGTGAAAACGAAGAATCTTCAGACATGGATTATGGAAGAAAGCTCAAGAATGCAGATTCACTTGGAGCTACTAAAAATATTATCATATTCCAACAGTAATGTTTTTATAGATTAAAATCAAAAGGATAACTGGCATTTTAAGAAGTTATTTTGAAAAGATGAACCATCTCATTATAAAATTAGTTTTGATTCTTTAAAACACTTGGCTTCCATCTGCTACAAATTATAAAGCAAACAGAAAATAGGTACAAAAGAGAGAATACTAGTTACTCTTTTTATTTTTTCTTTGATTTATGGATATGATCTTGTTTTAATATAAACAAACAGTATATATTTTGGTTTAAGGAGAATATTTTTAAGTAAAAAGAAGATATTTCCCTGCCCACCCCTTTTTATAGCTCCTCTTTTTCATCAGCTTGTTCAGACATCTTCGCAGGGTTTAAAAATGCTGCAAGCTGCATCATAACCTCATATTGTAACTCAACTATGTATTGGACAGCACCCACAAAAGGTAGGTAGATTTAACACTTAATCACTAATGTGTTTGCCATCCTCACAAAGCACTTGATGACTTTCTGCTGGCAAGGCAGGCATCAGACACAGGGGAAAAGGCCAAGCTCCAGGGCTCCTGAGCAGGGTCCTTCAGCCTGGCAAAGCTGCCATCTTCTACCTCAAGCTGAAAGCCCCTGGCCTGAAAATATTCCATTAACAGATCATGGAAATTCCTAGGACCTGCTTTTGAAATTCCTTCATGTGGTGCATGGCACTGAATAGTGTGCCATTAATGGCAAGAGCTTTGTTCACCAGGTAAGAAGTTCTTAAAGACATATGGCAGCAGAGTCCTGGCCTTGGCTCAGTTCTAAAATAAATTTCAAAATAGAATCCTCCTATTTTTACAAATACATCCAAAATATTTGTATTTTGAACCAATAGGTTCAAAAAATGCAGTGCTATTTACACTCAATTTCCTTGTAATTTCCACTCTACATTCCCATTGATTTGCTTCACTGACCTTAACTTCTGAGGATTCCTAAATTTTACATTTTTCTGAATACCATGTTCCTCACCAGTCACAGCACTGCCACTACTCAGTGGCAGTGATAAGCTGTTCTGTGTATTCTATAAGCTAAAATACACCACCATCAAGAATTAAATCTTAACTGAGAGATTAACTGAATATTGCATAGAAGGTTTGAGAATTTGTGGAAGTCCTCTAATATTTGAAAGCAGAAGACTAATTCAGGTATGTTGATTTATTTTGTTAGATTTATTTTACTACTGGAGTAAAGAAGCAAAACATCATCTAATTTTCAGCATGAACATGAGAAGACAAAATGTTTATTTTTCTAAAGAATTTCAAACTATTCCAGTTTTGTACATCAAATATTTGCATAAATCTGAGAAAAAATCTGAAGACCAATGTGTGTTTGCAAACATTCTCAAAATAATTAAAAGGTGCTTAACAATCATATGCCATTAGAGTGCAAAAAACTCTTTCAATAAACCTAAATAGGCAATTTAAAATAATAATTAAACTACATATCATTTGCAGAAAATTTAAAACAGAAAAAGACAAAACAAATTTTGTTTCCTCAAGCCTGTTCCTCATTTCAACACCAATTATTTTCAGGCTCCAGTAAGGTGTTTAAAATGTGATCTGAGCATTATCGTGAATATACGTTACCAAATGATTCCTCATTTAATTTCATGCAACAAAAGAGTTACATGTAGCTGACTCATCTCCCCTTTTTATTTTTAATGTTTGAAACCATAGTTTTTATTTTGAAAAGTATCATATTTTTTCTGACAATTTCACTCAGAAATAGACTTTCTTCTGAAGGCTTCTTGCATTTAAAAAAATATATTTTCTCAGAACCTCTATATTCCAACAGAAACTCTTACTGAAATTCCAGTCTGATTAACTTTTTTAATGTATTCAGAAGAGTGGAAAACTAGCAGTCATATCCCAGGGGACAGGGAAGTCCTTTCCCAAGAGATATTTAACAAGCTTATTCATTTTGCTGAGCTTTTAAAAATTTATTTATTTTTTAAGTAAACGGAAATAATGTAATCTGGTTAAATCATATTGTATCTGTAAGTACAGATTGACCTTTCCATGTAACTTTATAAATGACTGAGAAGGCTTGGCCAAAGAGACAAAATGTCTGGCATCTTTAAAATATGCTGGAGCCTACTTACCTCAACAAGGTTCAGGATAATTTGCTGCCAGCCAACCATGTCCAGCTGGACTGTGGCAGCACATTATAAATGACACATGACTTATGTCATCAATAAGTAAATCAGTCAGCTTGTGACTATGATCACAGAAGCTGGGGATTCCTTCTCTTTTCCCCCTCAAAATCTGCCAACTTTCTCTTCTGTTTCACCTCCCATTTTGAAACACAGTTATCATGAGAAATACAGTTGCTTGCTACAGATGTTCAGATTTAGGCTGACATGCAGTATTAGATGCTCACATGTAAGGAGGTGATGATTCAGACAGTTTCTACTGATACTTATAATAATCTCAATTACATGTGCTATTTCATGAGTGAGCTCCAGACTATCATTTACCCTCTTAACTGCTTTCTGTGATGGCTGAAGATCGCAGAGCAAGAGATATAAAAACAGGATCTGCCTTTCTACCTGTAGGTCAGGTTGAGAAAATAAAGAATCCATTAGTGCTTCCTACTCTTCTCCTCAGGATTATTTCCCACGGTTGGAACTTGGCTCAAAGTGGTCGCTGTCTGACAGGTTCCCCAGGCAGGCATAAAACACCTGTAAGTAAAACTACTTTCCAGGTGCCAGCTTAGTTGTCCAAGAGCAGAGTACTGTTTCTGCATTTGGGTTACCTCTTTCACTGATGTGTGAATCCTAAAGAAGCTTTCCATGCTTACTTCCCTCTCCAACCATACCCACACAAGATTATTGCGGATTAACATCTTTAATTGTGCAGCAGAACAACTTCCAGGTGTCACGTTGACTGGGTTTTCAGTACTGGCACCCACAGGGCAGACTGTAGGTAGTGCCTTGTTGTTGCAGTAAGAGACCAGCCAAAAATGATCGGTTCTTTACTCAGAACATCTGGGAAAGACATCTGCAATATGTTAGATAGGTGGTTTTGCTGGACACTTTATGGTCTTGAGATAGATTCAATACAGGCACATAATTTGCTTGTTTCTGTAAAGGGTTTTACAGCAGACAACTGCAAATTATTTTCTTTGTTATTTTAAAATAATGGTCAGAAAGTAAGAGCAGTGACTTGTGGGTTTTTTGTTGTTTTTTTTTTCCCCTTAATCCAGATACAATTTGTCATTCTCTTTTGTAGAGCGTGGTTTCCCTGGGGAAGAAGACAACCCTGGAAAAATGCTTTAAAATGCAATTCAAAATGCAATAAGCATGAAGCTTATTCACATGTTCAAGTATGCAAATGTTACTAGAAGGTTCCTCATTCTTTGTGTTACCATAGGTTGATTTTTAGTGCAGTAATTTTAATATTCTTAATTGTTCTCCCCTATTGGACCCTTCCCTCAGACCCCACCTTAACTCCCCACCCACTCCAGGTGTCAGACCCTAGACCCCAGACCCCACCTTTTTCCCCTTGTTACTGCCTTGGTGCAGTTTGCTCTCATACAGTGGACACCTTATTGTTTGTTGTTTTCGTATTATTAAAATTCCTTTTTGGACAACTGGATCAAGGCTGCCTCTCTCCATTAAGTCACCACAGGGCTCTGTCCCAAGGAAACTCAAAGGAGTCTGAACGTCTGGGCTTGGACCCCTGGGAGTTTCACTCTTTCCTTGTTTTTTCTGGTAAAGATGCATTGTATTTATTTCTTGAGATGTTTTGTGGAAGCCCTGATGACTCAGAAGCTTCTTCTGCTACGGCTGTATTAAAACCTGAAATCATTTAAGTCCTAATTTCTTCTACTTCATTATTTCCGAGACTGGTTCAAAGCCTATTAATGTAAAATTAAAGCTTCCTTTTCCGCTCTGAATTGGACGATGTTTTGGTCATTAGTTTCATTTTGAGGGGAGAAGAAATGTAGTTCTGAATAACCACTTAGTCCTCTTAAGAACATCTCCAAGAAGCATGGAAAAGTGTAAGCTGCTGGATCTGCCATTTTCTGAACTCCAAAGACACTAAGGGGACCACTTCTATTCTCTACCTTTTCAGCTCCCATCCAGTTCTCAGAAGGTGAATGCAGTCTTCTGTTAGAATAGTTTGTGGCCAAGGTGGTCTGGCTGTGGTCAGACCACAACCTGGTCTGCTCAGCAGGATCAGCTTAATGTCTGGAACCACAGCACTCCACGGGACAGTGCTTGGTCATTGACCATCATGCACCTGTGTGAACCTTAATCCAGCAGGAAAGATGTGAGGCCACAGGAAGACACAGGCCAACCTGCAAAACCAAAGAGAGCTTGCAGTCTGACAAAGATACAGATGGAGCTCACAACCTCCAGCAGTATCCATAAATTGTAGAATGGCCAATTGCTCATGTTGTCCCAGGAGAGCATGCTCTGAGATGTATTTTCTGGTTATCTGGTGAGCAGACAGGACTTGAGTGTCTACTCCCTGCCTACAAATGAATCTTGGGAAGCACACACAATCTGAAAAGCTACTATTTATTCTTAACATATGTTTATACCTAGCCCTTAAAAGAATCAATAAAGTTTATTATTGATTATTAAAGTTTATTATAGAAAAGTTTATAAATCTGAACAGGTTCAGTAATGGGAATAGCAATATATTTCCTTCTGTGGGATGAAGGAATAAAACTACTACTGCTCTGTGTCTAGATGAGGGAGATTATTTGTATTTCTGGTTCTATTTTGGGGTCTTCCAAGCAGCTTGGCTGTACAGGGAAGGTGGCCCTAAGCAATGCTGATGTGACTCGACTGAGGTCACCTTGTCTGTAAGCCAGTCCTTAGACCTCTTTTATTTAGAAGCACAGGCACAGCTTCTGGATATAATGTCAGCTCTGACTCAAAAGATGCTACTAGGATCAGCAATGACATAGTCTAATCATGCAAAAAAAAAAAAAAAGTCTGATGCAAACCCTACTCTAAAGAACAGCTCCAAATGATTCTATTATTGAAATACTGAATCAGCAATAGCAACAGTGATAAACATATGGAGGCAAAGTGTATGGTAGACAAATGACAAAGACATTACATACTCTAAAAGTACTTGCCAACTAAAAATAGGCATAGACACTGCATTTATATCTCTTTGGGCTGACTCTGGCATTCATGTGGGATAAAACTATCTTCAGATGCCTCCAAATTACATCCATATAAGTTCTCTTTCTTTCTTGGAACTGTTTGTAAATTCAGTGGGGTCTACCCAAGCACATAAATTATGGCAGAGCCGGAACATCATACTGCAGAAAAGAATGTTCCCCAAAATGCCTTGCAGTGCTCAATGATACCCATAAACTGTGGGGAAAAAAACTCCAACCAGCAACCCTCAGGCCATGAAGAAAAGACGAAACAGATGCAGGGCTGAGATCCAAAGTGCAGTGAAAATCTGAGCAACACCTTCCTTCACGGAGAAGAAAAGTCGTGGAAAGGAACAAAACAGGGGCACTGCTTTACAAGTAAATGTCTCTGGCTACTCTTGATTCACTTTTCCAATTCTATGCTCAGTCCAAACCATTTTCACTATAAAATCAAACACAATGCCTCTGTATTTGGTGTTGTCAGGTAAATTTGCTTTATTTTTATATTTGATAGTGTTGGAATAAAGATTCTTGGAATCTCTCTCACTACAGACTTGACTGACAGCCCCCTAAGTGCTGTGCCTTTTATAGCGTAACATAATTGACAACCCTTAGGTAGATGGCATATGCAGTCCATGAAATGAAGTGTGCTCGTTCCACATTTGAAGAAAAGTAGGTGCAATGAAATAGCTGTTGTTATTATTAGCCTTTTAAAATAAAATTTATGTGTTTGCATTAAAGAAAGCACGACTTCTGGATATATCAGACTCAAACCTTTCAATAGTGATGAGGAAGATCAATGCAAAACAATTTCTGTGTCAAAAAGCACACACATAACATATCTGGAAATTACTTAACTGGAACAGATTTAAAATACTGCTGAATTGTCTGCATTTTTTAACATTCATTTTGTAGCTTTTCAAACATACTGATCAGCTCCTGAAACACAAAGCTTTCTGTCAAGCCACTCTTCTCCACTGGTCTCCCTAAACAAAAACTACAATTTTTTGTTCAAAGCTGGACCTGGGTGTTCCTAAACTTCCCCGAGCCTGAAGACAATACAGAAAGTGCTCCTGGTTAGGCTCTAAGAAACGCTGTTGGCATGTGGATACTGTAACATCCTGAGATTCTGTCACCCAGTCAGCACCTGTTGATTGCTGTCCCTTTGGGCACATGTGCCCCAGAACCTCAACCGAAGTACTTACAGCTTAAGGAAGAAAGGCACAGGGGAAAGAGAACAGAAAATGCTTTATAAGAAGAGTAACTTTAGTTCAGAATTCCAAAACAAATCTACTCTTTTATTTCCGCTTAGAGAAAATGTAAAAATTTAGGCATCTCTTCAAAAATGGATTTGGATTAGGGCATCCTGTGAAGTTTTAACCAACCTACAACTGTTTTCTTTGTTTTTTTATGGATAGAGTACCCCATCTCTGCTGCAGCTTGTTCTGTTGCAAGGCAGATCTTGCTACATCCTTCATTGTTCCAACCTCTTCTCCTGTGTGAGTTTCTCTTATATCTAAGCCTAAAATACACTCTTCAGCTCATTACCAATGAGGAGACTTTTTGCTCTGTATATCCGCTCTGTCTTTATCTCATCACAGTTTACAACCTCCTTGTGAGGGGACAAAGAGGGGCAGGCACTGATCTCTTCTCTCTGGTGACCAGTGACAAGATTGGAGGGAACAACCTCAAGCTGTGCCAGGGGAGGGTTAGGTTGGCTATTAGGAAAAGGTTTTTCCCCCTTAGGTGGCTGGGCACTGGAACAGGCTCCCCAGGGAAACGGTCATGGCACCAAGCCTGACAGTGTTCAAGAAGCATTTGGATGACACTCTGAGGCACACAGTGTGATTCTTGCAGATGGTCCTGTGGAGGACCAGGACTTGGACTTGATGATCCTGATGGGTCCCTTCCAACTCAACATATTCTGTGATCCTGTAAGCACCTATCACTGGCAGAGTGAAGGCATCAGGCTCAATGGATCTTTGCACTGCCCCAGATCCTTACCAATTTTTGGACTGTTTCTATGAGGCAGTGAGATGGAGAGCCATACATCTCCAGCACTGCCACTGGGATACCTGTTCATCTAGCACCTGGTTTTCATACTACCCATACAAGTAACCTGAACTCAAGTTATCTACAAATCCCATCTCTGATTTCAAAAGAAAACCCCAAATCTCACTTTGGGATTGCATGCATGTAGGCTGGTAACATAAACAATCAGTAACAGTGGACTGGAGCTCAGCCTTGGGTTTGTGCTGAAGAATTTGCATATGCTACAGATGTGCCTCTCTGGCTGTCCCTGACCCATACATGTGACAGGCTCAGACTGGTTTTCTTATTCTGCTTTCAGTGATTTTTCACTTCAGAAACCTGAAGCCCCACACAGAGGCACCTTTTTCTTATGTCAGGCCATCCTCAAAGACAGTGCTCCAGAACTTTGAATCATCCCAAATGATGTGCTTACCCCTCATTATCTAAGTCTAAAAACAAAAGCTGCAGGCAACAGTCCCCAGTTCTGTGATGGCACAGAGCATGAATAGCAGGTTACATGAGGATATGGGTAATCAGGCTCACAATTGAAACAGCTCCCCAGAGTAGAACACTGCCAAGCTGGGCTCAAAAAGTACATCCCTGCCACACAAGTGCTAAAGTTCCTCAGAGGGCTTAGTGAAGCATTGGGGTAGCTTGCATGGATTAGGTAAGCATCTACAGTCTGTCAACTAAACACAGAGACAGAAAGAGAAGTCCTTTGGAGTTAATCTTGGGATAAGTAGATTAAACATGGTTTTCTTGCATTTCCCTCCACCCCTGTCTTAACAAATTTTGACAGAGGGATGGGGTGCAGGTGGTTGAGCATGTAAATAACCTCTGCTCATTTCTATCCTACCTTCATTTGTGCTAAAAACTGATTTTGAACTGGCAAACCCAGACCCCTGCCACCCAAGTAGAAGTGCCAATCTTTCCACTAGAAGGAATCTTTCTGGAACATGCTAGCCACAGAAGTACAGTTCCTTCAAAGCATCCCAAGCAATAACTAGATGCACTCCTGACCAGTGTAGAAAGTGGTCGCTCAGGGATGTCTGTACAGGTGTCTCCTAGGAGCAAGCAAGCAAGGGTAAACTCCTTGGCAGAAGAAGGATGGCTGGGAAATATACCTGAAATTCTTCCATCTTGAAGGGGCAGCTATCAGTTTCTAAGGGCTGACGGCTCTAATGATTCAAGAGAAACACAACACAGCCCTTAATTGCTGGACTTCACATATACCATAGTCTCTATTCAGCAATATGCAAGAGCAATTCTGTAACATCCAACTGAAATCATGAGCTGTATGAACCCCAATATCTTTAAAGTCATGCTCCAGATTGCAAGCACATTTCGGATTTTTTCACAGTGAGGAGTAGAAAAATGTAGGAAATCAAGGAAATTGCATTTACATCAATTAGTTACCGAGAATAAGTGGGCAATATTTTATAGGTGGCCTGCTCCTCAAGCTTAATTGATGATTAATTATATGTGGGGAATAAAAACCATTCACTCCAGCGGCGCTTTGTTTCTGTAGAGCTGACAGGGGCGAGAAGTAACAATTGCTCAGCACAGTGAGGACTGAAGAGTGCCTCTGCTGCTGAACAAAGCCAAGCTGCGGGGCGACAGATGGCAGATGAGATTCACCATAGGCTGCAAAGAGGCCATACTCATCGCTGGCATTCTCCACCCCTTCAGCTCTGCTGGCTGCTCCAGAAGGTGGGTCAGTGGGACTGTGACCCTAAGCCACCCCCCCTTTTCTCTTCCAGAGAAACAGCTAGCAACTAAATGCCATCCAAACATACCCTGTGACTGAAAGCATGGCTGCAGTTCCCAGTGCTTGGCCAGGTGTGCACCAGGGAGACATTTCACTGCTCTCCTTCAGTGCAGTGCTCATGGCAATCATTTGCACATATCCATGTCAGTAAAACTGCTGATGTTTTCACTTTCACAGTTGTCAACTGCAAGAATGGATGCACTTTTCCAGGCAGCTTCTCCTTGACATCTCCGCAAGGATGGCTTCCTTTGCCCATGGCCAGTTTTCTTACAACCTCTTTTATAACCCAGAGAGGAAATCATACTTACGTCTGCATGGGGGGAAGCAAGGGCCACCCATGGAAAAACTTATCAGAAAAATACACCTGGAAAAACAGGGATTAATTTCCAGAATTTCCTCTCAAACAGTAACTCCTCTTAAAAAGAAGGTCCCAATAAATCTAAGGAAAAGCTTCTTAAAATTCAGTTTTTAATTAATTTCCACTTTTCCCATTGGAGAAAAAAACTACCGACAATATCCAGTCACCTATAACAGTACATCCTACATAAATCAGAGAAACTAAGAACACTCTCAAGCCCCCAAGATTCAGCATCCAGAGACGCTGTCATCACCTTGGGAGATGACAGAATTGATACCAGCCTCCCCTCAGCAAGAGACAACTGCTGTGTCTCTAAAATATGTCACCCAGACAAGGGATGTGGAGCCGGTGAAAAGTCTGGAGCACAAGTCCTATGAGAGGCACCTGAGGAACCTAAGGCTGTTTAGCCCTGGTGAAGAGGCCGCTCAGGGTTACCTTATCACTCCCTACAACCGCCTGAAAGGAGGGTGCAGCCAGGTGGCAGTCAGTCTCCTCTGCGAGGCAAACAGCGACTGGACAAGAGGACATGAACTTAGGCTGCACCAAGGGACGTTTAGATTGGACATTAGGAAGAATTTCTTCACAGAAAGGGCGATTAGACATGGAATGGGCTGTCCAGCGTGGTGTCGGATCACCGTCCCTGGAGGTGTTTAAGGGCAGAGTGGATGTGGCACTCGGTGCCACGGCCGTGACTGCCACGGGTTGGACTCGGTGATCTGAGGTCTTCTCCAACCTCGTTGATTCTGCGATTCCTTGATTTTTATTTTTCTTCCCCCCGTGGGAAAAATCCAAACCAGCGCTAACGTGAAATCTGTTTTTTTGCTACAAATCTCCACAGCAGTGCCGTCGCCCCAGACACGCTGCAAGTCCCAGCGCTGCGTACTCAAACAGAAGTCCAGCTTTCAGCGCTGTCNCTGTGGCTGAGCCGCCGCCGGGGCGCGGGGCCGCGCGCGCAGGTGAGAGCCGGGCGGGCGGTGAGGGGCCGCGGTTCGCGTCCCGCCGGGAATGTCCCCGCCGGGAATGGGTCCCCAGGGGGGGACATGGCCGGGGAGGCCCCGGTGTGGTGCTGCCCCTGCTCCTGGGCCGGCGGGGCTGAGGCAGCCCTGCGTGGAAAGTGTCGAAGGCTGGCGCCGCGTTCAGGTCCTTTCCGTGAGCCACGTTTGTTTCCCTTGATGTGAAGCAGAAGAAGCCTGGTTAAGCGTAGAATTAACAGAGCGGTATATAGAGCAAAGCCAGCGCAACAAATGGCAGTTTTTAGGCTGATAATTTTGAATGATAAACTAAACGACGAGAAGTTCCACCTCAGTGTGAAGAAGAACTTCTTTACGTTGATGTTGGCAGGGACTGGAGTCTCCCTTCCTGGGGACATCCCAAACCCACCTGGAAGCATTCCTGGGTTACCTGCAATAGGTGACCTTGCCTTGGCAGGGGGATTGGACTGGATGATCTCCAGAGGTCTCTTCCAGCCCTGACAATGCTATGATTCTGTGAATGGTGTTCAGTCAGCAGGTGAGTAGATCATGAATTACAGAGTCACAGAAAAATATGATCAGAAAGGACCTTAAAGACCATATAGTTCCANACAGGACGCCGCGCCGGGGCTCTCCTGCTGATCTGGTGGCCACCGTGAATGTAACTCCAGGTATAACCCAGCACTCTCCCAACGGGGCTGCCTTTCAGGAAAGCCAAGGAGCCCCGGAGCGAGAACCAGCGCCGGGCCCGAACCCCCGCTGCAGGGTCAGCCGGTGGGGCAGCGCGCAGGCGCGGCCTGGCCCNTTTAGGCTGATAATTTTGAATGATAAACTAAACGACGAGAAGTTCCACCTCAGTGTGAAGAAGAACTTCTTTACGTTGATGTTGGCAGGGACTGGAGTCTCCCTTCCTGGGGACATCCCAAACCCACCTGGAAGCATTCCTGGGTTACCTGCAATAGGTGACCTTGCCTTGGCAGGGGGATTGGACTGGATGATCTCCAGAGGTCTCTTCCAGCCCTGACAATGCTATGATTCTGTGAATGGTGTTCAGTCAGCAGGTGAGTAGATCATGAATTACAGAGTCACAGAAAAATATGATCAGAAAGGACCTTAAAGACCATATAGTTCCAACCCCCAGCCATAGGCAGGGACATGTCTCACTAGAGCAGGTTGCACAGGGCAAGTCTCTGAATACCTGCAGTGGAGAGAGAAATGTGCTCCACAAGTAAGGTAACTTCTGATTAAACAGAATCATTTTGAATTGTGGTGTAGGGGTGTTCAGCTGATTGCCATTTAATTAAAAAGCTTAGCTGCTGTCAGTATTGTTTGTGCTGTGGTATTTGATACACCTGTATATATATTTAATCAGTGACCAGCAAGTGGATAAAAAGGACTGCTGGTAACACTTTCAAGTTACAAAGTAATTTAGCATAATATGGGCTGAGGAACTGTTGTTGACTGAACTAAACCAAGCCATGGGGTAACAGAGGAAAGATGCAGTGAGGAAATGAAATGCAATACCAGAAGGAGCAATTTGAGCTATTTATATTGGTTACATCTAGATTGACTTTACCCATTAGGGATAAAGACCTGGTACCCAGGTGGATAGTTCTTTATGCAGCAGTCAGGAATATATGCTCTTAAGGTGTGCAAGGAATGACAAAGAAAATAAAGCTCAAAATGTTCTAATACTTGATTTCACTCTCAGTTGGAATAGTTTGTGTTGCTTTGGTTATCTTGTGTCAAAAGTTTTCCTGGCAAGGCACATCCTTGAGTTTTAGCTGAGAATGATTTGTATTGTAAATCAGAGAATGTTCTCAAAGGAGGAGTCACAGAGGAAGGTAGGACTGGAAGGGGCCTTGAGGGATCATTTATCTATTCCTCTTGCCCCTAGAGAGGGCATCAGTACCTAAGCTTGTGGCTATACAGAAATTGGCTAGCTGTCTGTGAACCAAAGGATATGAAGAAAGCTAATGGGAGACAGGGCCCAGAAGCCTTAGAGACTCTTCTTTCCATTAGGTGTAGTTAACTTGTGAAACCGTTTGGTGAGAATGTTCAGGATGGTAAGCATTTATTTGACTACAAAAAGTAAGTTGAGAAACTTGTAAGAAAATTCCACTGAGCTCCATTAAAAACAAGATACAGGCATGCTTGAACTGCAGATTGCTGGAAACTGGCCAAGTGCCCTGGGAAAATTATCACTACCTGTTTGTCCTGTCCTTCTGCTTCTGATACATGCTGTGTTTGAGAACAGGGTTTAATTGATATATCCATGTTCTGACCTCCTATAACATTTTTTTACATTAAACACTTAACTTGTCCTGTTCGGATTATTTTTTTTTTATGATTTTTGTCCTAAAAATCCCTTGCAGCTTTTTAGTTTATAGCTTCTTGTCTGTCTTAGTGGGAGAAAATGTTTAATTTCTTAACTTTAAAGTTTCTTGCATTGAAAGGCAAAATGGAAGAATAGCTTTGTAATTCGAGTTCCCTTAGCATTGACTCAGCAACAGGTGTAGTTTCCTGTTCTTTCTATAAGCAAACCGCAGAGATGTAGTTCTAGCTTAGTTACTGTCATTCACTCTGATGTGATTGAATAGCTATTCTCAGCAGAAGAGTTCAGAGTTCCTATCTAATTTGATTGGATTGAGTACTTTATCTAAATCACTGTGGATGTTATATGTACAAAGTACTATCACCTCAGAAAGAGGTGGTAGTACTTTGGTGAGTGACTTTCAGAACTACCTACTTGAAATGTAAGAGAAACGTATTTTGCAGTTGTTAACTAAGATACAACTGAAAAGCATCTTAGTACCTGAAGACTTGAGCCTAAAAACAACCAGATCTGAATTCTATTCCCTGTTACACACCTCTGACTTCTGCCATGCATCAATACATTTAGAGCTATTTCTTACTTCCCCAGTGTACACCAAAACTTAATATGTAGATTTGGTCAAACAAGCACAGAAAGTAGGTTTTCTGATCAGGTGAGATGCAGTTCTATGGTTGCCTGTCAAGGGACTTATTTTTTAAAAAAAAAGTTTCTTCTATTAAAATACTTTGTGAAATCAGGTATAAAAAATAACATCAAATCACTTATGCATATTTGCTGACATCTTGTGATGCTTTCCAATGTGTTTTGTAAAATGCTTGTGAGGCATAAATCTGATACTGGTTCACATAATTAGTTTGTAGGCCAACTGAAATCTAAGATTATATCAACGTGGTTTTAAATAATTCAATTAAAACACATTTTTGTGAAACAGCACTCTAGAAATCCAAAACTCACTTATCGAGGAAAAAGCAATTCGTTAGAAATTGAGATGGCTCTGAGCATTTATATTCTGTATAATTGCTATGTAAAAAATGTTTTTTTCTTGGGCAACAAGTAAACAGAGGACTGTCTTGCATGTCTGCTGGGCTGAGTAGCAGCAACTGTGCCAGTAGCTGGTGTATTGGACACTGGACAGCTTTAGTCCTGCATACTGATGTGGTTATACAGCTCCAGTTCCACATATCTTAGTGAAGTCCTATCCCAGAGATAACTTCTTGGCACCAATTTGTTTGTGGACTGCCTGGTTTTTGAAAAGGAGGTGGTTGAATACTGCCACCGTAGAGCATGGAAGAATCATGATAATGTTGGTACAGTATGCATCCCATGTCATTTGGTGTCATCTTCTGCCTCTGTAACTGTGTCTTGTTGTAAAACAAACAACTTTTGCGTTTGAATTTAAATCTCCTAACTCCAGTCTTCCAGTCCTCCCATTCCAAAAGTACAGGAAACTTGACTTCTCTGTTAGCTGGTTTGGTTTAGATCCGTGTAACTCCAATGGAGCAAAATGAACAGGATGAGTAAACAGATCATCCTAGTTGCTTCTCTCCTTGGAAGAAAATAGGCCAGAGAAGCTGAAGTTGTCTGAAAATGATAATTTTTTTTTCTAAGGCAAATTTAACATAAGCTGATTTTCTATAAGTTTGTGATCTCCCTGTAAAATCAGGATTTGCCAAACAGTTTTAATTCTAGGTTGCTCAGAAAGGAGTTGGGAAGGAAGGGTTATTCACAGTGAGTTGTGTCCAAAAGTAAAGGCTTTCCCTTCTCCCATGTTCTGGTGCAAGAGCATGTTATTTCATGAACATTGTTAATAATGTTAATAAACATTACTGTTAAAAAATGGTGAGGCTGCTGTCTTCAGTAATGCTTTTTGAAATGTGTGAGAAGTGAATGCAAACCTTTGTGGTTTCTTTTACAAAGTATTTGAGTGTGCTTTCTGGTTTGACTGAAATGCCAGAAGCATTTAGCTGTGCTTTGCAGTTTCTGCCTGTGCCACCCATGAAATAGTGCTCTTATCCCAGAAGAGGTACCCAATACAATAGATATTAATTTACATAAGAGGCTGTTTTCTAATTATGAACAGTTTGTGTGTCCAGGGACTTTTGATTAGTGACGAATTGAAACTAGGGAAGAATATGAATAGCTTGAGGGAAGAAGAACAAAAATGAGAAAATTACAATAGAAATTGACAGGAATAAGATGAAAGCAATCTTTTTTCAAGTATTCTGTTTAAAGCATACCAGAGAGAAAGCTATTTTGGGCCAAGTAATAAGGAATCATATGTTCATTAACAAGAATTACAAATAATTAGTTACTATTAAGACAAGTTAGACAGAAGATGAATTGAATTCTTTCCTGAGGAGTGACTAGGAGAGAAGAATATGGAATACATGGAGATACCTTTGCTTTCTTTGCTGCTTTATGAGGAAATCACCAGAGCCTTGCCTTTGGAAAATGTGTACATTTAAAATTTTGATAATTTTTCTTTTAATTCTGTGTATGTCAGTGTTTCCTTGCAGGAAACATGAATATTAAAAAGAAAAGAAAAAGGAAGAGACAAACTAGGATTAGAGCTGCATGTAGTACGTATAAACTGTGGAGAAAATGAAGCAGCAACAGAGGCTCTTCAGCACCAAATTCTACCTTAGACCTGTTTTAAAATCTTTTCTAGCAGAGGTATGTTACTTTCCTGAGGTTCATACCCTGAGGGGCAAATCTTTGTCAGGTAAAAGCATGTAAAAGGTAAAAGGTCAGTCCTTTCTGACTCGTGATCTTATTCAAGGATTACCTTCTATATCAAGCCTGATTGAATTCATAGGACCTATCTTGCAGCCCAAGCATGGGCTGTATACAGGTTTAAGGCAGCATATTGTAGTCTTCATTTCAGATTGAAATTTCAAGTGGAATTGTTACATTTTGTATATTGAACACTGACACAGGCAGGGATGGGTAAATTGGTCATGAATAGCTTTACATATATGCAGCAAATTAGATGAGTTGGATCAGTCCATCCTGAACTGCCAGATGTCCAAAATACCAACTGGGCTCTGTGAAAGTACCAAGAAAATCTGTGTTTCATTTCCTGTTAATGTAGGACTTGACTATGTAATGCAGAACACCAAAAGCTTCTTGTCACAGAAGTTCTTGTAAGCTAACTGATGTTGCTAACAGAAGGTACAAGTTTGATGTGCTTTTCTGTTTGCCTTGCAAATAAATTTATGTAATCTTGTTTTGATGAGATGTGTTTGTATTCTTGTGGTTATAACTGGGTTCTGAGATTACTCTTGTATTTGTGTTAGTTACAGGAAGGTAGCAAGTGTTTTATTTGTATTAGCTGAACTCAGAAGGGTGAAATCCATCAAAATGCTCAGCATGTCTAAATTGTGCTCTGAAGAAGACAATTCTAATGACTTGGAGAACATTAAATAATTTTGAATACTACCTTTGTTCTGTTCCTTGTAATCAGAACCCTAACTAGTTCATGTTGCTGTATGTGTTTGGTTTGTAATATTTTGCTAAAAGTAGACTGAGGCTGCAGTTCCTTGAGTATCAGGGGCAATTTAATAATTTGCTCAAGGAAATGAAGGTAAGAGACTCCCCCTCTACTTTCTTCCTCCCAGCTGAGTATTTCAGCCACCTTCTTGTTTCAGCTTTGGCAATTCTCAAACTGATCTCTGAACTGCTCAGACTTACCAGCTTGGCTGAGAATTGCATGCTTGTTGGGATGAAGCAGAAGTTAGTGTTCTGCCACTTGTAGGCAGCTGAGCTGGCTTGCAGACGAGTCCTGTGCCAGAGCTGGCACAGGGTGAGCAAAGGGAGTGGAGGAAAGAATGCTGGCAGGGGTGAACTGTGAGATGGGCGCTCTGCCTTGTGAGGCTGCACTGTCTCCTCACAAAGCCTAGCCGTGGCATGTTGAAGGGATGGGGGTGAAGCCTTTCAGGGTACTATGTGATGAACAAAACTTGGTCTTTTTCTGAATCAGAAGTGATTCTTTTCTGTCTCACATTGCTTTCTTTCTTGTGATTCCCTCCCTCCCCCCACCCACAGAAGAACACACAAATAATCAGTTCTCATTCAGGTCTTAGAGTAATTAAGCTGCAGAGGACTTTAATACCAATGTTGGAGAGCCAAAATAGTGCATAATATTGGCACTAGGCCAGAACTGAGACATTACAGCTCTGTCAGTGAAGCTCCTGTTTGTCTGGCAGAGAGCATCAGTGAAATTAGTCATCTTAACAGCTGATGGTCTTGATAGAAGTAAGAACAAACCTGTGTGCTGCAAAGATCAGAAGGTGACTGCCTTCTGAGTAATGACCTGAGCTGGTACAGCGCTCTGTGGTATTGGCTGCTGGACTCCCTACTAGTTTTCTAATTGGTCTGCCTGAGACAGTGAGGTAGCTTAAGAACCATTCTGGCACCAGGAACAAGGAAGGAGCACGCCTTGGCTTTTCCAGAGTTTTTAGCAATATTTAGTCAGTGGCCTCTGAAAAGCCACTTGGGAGCTGCCTCACATATTCTTATCGTACTTCCTTGTGGGATGCCTTTAGGTGAAGGCAAGACCTGCTTGTTTGCTGATGGATTTTGATTTATGATGGGATCTGTTGATCAGTGCTGTTCCTTGCTTTTGCTGGATGTTCATGTCTTAGGATATACTATGTTTCTTTCCATCAAAAAAATCTTCTAAATTAATTGTAATGCGTGAAAATGTGAAGGTTTTAGAATGTGTTTATCTGTTCATGGACATTAAACCATTGGAAGAAAATGGTTTAATGAATAATAATGCTTTTCTTAACTTATTCCGGTGATGTGTTGAATCTTGTTATAGGTATGAATAGCTTGCTATAGTATTCATGTATTCATTTTATTTAGAGTTCACTGTGCCATAAATGTAAAATAAATCTCTCACTTTTTTCTTTTTTTTCCTTTTTTTTTTTTTTTTTCCTCCTGTTAGACATTAAGGCTGATCTGTACCACTACAGCAGTGCAAAGGAAAAATGTAGGGGCCTCAGGACCTGAAAAGTACACGGAGGCATTTATTAAAAAACAGATTGAAGAGTTCAACCTGGGAAAGAGACATTTAGCCAACATGATGGGAGAAGATCCAGAAACTTTTACCCAAGAGGATATTGATGTAAGTACAGTTGCTTTGTTGGAGAAGTAATTTACTGTAGAGTTTCAGATATTGAAAGCACTTTACTTCAGCATGAGCCCCTCAGCTCTCTGTGAATTTTAATCAAACTGTCAGAATAAGCAAGAATGCTACTATACATTGCAAACATTGCAACTGTGACTGTGAATAGACATTCTACTTCTGCTACCATGTGAGGTCAGATATCCCAGTATAGAGCTGTATACTATATCCTGTTAAAGCACAGTAGGTTCTTTTTAAAAGTGCTAATGGATAATCCCCTTGATCTGAGGTTATAGGAGGCACTGTAAAGGTTTATGTAGCATTTCAAAATGTTTACTCACAATTTGACCTGCTGTGTATATTTATGTTTTCTTGTGTGATATCGTGGTTGCTGCTAACATATATTAAATTTTATAGGATATTTTATTACCAATGCACTGGTTTAGCTTGAGGATTTTAGTGCAGATGTGAATTTAAGCTCATATCAGTATCTACAAACATCCTGTATTATTGTCATTCCCTCTCATGACTGGCAGATGGGTGGCCTCCTCTTTCTCTCTGTCATTTAGGCTCATGTAAAGATAAGCTCCCTTTCACTCAGAAAAATGTTTTGTTGCATGGATTTTTCAATTTTTTTTCTCTTTTTTTTTTTTTTTTTATGTCTCACCTGGCCTTCACTTCTGTCATATCTGCCTTATTTTATCGTACATCAGAGGTATGTAGGAGAAATGTCATTTGGTGACATTCACTCTTAGGTGAAGCTGCTTGAAGTCTCATGGCTGAAGTTTTCTTTGCACAGCAGCGACCTTGTACTGCTGTAGCCAAGGCAGCCCAGTGTGCCAGCAGGATAGAGGTAGTGGTGTGGTAAGCTCAAAGCAAGAGGTGTCCATGATTTAGTTTTTTTTCAGGGCGAGGAGATTTGTTTGTTGCCTCTCCCAGTGGCAAAATTCTGCCTGCGTGACTTTGTACATTTGAGAGGTCTTGGTGGTGTGCTTATGCCAAGAAATAATCTGTAGGTTGTCATGCAGGCTCATTTCAAACGTTTGACAGGCTTCAAAACTAAGTTCTAAAAATAGGCAGCAAAGTAAAGCGATCCAGAGTAATGGCCTGTTGAGAAAAAGGCCGAAATGAGACTTGAGTTTTATCAGGTATCAAAAAAATCCATAAAGGCAGCTTGAGTTCAGGTCACAAATCCACAGGAAATAAAGCTTGGTGAGTGCAAAGCTATGCATTGATACTGCATCTACTTCCATGCAGAGGTGTAGGAATCACTCTGCTCTTCTACCATCAAGTGCCAGTGCAGAGACCCTGCCCATCTCAGCGTAAGTGGATAAGGTTGACAGTAAAAGTAGTCACTGAGGTCAGCAGTAATACCAGGCTGTTTCTTTACATTGGCTATTTTATTTCTCTGCAAACTATAAAATTTCCTTTCCATATATTTTTCAGGGTTTTTTTCTTACCTTTAATGATCTTTATTTTTTTGAGTTACTTTCTTGTAAACTAAACATGCACAAATCTACCACTGGCATACCTTCCATGTTAATACAGTACAATGATGATGCTGATAGTTGAGTTTGCCTGAAAGGTTAATGGTAGGAGAATGCACTAATCTGTAGTCTGTAGTCTTCCTTCCTTGACAGGGTCTAGGAAGAAGGCTTCTAGAAAGCAAGATTGCAAGAAATGCAAAATGTATCTATGTAGCTGTTTCTTTATAAATCCACAGCACTATGATCATTTGCACAACATTAACTAAGCTCCACCATTAGTAAAAGCAGATTCATTCTGGAAATTAGCTTTTACAAATGCAGTGCAGGTGACAAGTATGGGGCTGCTTTGCAGACTGTTTCTGAAATGATGGAGAAGTGGAGCCAAAATAGTAGTGTTTTGTTTGGTGATACCGAGTATCTGCAGTTTGATTTCTTCATATTCCATTAGGTGTTGGGAAATAATTAGAGTGTGTAATAGTGTCTGCTATGCATAATTAAATTTCTGTTGTAAAAATATAAAAGCTCCTTAAGCACTGGCAGGAGAATTACCAAGCTTTACATTTTGAACAGCAATAATTCTTTCTGATGAGTACTTATATACCTCCATGTCTTCTGCTGTTAATCAGTCTTGCAGTGTATTTCAAAAGTAGACATCCTAGGATTCTGTCCTTCACTGGAGTTTTAGGTAGAGTTTAATAAAAGCTAAACCTTGTGAAGTTTTAAAACAGGAAAATAAGTTGACTTACTTGCTAATCCTCGGATGTTGTGGAAGCAGAATTGCCTCTTACTGATGGTTTTATTTAGGAATGAAAAGTTAAGCTGTGCATTACAACAGTATTTCTGGAGGAGAAAAAAAAAATCCAGCAAATTGATATATAACTCTGCACAAGTCTACCAATTGCTTTTTAATTGGTATTATAGACCTCACTCTGAAGCTAGGATATTTTATTCTCCTATGTGTGAATATATGCTATGAAGTTTTTCTAATTGATTTGCTTTGCCCATTCCATTTGATGTATCATTTTTCACAATATTTCATAATTTGTGCTCATTTCTAATGAACAGAGTCGTTAGGACAGGCATGTCTAAGTACAACTGACAGCTAACATTAGGTGCCAGATGCAGTTTATAAAGCTATGTAGAACTGCAGAGAACAGTTTAAATAAATTAGCACCTGTACATTAGTCTCACTTGCTGGTAATTTATAAGCGAATCAGTAGAGATGACATTTAGGTAAGTCATTGATCAAGTTAACAGCTGCATACCCACTGCCCAGCTGGGATACCTAATTAATAGAGATTGCAGTCCTGACCTAGTGCTTTTCCCCATTTGAGTCTGTAATCCTTTTATTTTGTGATTTAACTTTTAACTTACAGTTGTAGTAAACAGCCCACAGTCATTTTCCACTGTCAGTTCTGTGATATTCCACTTTAAAGCCCAGAAATTTAAGTAAGATTAATACAAGAGTGTCTTAAGCTTCATGACGTATTTATATGCCAGTATTTTTGTTACTCATTTTTATGCAGTCACTAAATGCTCCCTCAGATACAAGCTCACCATAAAGCAATACTCTTTCCCCGTAAGAGTTAGTAAAACTCAAAAGCTAAAGATCTGCATTTATTTTTGCTTGTTGTCTGTCTTCTGACCTAATGGATTGTTGTGAAGCAGATGGAATAATTTGAACATAAAATATATGTTTTCCTCTACTAGCATTTATACTGTTAGCATTTATACAGTAAGGTAGTTAATGGTGAAAATGTTAAATGTTGAAAAACTTAATTCCTTGTAAGGTTTCTTTCAAAAAATTAAGGCTTCTTTCATGAAAAATTGCATGTATTCAGTTGCTTTTAAAGGTGACTCGGCACATCTCATTTCTAAATAATGTTCAAATTTTAGCAATACAGAGTATTAGAAATGAGTGAATATTGGCAAATGTGAAATGTCAGAAATGTTATTCAGAACAAAATGTGTTTCTGAACTGCCTGTTGTCTGCAAGAAGAGTGTCTTGTCCAGCATTGTTCTTACAAGAAATAGTGGATTTTGGATTTATTTAAATAGTTGAAGCTAGAATGCTTTTTTCAACTATTTTTATTTTTTTTCCCAGTGGAAACAAACTCTGCATCAGGTTTTTTTTTACTTCTGCATCAATCCAAGCTGATGACTGCTATGTATTTTTTTTTACTCTTTCTAATACTGTTCCATATTTTGAAAAAATTAAATGAAGATAGAAATAAGGACTGTTTCATCAAACAGATTTTTTGGGGATTTTTTTTGTTCTGCAAGCTCATGACAAGACATTAATTTTCAATTTGAAAGTTATTACATAGCATAAAAATAATATAATATTAAAAGAAGGTGGGGATTTTCATATAACGAGAGTGGATTGCTTTACTTGATTTGTTGTTTTTTTTTTCAAATGATAGAATTAAAATGCTATGTCACTTTGGACTTGAAACTTCTTTCTGTACTAGCTAGAACTCAGTTTTAGATGAACAGTAATGGGGGTGGTTTCAATAAATTTTAGTAGTTAGTTTTTAGAGGAGGGGTTTGTTTTGCAGTATAAACTTAGTTGTGTGACTTTTTTGGGAGGTGGTTGTGGTTTGTTTTGTTTTTAACCTTTTCTTAATGTTAAATAAAAATGAAATATTTCAGAGCTAACATTTTGTGTCCCATTTTTGTTTCATTCATTCCTGGGCTTACCCTAGATATGCTGGATTTTGGATGGTGAAAACTGTTAGAGAATACTGCTAGTGTGGTTAGAAGGAAAACATCTGTTTCAGAAAACTTCTCAGTCTGAGAGGTGATGAAGTACAGTGACTAAATGATGTGATTCAAGAGGCACAGTTAAAGAAGGGAAGTGGCTCTCGTGTGATCAAGTTGAGGAATGGAAGCTGAAACAGCTTTTGCTCAGGTGTTTCATTAAAATGTTATGGCATAAAGTGTCACTTCTCACTTCAGTGTTTTGATGATTAAAATTTCGTGTATATTTGAAATTGAATAAGCTGGATTCTTGAACCTGCTGCCAGCAAGGGTGCTGCTGGAAAGGAGCCCCAGGGTAGAGGTGTTTTTTGTTTGGGTTTTTAAATTTTTTTGCTTCTTGCCTTTTCCTTAAAATATTTCCCTAAAATATTTTCTTTTTTTTCCTTTTCTTCACTGGATGTTACTTAGATAACTGTCTTTGCATTGCTTGATAACTGTCTGTCTTAGATAACTATCAGCATGTTTTGAGCAATGGGAATTAGTGGAATTATTTGTGTTTGAGCTTCAATAAAAATGGGCAAGATCAGCTGAAGAACTGAATTGCTGAGATCTCCTATCCCAATGTGACTCAGTCAACTCTAGTTAAATTAAAATATTGCATTCTTAGTTTATCAAGACATTGGGAAAAAAGTAAAAGAAAAAGTAACTCTTACTCACCCAGCTGAACTTGTTCGATTCAGAGTGAGTCTCTGACATATGAGAAAGTGAGGAAACAAAACTTGGCTTGTAGGGAGGTGGTAGGAAGGGAAGGAGGATCAGACATCAGGATGTGCAACAACCACAGGGAAGAGGAGAGGTGAGAGTGTGGCAGGTACATTGAATTTACACAAGGTACACATGCAGTGCTGGACAGATTATTTAACTAATTGGTTTGCATGTTTGGAGGACTGCCAGATTTTTTGGGTTTCTCTGGTTTGGTTTGGGTTTTTTTTTCATAATAGGAATGCAAGGTTGT
This sequence comes from Hylia prasina, assembly GCA_013397195.1. Classification (NCBI taxonomy): domain Eukaryota; kingdom Metazoa; phylum Chordata; class Aves; order Passeriformes; family Sylviidae; genus Hylia; species Hylia prasina. The sequence continues at coordinate 95,919 of VYXD01008519.1, forward strand.
ACTCGTTATTCCAACTGGCTTGAATTCAAACTGAGAGCTGCAAGTGAAAGACATTTTGGTCCTGTGGGCAGTGTGCTGACTCTTCTGGTCCCTCAACAAATGATATAACACGACCTCTTTTAGTTTGGTACAGGAAAGTTAAGTTTACCAACTGTGCAGTTTTAGAAATGTCAGATGTAAACTATCTTATTGCTAACACGTGTTCATTAGGATCTGCTGTTTTTAAAGGCGTGACTACTGGGTATTATCCTCTTCTCTGTGTGGATCAACAGTGAAATTCAAACCCAAAGGTTTTCAAATCCTTAAAAGACATGACTAAATTTTTTTTAATAACTCATAGCAGAAGCAGACTGTACCCATTCCACCATTTTAAAGTGATTTATGTAATTATTTTTGGAAACACTGTTGTGTTATTAGGTACCAGGATTTTTAATTGCGATTCTGCTGAAAGTAATTATGGATGTTTCATTTTTGGAAAGTTGTGGTTTATTTCCAAAGACAGTGGCAACAATGTGATTTAGCAAACAGAATGTGAAATAGCAGCCCCAGAACCTGTGGAGTCTAGAGTGGGGGAAATGTATCTTCTGTAGCTGACATGATGACATTGAGAAAGTAGTTCTGAATATTCAGCACAACAGTTTCTTTAATCTGGAGTTCAAGTCCAGATAAGCACTAAAAAAAAGGGTATGGGCCAGGACCCTTGAGGTGAAAGCCACTTCTGGAATGGGAAACTGCAGTTAAAGGTTTCTTGGGAACTTTACTGCTAGCATTTACACCTTGATTATAAAGTTTTAAGAGGGACATTCACCTGCTTTTTCTGTTCAGGAAAATGCAACATGTGCAGTTAATTCTCTATGGAGTTTTATTTTGAGACCTGGAGATTCCTGAAAGGAAACCTATGTTCCATATCTGAGGACATTTTAAAAAGATTTCAGGAAAATAATTTCATGGTTATGTGCTTCAGCTGCAGTTTGGAGAGACTAATTCTGATGTAATTCCTCAGATTGATCCACCATCTTTTCATATTGCTAATACAGGGCTTTTTTAAAAAGATTTCTACAGAAATGAAACATTTGCATAGACAGAATCAGCTTCTGTAGATGAAGTTCCCAAGAGGCAGCCTGACTTTCTCTATAGTTGGTGAAGTACATCCTGACGACCTAGCTATGTAAAATTAAGAAGAAACTTCTGAATAAATCTGAACTGGAATCTGTTGCATTCCAGGATAGTTCATCCTTGATTACTGTTCCATAAAAATGAGAACTCAGGAAGACTATTTCTTTCCATTTTGTAACACCAACAAAAAAATTATAAAATGATCCATTCTTCTTTGGTTAGTTGTTGTGTGGACATCTGAGAGTAGGTGTTAGGATTTCTTAATACAGGATGTGTTCATGCTGCAGTTCGAAAGACATGAGTATACACTTAGCAATAAAATAAACTTTCCAAGAAGTAGAAGGTCTCAGATGGCAGCTACTTTTTTTCATTGTAAATGTTAAATTGTTGTATTTGGCATTTATTAAGGTGTCATAGTTACAGTAACTGTTTTGGCTGAGATTCTGGAAATGCTTGTATAAAGATTATGTCTTAAGTACACAGTCAGTCTCAGGACCCTGTAATAATTTCTTTTAATGTATTATATAAGGTGTTGGTTTAACATCATTTGGCTCACAGTAGATTTCTCTCTTGTCATCATAATTAATCCCCATTTGTTCATAAATAGGTGTTCACCTGCGGTGTGTATGCATAAAATGCCCATTGACTAACAAATGGGAATACAGTAGTCACTAAGAGAAACAAAATTACCATTTTATAAAATCAAGTTAAGCCTTTTGTTTGCTTCAGAATTCTGAAAATTTCTGTTCAGAATGCCAGTAGGGGATTAATGAAAGTAATAGGTTAGGTCTTTTTACACTCCATGCATATTAAATCTGTTTTCAGCACTGACAAACCACTCCAAGTCTATGGAAAAAAATATCAGCGAGTAATATCCCTAAGGTAACCTAACTAACAAAGAACCATTCTTCTTGAGAGAAGATTTTAAACTCAGATTTTATTGTAATTCTACTTTTCTGTTCTGTCTAATGGAAATATAAATGAGACCACTGCCAGAAGGGTTTATTTGGTTGGTCCATTTTACTGTACAAGCCCAATATTTTTGTCTGAAACTCTACTACCCACTGTCTGAAGTTGGCTACACTTGCCAGACTCCTTCATCTGGGAGCTTTTGGTGGCTAGCCTTTTCTGGTTTGTTTTTAAAAACAAATTAAAATAAACAGCTCTGACAGATGCAATTTTTTATATTATTAAATTATGGTTTAGTTACATTGAAGAGGGAGAGTAAGATGCTGTTGAACAGAAATGTGTGTCATAGGGCTTAACTTTGTGAGGTGCTTTGCCTTACCTTTTGGCCAGAATGACTTGGAATATTGGTACACTAACTTCATTTGTTGTAGGAAAATAATGCACATTTATATATCACATAAATACTGGTAAATATAAGTAGAAATGAAGTATGTACTTTGTACTTAGTGAAAACTGTAAACGAGTATGTAATGAATGTTGTATATTTTTCTAAAGTGTTTTAGCAAACCTTCAGGTATCTGAGGAAAAATGTCACTTGAATCTTTCTTCTCTGGGCAGTTAGTTCAAGTTCAGCAAAGATTTTAGTGATGCACCATTGTTTCCAAATGCAGTGATCAATGAAATGCTTATTTTGGCTATATAAAATGCTTATTACTGCCACAACAAACACAGCTCTTTAGACTTGAGGAATCTGTGTCTGGAAATTATAGAAAGTGGGATTCCAAATTTTTAAAATTTGGCTTTTTCCTGTTGCCAGGAAAATTTCTGTGCTTGGTCTGTCAGGAGGCACTGTTAGCAAGCACTGATACTTTCAGAAAGCTAAATAGGTAAGTGTTGTGATTTCCTCTGGAAGCTGCAGCACTTGAAGTTTTTCTGGAAAATTACTGTGTATAAAGGTGGTCTTAGCACTTGAATAATTCTGGTAAGTTATGATAAATGCATTCTGTGAAAACTAAATTTGGCAGAAGAAAGTTCACTCATTCTGATGCAGTAGAGTGCAGCCTTCAGAATGACGTTTTACTTCTGAGGATTCCAAAGGAAATTACCTGCTTTTCTTTTCAGCACATCACGTATGTGTCATATTTTCTTACTGATTTGGTTGCCTTACTGTACAAAAGTTATGCTATTTTTTGCATAAGAAAGTACATAAGAAATGTTTTGATGATGCTTTTGTGGGGAAAAAAGTCACATATGAGATTTTTCTTCTTGTTTTCAGAGAGCTATTGCCTATCTCTTTCCTTCTGGCTTATTCGACCAACAAGCTAGACCTGTGATGAAGGTAGGATTTCTTGTTACATTTCTGAATAACTGTAGCATGATACTTTGAGTAACTTTTTCCTTTTGCTGATATTTTTTTATTTATTTACAGCATCCTACTGAAATTTTTCCAGAACAGAGAAGTAAGTGTTCTTAAATACTTGTTTTATTATTTCTAAGTATTAGAATTGTTGCATATGGAGAATTTATTATTTTAATGGATTGGCTCTTTTCTCTGTTTTCCTAATGACTGCTAAGACACGAGCAGTAAATGTCTATTCTGATATTCTGTGTTTTAGGATAAAATTATCGGTCTATTGCAGAGTACCACTGATCTTCTCAGAAATTGCTTTAACTGACTAAGATAAATGTTTTCCACTGTTTAAAAATAAGCAATAAAGAGAATGATGCATAGAATCTCTTGAAGTCATGGGAAGACCTTTAGTTAAATTCAGTAGCTTTTTGTCAGAGCTGTCACCTCCATAAAATATTCATTAATACTATTTTAAACCAAAAGTTTTCTTTGTAACTTTGGTGCTCTAGAAGATTAGAAATTACTGTTTTGAATTTTTTAAAATAATAGGCAGAGTGGAACCTCTCCTAATTCTTTGACCTTCAAGTCCTAACTCTGTCTGTACTGTGTTTCATCTTGCTCCTGAGACACTGTATAAAGTCCCAGATGTCAGTGATATGCCAGTATGTTGGTCAGTTCACTAAAATCAACAATTTAATTTTATATAGAACATTTAAAAGATAAGGTCAAAACCTGTTTTTGAGTAGTATTTGGTATTAACTAATGGGCGTGAAATCCTGCATTCACTGAGCTATCAAGTCTCAGATAAACATTTCTGATTGTCATTAAAATCTTACAATTTTCCTTCCTTTTTCCTGTTGCTGGAATAATAGATGTTTGTTTTTTGGGACACTTTATGTCTTTGGAAAGCTGTCTCAACTATCTGAAATTTTGGAATTTCAGCATTCAAATGGTATCATGCCTTATTTTTTAACTTCCCTGTATTTTGAAGTAAAAAACTAGAAAGTGAAGGAGTAGGAGAAAGTTAATCATTAAATAGCTTTAAAATCCAAGGGCTGTTTTATGGAAGAACTAGTAGACTATTCTACTAGTCTTTCAGGACTAAAGAATTCTTTGAAATGCTAGCTATATCCTGAGGACTGTAAGAGCAAATTAGTATAAATGTGTATTTTGTATGTACATCTAAAAATAACACTTTCAATAAGTATCTCTTAAGGCAGCTTTGTATTGTCTATGTGTTGCGTCTTTGATAACTTGGAAGTACAAAAACTTAAATTTACACTTCGGCAAGTTTCCAGAAGAGTTTTTTCAACAAAATATGCTTTCAGGACTGCATACATGGAAAATCACGCAGCCCACTAGTAGTATATGTGGGTAAAAGTCCCCTGTATTCTTTCTTTTCTGTTAAGTTTTGCATCTTTACATTCAACTTGTGCTGTATTATATCTTGATGTTCTGATCCAATATATATTGTGCTTATCAGATAGGTTTTTTGCGTTTTATCTTTGCCTTTAGTTTATAGATAGCTTTAATTAACTTCACTGAGTAAAATGGCTGGGACTTTCTCTACAGTTCAATTTGTAAAAAGCTCTCATGTTTTTATTTTTGTAATTTTTCTTTATTTGAAAGAGATCTTTGGTATGTTATCTAAGGTTGCCCTCTTTTTCCTCTGAAGTTGAAATTCATTTGCCTTTAAATAACATTTTGTAATGAATAAAACACACTGGATAGGCTGAGTTAATATGGAACATTTGTTTTCTTGCTGAACTAATTATGTAAGCTATAAGATAGGTCTTTGTATTTAAATATCCCAAATGTTATAACACAAACAAGTTCCAAAATCACCCAAGTTCTGAATGTGGTTGTTGCCCACAAAAGACAGTTTACACATGCTTAGTTTAGCTTAGATGTATTATGCTAATAAAAACCTTCTTTGTTTTAGCACTGTTTTTTTCAGAGCTGCTAATCTTTTGTCTTTAACTTTTTAATGTAGATTTCAGCTGTCTTGTATTTTGTACTTTTTACTCCAAAATGTGTATTTTTATTTGTAATGCCTATACAGTCTTTCAGAGTTGTACACAAAGGATTTCCTTATGTAAAATGTTATTTACAACTACAATGTTAAATACTTTATTATAATTGCAGAGGAAGATGAGCTTTAAAAAAGATGGTGTAAACTATTAGATTTCCAGGCAGTTTGAACACCTGTAAAATAACTTTATTCTCTGATATTTAGAAAGACAAACAGTGTTATGAGAGTGGTTTGTAACTGCAGTTAAATACAAGGGATTTCTTTTAGTGATTGTATATGGGTTTCTTGTCTAATCTTGCCTTCCATTAGAGATCCAGTGGGGAGAAGATGGCCGACCATTCCACTTCCTCTTTTATACTGGCAAGCAGTCATATTATTCATTAATGCATGTAAGTATGTTATCTGCAATAAATAATGCCAGCTCCCAGTCAAGTGCATGTTATTCTAGAGGTGCCATTCAGGAGTTCCTGAGTTTAGTTATGTTTTCACAGTAGGCCATAATATCACCACTGAAGCTACATGCAATGTATATTTTTGTGTCACAGTATTCATCATTATGAGCATTTTTCTATCACATTTAAGAGAACATACTATGTAATAGGTGTTCCTTTAATTTTTGGTTTATTTTACAGTTTTGTCTATGGACTGGTTTTGAATAGTCTGAACATTTTCCTGTAGGCTGTATATAGTTGGTAGCAAAAGATTAGTAGTGGAGAAATCACATACAACAAAAATGGCTAGTTCTAGCAAAGTTCATTGTAGAATAAAAAAAAAATAGTTCTTTTTTTCCTCTGTGAAGGGCAAAGCTATAGGAAATGTTATTTGTGCTGACATTTCGTGTGAAGAAAATTTGCATTTAAACTGCTTAATTGATTTTTCTAAGATGGTTCCATTCATGCAAACTTAAGGCTTTTTCTGATTAATATGGTTTCAGGAGTAAAGGATCTGCATCTTTTACCTTTATGAAAAAAGCTGTATCTAATAGAACACCACTAGACCCTGAGTCTTGACATGGGTTATGAACAGACCTTTCATATGTGTGACCATCAGTAGCACAGGCATTATCTGCATCTTTAGAAGAGTCTATGGAAAGATATTCGTGTTTCTTACGTGTACGTATAGAAGACAAAACCATTAATAACATACAATGTAATAATGCAGAAATATTTAATTGGGTATTCATGTCAGATTTTGTTTCCTCATTAGATAGTTTTGAGGAGTTAGTTCTGTGGCTAGTCAGTTGTCAGAAAAACAAACTTTATGGTCACAAATTCAGTCCACAGCTTTACTGAGTATAGTGTTTTTATTAGAATGATCTGAAATTTATTTGCGTTCTGTGTACCCAAAGGACAAAATCCCCTCTTGTCAGGTACATTTATTTCTTTGGGAGAATAAAAAACACCCCCACTTTTTTCTTTTTCCTTTTTTTTTTTTCTTTTTTTATTGACCTTGGGCAAATGAGCTTCTTGCCCTGGCAGAAATGAAATGAATGATAAATGTAGAGAGTGTCTTTGCTGAGTAATGGAGCTGCAGCATAGGCTTTCCACAGAGGTTTTCTCTTGCACAGCCCGAGGCAGCCCGAGGACCCCTGCTGTTCATTTAAATAGGTATGTCAAATCTGCCTCGAAACGCCGCTGGTTTGATCTGTGGTAATATTTGTGAAGGTTCCATATGGACTTGAGCCCCCTGCAGTGCTAAGAAATAATGTACAACGCTTCATGGTGCAGACGCAAATTTTCTCTGAAAAGGGATGCAATGCCGCGTTTTAGCTGTCGGAGAGGATGATGGAGCTGACGCGCTAGGCCTGTCAACTTGTTACACGGATGGGTTGCACGCAGCAAGGCTGTGGAAAATCTGTGCCTTTTAACTTTTCTACTTAATCACGGTTGTAGCATTGCCTTTAGACTGTATGCTACATTAATTCTCTTCCTGCCTTCTGCCTTTCATCCCAAGTTTCACGGAAAAAAGTAAAGCATGCAGGTCTTGTAGAGGAGCCTTATCAAACAGCTGTCATCTGACAAGCCATTTGCATTTGTTTTGGCTGAAACAGAGCAACCCAAGGGCAAGATGTTTTGTTGCATTCCATCATAATGAAGAAATTACAAATTTTACAAGGAACTCAAGTTTATTTTTAGCTCTTCCTAGCAGTTAAAGTATGCAAGCTTGCCTTGAAAATCTCTGAAAGTATAGTGTGCGTTTTGTTTCTAAGAGCGCGGCAACCACCTTCAAACAAATGGCCTTGACAAATGCATTTTTCATTAGTATAGGATACTTGAGTGTTCTTCAACTGTTTCTGAATATTTTTGTTAAATAGGCTTCTATAAATGTAAATCCATTAAGTGAGATTTAACGGGTTTTTTTAAGTTGGCCAAATGAAAGCCAAAATCTGCATGAAATTCCCAACATTGTTTTAACCACATCTTAAACTAATGTGTCTTAAACTAATTTAACAAAACGTATTCTTAAGTCTCAAAGCTAATTAATTTATCCAGAGAAGAGTTGTATGTTAATACAGCCTACTTTAAGTAATCAATCTGATTTGAGGATGTCTTTTAAATTGCTACGTTAAATCTAATAAACAGGATAAACATATTATTTAGCCTAAACTTGTATGCCATTAATTCCTACATAGGCTCATGTGGAACTTAAATTGTATTACTTGTTAGTTATATAACTGAGTATAGCATTATTGTTTAGTTAGTGTTAATAAATAATATTGTCCACTTACTGAAAATAAACTATCTTTGTATGTATTATAATTGCCAATATGCATGTTTGGCTTTCAATATGAAATGAACTACCATACAAGATATTTGTTACCTCTGTTACTGTTTTTGTTCTGCTTGTTGAATAAAGTTTAGCTGTAGGGAAAAGGACAATTTATTTTTCTTCTCATACACAAAAGAATGTTTATTGCATGAAACACCATTTCACAAATGTTTGATAGTACCTTTGATCATCATTTAACTTACAGGTTTTTTAGAATAATATCATTTTTATAATGTGTAGAGCAAGACAAAATGGTATCTTCATACCATTGTGTACAGGAAAATAGTAATTCCATGTAATCATGCTTATATGTTTTTTAGAAATATCAGGGCTTGTGGATTGAGGTAAATGCTCTAAAAATTGAGCATTTTAACTCTAAAAATTATTCCCAAACTTAAAACCCTTCAAAGTGTATGCTGAACTCAAAACACAAGAAACAACGTGAGGTGCAAACTGAGGTAAAATGTGGGCTCTGCAGCATATCTTAACTAATGTTAATAGATTTTTTTTTTCCCAGAAAAATCTCTTTTAGGGTTTCATTTGCTGATTTCTGCCCTATTTTTTAATGCAGAGTAAAATATATTTTTTATTATTTTAAATGTCCTTGTAGAGATCTGAAATTTGATCTCTCTATTAGAAATGGAAGCATTTCAGTACATAGTCAATCTTGTAAAATCAGCTATTTTGATTGTGTAATAGCTGAGTTTACAAGACACACAGATGTGTACAGTCATGAATTGGACTACTGAATCCTCAAGTGATTAGTAAAATCTTCACCTGCCAGCTTTGAAAAAGCAAGTGTTTCTTCAGAAGCTTTCTTTAGCCGTTGGGGAATGAAGATTTGTCAGATAAATTATTGGGCATTACATGTGATTCCTGATTTTGCAAAGGCTCATCCACATACTTTACTTCACACGTGAGTGGTTCTTTCAGTCTGTTGGCTTTATCTCTATACAGAGATTAGATACATGCATCTTTTTTTTTAAGTACTTCAGACCAGAATTTTATAAGAGTTGCAAGTCCACTTTCATTGCCAGAAATGTGTAGGAAATTATATTTAACATTTCTCTTACACTTGGAATTACTTTAAAATGCTACTTTCAAATGTTGCTTGACTTCATCTCCTGTGTAAAGGGTTCTTTGTCTGAATAGACATGATTGCTGTAATTTAACCAGAACAGTTTAAAGAGATCATTTTAATTCTTAAAAGTTCATATTCTTAGAACTTAAACAGGTTGTGGAGTGTTGGTATTCTTTGGGATTACCTAGGGAAGGTCTTCAGGAAAATTTTATTGTTGCAGCTGTTCTAAAGCTTTTTGTCAGTATAACTGACAAAAAGTGGTAGATGGTAACTCATATCTCATTTTATTTGCCTGTGTTTATCAGTAGTTTCCACATATGACAAAATCCTAAAGTCTTCTTTTAACTTATGTCACGTTACCTGAAAATACTTGAGTTGCTGTTTAGAAGCAATTCTGACTCTAGTCAGTCTGTCGTAAGGTCACAATTGTGATTACCTCCCTGTGTCCTGTTTTTAAGGAACTCTGTTGCAGCTCTGTTGAGCTCCTGTTTATGTATTTTTGCTGACCATAGCAATAAATAAATACGTATGCCAGAATGTATTGGAGGAGGATGGGAATTTGTGAGGAGGCAGGCAGGAGACTGCTTTTGCAGGTAGATGCTGACACCCTCTGCCTTTGAAGGCAAGAGCTAAGTCAAGAGTAGCAGTAAGGTGAAAAACCTCCTTACACATTTATAAGACCTAATAACCCAGTACCTCTTCTAAGCATCTGACACCAAAATCTTTGTGCCTGGTTTGACTTCTTCCAAACGCCGAAACTCATGGAGCTTATCAGATTCAATCTCTTAAGAGTGTTCCAGCTGAGCTCTCCCCAGCTTGCTGAGGGGGAGACACAGCCCTCCTTCCCCTTCTCTTCCCTTGATCCTCGCTACATTTTTTCCATGTCTTAACTACAGATACTTAAAAATTGCTTGGTGTAGGCACACCTCATGCTATCTAACCCAAACTGTGTAGGCAATAATTTTGAAGTCTAATGGTCAGCTCTGAATGGAGTTTAAGATGACTAGAGTGATGTGACATAAATCTTGCCCACAGTAGTGATACCATGTCTTGTTTTCTTAGAGGACTACAGTTATATTTGTGACGATTGGAAATACTTGAAAATAGGATTTCTGCTCTTTTATGTAATGTTGCCTGTGTTTGAGGATAAATAAACATTTTCCTAGTTCCTATCTGGTACAATTATCTCATGAAAAAGAAAGCATTTCTGAAAGGCTTGCTCCTATAATATATGAATTCTCCTGCTGTCTCAAAAGGGATGATTTTGTACTTCAATTTTTTTAACTGTGGAATTATTTTAAAAATGTTTTGTTCCACTGTGCCATTAAAAATGTCATCAGTGACCTGCGTCAGAGACTTCAGTGAGTTGTCCCTATTTAAATGCTTTGAGTGCAGCTCAGATAACAATCTGTTCTTTGTTCATACATTTTAAGTACAAATATTTTTAGTGTATGTGCAGGTGTATTTTATATTAGTGAAAAAATCAGCTTGAACAGTAGGTGTTTATAACTAAGCAAGGGGCTTCTATTTTGGGGTTATTTTTAAGCTGTAGCAGAAATTTCACTGCATCCTGTTACAAATCCCAGTTTTATGTTAAGAACTAGTATTTCATTAGTTACTATGTGACAGCACAGAGCTGTCTCATGTTTCTTCCTTTACTGGTTTTTTGTAATACAAATAAGAAAACCCCAAACCATTGTTTCTTGTCACCACTAATTCTTACACTGTTGTTTCTCTCTAGTATTTGCTAAAAGTTATAATAGTAAGGTATAGGAAAGTGACTATAAGCTTTCTGTTTCACTTGTAAATGAAAGTAAATTATGTGGCATAGAAGTACTTGGTTGTAGTACAACTGGCCTGTTGTTTCAATATAATTTATAATTATTTCTTCAAATGCTCCTATTTACCTTTACATTTGGATCACTGTTGTAATTAAGAGTATTAGATGTTATATTTTAGCATAAGTAGTCTTCATAAGTTTCTGAACTGAAAGAAACCCCTAAAAATACTTTTAAATGTGTTTCTTGTGTAATATTTTTACTGTGACTTTTTTGAGTATTTTCCCTTTTTGTTTTTTCTTTTTTCCTGAAGTACTAAATCACTGCCACATCATAGTTTGAAAATAATAACATAGCTAAGAATTTTGAGCAAACTGTTTAAAAATACTGAAAACTCAGAGTGAGTACATCTGCACAGTTGAAAAAACAGAAATTCTTGCTGTAGTAACTGTGCAACCTTGTGTCCATGTAGACATGCCAGGGTAAGAAGTCATGACTGATGCAGACCACGAGTAAATCTGACACTTCTATGTGTACAAAAATCCTAACTAAATGAAATTAAATGTGACTTAAACCTTGTCAGTATTTTAAGGAGGTCAACCCAAAATGTGAATGAATGCACTGATGAAATTATTGTGCAATATGTTTTGGAGTTGCATTTATTATACAAATGTAGATGTCTTTCTGTATACAGTTGAGAAATTTTTTTTACAAGCATATGTAAGAAGGCAAAAAGCACTGTTGCAGAATTCAAAATCAAACTGCACGTGGTTTTTTTTGTGGTCAGAGCTCTGACCTCTGTATTTTAAGTGTTTGAAGAGTAAAACCACATAAACATATGTTTTAAGTAGCAAAGTTTAAATATTCAATGAAAAAATCTATTCAAAAATACTTCTTCATATACATTTAAATACTTCTTCATATACATTTAAGGAAACATATGAAAAATTGCTGAATGTTCAAAAACATCAAGACCAACTGATGGATGAAGACCTGCCTCTTCAGAAGGAAAAAAGGTAAGCTGACAATTGGACTGAAAATTGGTAGTAGTTTTCTTAATATGCTTTCATATTCTGTTTTGGCACTTCTGGTAGTTCCCCACCCTACCTGCCTTCTATTCCATAAACACATTTTCAGGCTTTACTCTATTCCTTGTGTAATATTTGTATGGTAATTTCATGTTGAAAAGTGTTACCAGATATGTGTACTCATTGATAGAGTGGGGAAACCCCATCTATTTCTCTTACGCTTTAATCTCCCTCTGCTCTTTTCAGTATTCTTTGCTTTATAAAAGTTCTGAAGTGTGATTTGAAAATAAACAGGCAATATCCAGAATTCTATGTTTCTGTATGAAACATATGTATGTTCATATATATGAATGTTTTATATATATAAAACATATATTCTTTATCAATCTGTCTAATTATGTCTTTTATTAAAAGATTTTGAAAAAATGAGGTAAACTTTTTATAAGAAAACAAGGGCTTTCAAAGTACCAACTACATTGTTCTTGCTTTAAAAATCTCAAAACCTAAGGCTGAGCTCTTTAATAGTCTTTAATTCCAGTTCTTGAATATTTTAATTTACCAGTATTTAAATTTAAGTCTCAAAATACTTAAATTCACTATTTTTCTTCTAATAGCTTTGAACAGAAATCATCAAAACCTAGTCATTTTAGATAAGCTCATTTGGCTGTATTTCTTTAATTATCACCACTGTTAGTAATTGAATTTAGTGTCTCTTTTTTTCTGTTTAACTTCTCTGGTATGCACAGCAAGCTCTTCATCTAGTGAGACTGGACAGAAAAGATCCATGTCAACCAGAAGCAATGGGAAATCTGCAGTTGTTCGTTTCTGAGTGTATCCAGTCAGAATATGCTTTCAAGTGCTGTTTGCTCCTCTTGTACTGTAGTCTTGATTTTTTTTTTTTATTTTGAGATTTCTTGCAAGGATTTTATATTAAAAAATTAGGTTAAGCAAGTGTTTAAAAGAAATAGATACAGCTAGGAAGTTTTGGTTTAGGCATTTGCTACTTTTTTGTATGGTTACTTTTTTCCCAATCCAAAGTTGTTTTTATCTTTGTTTTTGCTGTGTATTTTCTAGCCAGATTTATGCATTGCTCTGGGAGCACATCATGTTGGTTTGTCACTTCATTTTAGCCATTTGTTATTTATGCTAGGAAGAGAAGGGATTAATTTGCTGAGATTATTTCAATTTCTTAAATAACAGAAGTTCATGTTTCTTCATGATATAAATAGCATTCTGTGACCCACAGAATGTTTTATTATAGATTCGTGTTAGGTTCTGAGCAGACAAGAGAACAAATGAATTTAGTTTCTTGCTGCATGCTGCTGAAAAATAGCCTGACTCCTTACAGAGCTCAGCCAGTGGATTTACTGATGTAAAAAACGACCTAGAGCTAGTCAGAGATGAAAGGTTTTTTCTCTGTTAGGTTTGTAAAGCTCAGAGAATTTAAAGGATTTTTGAGACTTACTTCTCATGCTGGATATGGTACTTCCTCTGAGATTAGTCTGGATAGGATAATTTATCTCCTAAGTGTAGGTAGAGGGTTGGTGGGAAGGGCTGGGGGTTTTTTGTTTGAGAGGCGTGGAGTTTGTTGGGGTTTGGTTTGGGGCTTTTTCCCCAGAAAATAACCTATCGTGAATGTATTCTGTAATATTAACTGCAGGGTTAGGACATGATCTAAACTACTTCAGGTTTATAGCTTTTTACATGCAAGAAATTTTTTCCAGCTTCAGTGGAAGTAGCAAGTAACAATATGTAAATGTAAGTATATACTTGAGTCTGTCAGGATTAGAAGCTTTTTAAAATCATTGTTAAAATCTGCATTGTTTCTAAGTAATCCATTCTCATGTCCTGACTCAGAAAAGCATTAAAATGTATGCTTGAGAAGTAGTACTCCTTAAAAACACCTTCAGAAGGAGTGTTTTACTGGGTCACAGCTTCCTTAATGCTGCTGAAAACACTGTTTCTAAAAAACCTGAGGAGTTAAGAAGCTAATTGCATCTTTGCCTTAAATTTACTTGATAATGTTGGTATGTATATTTATGGCTGTTTAGTTGGTCACTTCATATCATATATATTTCAAAGATTCACTTCAAGCATTGGTTTTTCTTCGCACTAGCATCTCTGTATGAGGCTGCTTCCTTAGAAATTTCTGCTTTTGCTATCATCAGTGCAGTCACTGTGCTGAGCAGCTCAAGATTACATAGTAGATAGAATACAGTGTGTCACTGTTAGTACTTTGACTATGCTTACTGCTAGTGCTGTTCTTTATATTGATCAGAAAAGTAAAGACCAGCGGCAAAAGAATTTGATTTTTAACATTCTGCCTTTGATTTTGCTCTTTTCTGCTAGTAAACCAAATTTTTCCTGGCAGCAGGCTTTTAAAAGTAAGTCATAAATTGAGGGGAAGATCACTTCCTATTACAGTGTTACTCTAATTCAATCTCAGGCTTCAATAATATGAATAATGCATAGCTGATACTCATAATGGTCATGTGATTAATTCAATACATGAAGTTACCATACCTTTCAAAAGGCAGATCTTTTAAAATCAACGTAGGCCTTCTCATGTTTACTATAGGAATGTGATCTGCATTCATTTGTAATGGAAAATATATTTCTGAACGAAGAGTGACTGGATGTGTGGTCTTTTGTGATGTAACTCTAATTGCATGGTTAATTAAAGGAAGAATATATGTGATATTTTAAACAGAAACCTGGCTGGCAGCAGATGGCTGACTAAGATTGAATTGGAAGAAATGTTGTTAGAAAAAGTGTCAGATGATGATGTAAGTAATTAATCTTCCCAATCTTAAGGAAGCTTGTGTCTGAAAAATATGGACTCTGGGTGTGTTTTTGGATACTGGAAAGGTATTTTTTAGAAGCAGGTGCTCTTCAAAAGAGTTTTCTGTCTTCTGATGAAGTCTGTATATGTTCACAGCACTGTCACATTCATTTTGTTTTGAAGTGGTTTGTATTGATATTTATCTAGCACAATAGAGAACTCTTAAGAACTTTTCATTGTTACTACCATAATTTAGTTTTTTGCCTGGCAACAGTGTGAGACTTAGAGCACTTGTTCCTTGTTATCTAATTATGTGGTCAGGAATGGGGTCTAAGAATTCATTATAGAAATAGTAATTTATTGTAGTTATAAATAAAAATAGGCAGGGCTAGAAGATCTGTTACTAATTGTAGAGAAGGGGTAAATACTCAACGTGGGGAAATGCAATAGATTTGTACAATGGTAAAGCTGCACAGAGTTAAATTATTTAATGTTAAGGATGATGTTGTAATGATAGAAAAATCACAGCGGGCTTACTAGAAATAAGGAGTCCTTTTTCTTACTAATTGACCAAATCAAATAACAGAAACAAGACACAAAGATGCATAGATCTGTGGTTTGATACAGATATCTCCTGTTCTCGTTGGGATGAATATGGTGGGAGAGAGGAGAGTTTTGCAGTTGCCTGCAAACCGTATCACTGTCTATGTTTGGAGTCATCCTTTACATCTATCTCTGAGGATAAGGCTATTCATCCTAAGAGTCATACACTTTTTTTCTCACTCAGAGCTTTTCCCTACAGTCCTCTGAAGAACATTAGATTTTGTAACAGCAGGTTCAGTCTATATGGCCAGCTTTGGAAGCTTGAATATGACACTACCAGAGAATGTAACTCTATTTGTCTGAACATTCCAAGTGTTTTCTCACCTAGAAGCAGTGTTCCTCAATCTTGTCTGTCTTGTGAACAGCAGCTTTGCAAAAATAGCAAAAAACAGCAGCAAACATGTCATTTGCTCAGTTGTCATCTGGAACAGTGGCATGTGATGGCTTCTTTGTCTGTGGGGGATGTAAAAAGTCTTGAGCAGATTGTGGTCCATAAGCATAAGTTAGAAGTAGCTGTTGTAAATTCTCCATCCTGATAATACCCTGGAGACTTTCTCTGTCTTGCTCGCAGTAAGACTTCAGTATTTTCAGTAGCTCCTGCATTTGGAATTTTTCCTCTCCAAGTGCCAGGTCTACTTGTACAGCCAAACAGTTTGCATGGTTTTAATACATTCTACATCTCTATAAGTACATTGCAATTAACTTAAAAAAAACCCCAACCAACCAAAAACCTACACCAAAACCTGATACTTACTGGTCTCTCCCATGTAAGACCACAAAGCCTCACACTGTAGTAAAAATCATTGTTTAAATATATTTGAAATGTCTCAGTATAAGCTGCCAGTCCTACCTGCTCAAATTCTTACCTTTTGTCACTGCAACAAAAATTTCAGTGTTGTTTACATTATCAAACAAAATCAGAGCTACTGATTTTTTCCCTTTGCACTCTCCAAGTGAAAACTGTTGGTAGCTTTCCACTTCTATAGTCTTTGTAATTTCTACTTTTTTGTATTTCTATATTTCTGTTCTTCAAAGTCTTTGCCACAAGTCTGTGTCATATTGTTAGGTAGAAATAGTTTTCAAATGATGTCAAAGTTGCAGGGACTATTAAGTTACAAGAAAAGTAGTAATTTTGTGCTAGAGAAGACTCTGGTAACAGAGAGAAGAACAAATACTTGCAATAATGTCTTGTAAGTAAAAAAAAACCCTTCAAAAATCAGGTTATTATATCTACATGAAAAGTCTATTTTTGATGGTATGATACCTTTGTATCTGGTGACAGCTGTCTGGAGCTCCTGCCAGTAACACTTGGTAACAGGACATCCCAGCTTTTGGCACAAATGGGTTAACACACTGGTGGTACTCTTTAATCACATGTTGAAGAACTTTGGAGGGAAGTATAAGGGGGAAGGAGAACCACACAGTAGCGAAGGATAATTTATTTCAAGAGGTTGCCCTTTAAGTCAAGTATCTCTTGAATTTTTAAATACCTTGATTGTTCAGTTTTAAAGGAAATCATAAACATTAAAGTAATTCTGCTTGAACAGCCAAAGATAGGCATTTTTGTATATGTTATGAAATATAATCATTATGAGATTCAGTTCAGTGAAATAAAATTATTTCCAAATCAGTGAATATGCTGACTTACTAAAAAGCAGGCGAAGATCTTTTCCTTTTCCTATTTTAATAAAATAATAATAAAGTAATTAGACATCCCCCAACATTTGCGGGGTTCTTTTTGAGATGAACTTCATTCTAATACAATAATCCCTTATTAAAAAGGGGTTGGTTGTGCTTTGGGGTAGTTTCACTGTTTTCTGAAGAAAGAACTAGATGTCTTTAGTCACACAGAAAATGATGCAACCGCATGCTGTTCTTAAATCAGCATGTAGGTGCAAAAGTGTCATCTTGTCAGAAATCATCAATAAAAGTGAAGTAGGAAAGATCCATTAAATAAAAATAGAAAGTTTTCGCAAATGCAATTAGACTTGCCTACTTTAATGAAGTCTTGTTGTCTTACAGTATTCAAGATTTATTCAACTCCTACAAAAATTGGTGGCATTGCCATGTGCTGACATCGAGGAGAAGTACATACAGAAGTTTTCCAAAGAAGTTCCTGTGCAGTTGCAGAAGGTGCTCATTGAGCCCTTGCAGTATGACGAGCGAGGAGTGGCCTTCAGCACTGGGGAAGGTAATGGTTTCAGGTTGATTGGTAACCATGCAGACTTTGTTCCTCTTCAAACTGCTTTATTTATAGTATGTACAAAACTGCTGGAAGTGTTACTTCATTTTATATGCTCATATATATGTGTACTGCATGTATAGCTGTTAGTGATGTTATGGAACACCAAGTTAAGACATGGAGTGGTCAGAAAGTACAAGTTTTTGGCCCAGACTCCTATTATCTGTTTTTTATGTATGTAGTCCTATACAGTGCAAGCTCTGTAGAGAGAACCCCATTGTGTTACAGGTTGTAGGGTACAAAAGGACTTTCATTTTTGGCCAGAGCTGACTGCTGAACATAAAAGAGTGGAGGACTGCAGGAACATAAACACATGTGAATAATTCCATGGATATAACAGTGTTGTTACTTAGTGTAAAAACGGCATGCTTAGACTACTGAGTAACCTTTATCGTGACTTTTGTAGGCAGTCCAGCAAAGGGGAACTTTGAAGATGCAAAGAATAAATAGCAAGGCATTTGGGTATTTACAAACAGGCTAGGAAAAATGTGAAGAGGAAATTTCTAAATATTACAGGACAGAGATGGATAATGGGATATTGATCATTCCTGCCGAGATGGAGGGGATGTTAGAAAAAAGCCAAGAAGGTCTCTGTATCTTCTAAACACAGGCTGTTACATTTTCATTGGAGTGACACAGAGCTGGAAAACAATATGATATTGGATATAAATGATTACATAGAAAAAATAATGTGGCAACAACATGTACAGGAAAGACTGACTTTTTGGACAAAGCATATGTGCACACACTTTATGCTGTACATTTAAGAGGAATCTTAGAGATGGTGGGTATTATGCAACAGGCAGCAGATGATAATAAGAACAAAGGTCACAGAGAATTTGAGGGACAAAATGGCTACAGAGAGCTCTGCTTTACCTGGGTTGTCTTCAAGATTACATGACAACAAAAAGATGTGAGAGCACCAAACCGTGATTTAATTTGCACTGGTTTTCAGTAGTATCTTCGGAACAGTAGTTAATGAAGTTTGATGAGCATGCAACCTGTGTGATTTAAGAAAAGCCACCAGGTTTAATAAGTTCAAAAGCAGTCTTGTTTGTGCCCCATCACCCCCAAAATGAAGAAGAATGTCTTATTTGTTTCATAATTCCTTTATCAGAATGATTGCTTCCTTTGTGCTGAAGGAGATTGGTTTCCCAACACACACTTCTCCCCCACTTAATAGACATTGATTAAAATATATTGAAAGATAGTGTTCTTTGTTTGCATTTTTTTTTTGTTACCTCAGCCTGTAAAACCTAACTGCTGGCACTGTATGAATGTGTTGAGATTTGTTTAATTACTTGGGCACTTGAAGTTCTGTAGAACATTGAAGTCTCACAGAAGATTTGGTTTAATTCCTTCAAGGTAAAAGAAAAACTGCAAGTGCTACTGCAGTAGTTTATGACAATGGGACTGGAAAAATTACAGTAAATGGAATAGACATTTTACATTACTTCCCAGTGCTGCAGGACAGGTAAGAGCACTATGAAATGCTGTATTTTTACTGTACTTAAATTATTCCAGCAAAAGTAACACCATACAGTTATATGTTGGTGCTGTGTTGATTCTGTGTTCTTGTCTCTGTGTAACTATCTGTTTTATAAAAACATGTCTTGCATTTCCTCCTAATTTTCAGGAGTTTACTGATAGGCAAGCCTTGCTCTGTGCTCCTTGCCTCACCTTTTCGGAAGGAGAGCACGGACTGTTTTAATAGTTCAAATTTTAGTCCCCCTAGAAAGGGCTTGAATTTTATTTAAAAAAAAAAATAACAAACATTATCTTTAAGTGTTTTGCAAGAGATTTGCAAATTGCATGCATGTGTAATTACTCTGGTATACAGTAGCATAGTGGAAGTAAAGAAGGTGAGGCTTTTCATTTAAAGGTTCAGATTTTTGAGAATGTACACAGTCTGATAGAAGACTTCTCATTAGGCAGACATAACGTTTCTATTCCTAATATGATTTTTATTTTTATTTTATATTGTGATTTTTAAGCTCAGAAATAGAGAGAGAGGTTGCTCAGTTTCAGTATTCAGAGCTGATGGATCTTGGCTTCCTTAGAGAAGTAGTGGAATAAAAGTAGTTGTAAAATTGAACTTAAAGTACTTACCATTGGCAGTTGGAATATGCTCCTAGCTGCTAATTTCCTATTGATTTGAATGAGATATGAATGCCTTTCTGGATTGCCAAAAGTTAACTGTGTTTTTGTATATACAATGATAAGAAATGTGCATAGCATGGAACTTTATGCACATGAATCTTTTTAATTTTTCTTCTTTTTTGTTTTTCCCCATAGGGAACAGTTGTTGTTCCCTTTCCAGTTTCTTGGCAGAATTGGAAAACATGATATGGTTTGCACAGTCTCTGGTGGAGGAAGATCTGCACAGGCTGGAGCAATACGTTTAGCCTCTGCAAAAGCCTTAAGGAGTTTTGTGACAGAAAAGGAGGTGGAATTCATGAGGCAAGGTAGGAATTGAAATTATTTCAATGTTTCTTAATGTGTTTCTGGTAATTAACAGAATTAATACAAGGATCATTAAGGATCAGATTTGAGTAAATAATCCCAGTGAAGCCTTGTATATTGTATGAAAGGGATCTGCATTTATTTATAGACTGTTTTCACTTGTTTCGTAGCATCCTTTGTGTACATTTTGGATGACTTCTCAAGCGTTTTTCCATCTGTTCATGACCTCTTTTAGGTCTTTTAACCAGCTTATATTGCCTCAACATAGAATCACAAAACATGAATGTGTATTCACTACTAAATAAATCTGGATCAGACAGTGGTGAGCTGTAAGGTACCAAAATTGTGGTTTGTTTTACTTGGCTGGTCATGTCTTGTTCATGTTTTAAAAAGTTTTCTTCTCCAACGTAAACGCTGGGGGGTTGGCTTTGAAGAGAGGGTAATGAGCATAAACATACTGCAGGCAACAAGCCAAACCAAGGGAGCTTCTTCCCTCTCTTGCTTTATTTTGTGTTTACAAGTTCCCTGGGATCAGATAGAGTTTATTTAGATAACTGCAGGATTTGATGCTTCTCAGTAGTAAGATGTCTATGCTGTTTCAGCAAATGTAGAGTTATGAACGGTGAGCTTTTAACTATGCCGTTTCTTGTACTAGTAGCAAGAATACCTGCCTGTGTTAGTGGCAGCTGTGATTTTTTTCACTCTATTGCCAGCCATGAAACCAAAGCTGTCTTTATACTTTGCAACAAGTTTCTTTGACTGTACCTTTTCAGCAAGTATGACTTGCTAGGAAAACCCTTGTAAATAGACATTATAATGAGTTTGGTGTCTTTACTGAGATCAGCATAATTCTGAACATGTTTGGGACATTGCCAAATATACTTTTAAGTATATTTATATATATAAATGTATTTGTACTTATATATAAACATACCACAAAACAGTGGTCTTTATAATGGGGAATGTGCAGCTGATCCATTGGGACTCAGTAAGAATGTGCTGTATATTTCATAAGTGAATGAATACATATATTTGGGAGTACATGCTCAAAAATACTGTTAGTATTTTTGCATACTGACTGCACAATCAAAAAAGTTTGGAGACCACTGCTTTAAAGGCTTAAGCAATATGGGTAGATTAAAAAAAATGGGTAGTTATTTTAGTGGTGTGTAAAGAAAATATGAATGAAGTTCAGTTACTAAAGAGAAGTTAAAATGTTAGAAGGTCTGATGACATGCCTTTCAGCGTTTGTGGTTCTGAACATTTTGCCCTCTAGATGATATAAATCATACTGTTAGTGAAAGTCAAAGTTCTTTGCTCACAGGTAGAATACCTCTAATATTAACTAAGAGCAGTAAATAAATGTGTTTTTCTGTGTTTTGTAGCTGGATTACTAACAGTTGACCCACGTGTGAAGGAACGAAAAAAGCCTGGTCAAGAGGGACCCAGACGGAAATTCACCTGGAAAAAGCGATAAGTCTTGAGTATTCAAAGAGTGACAAAGTGCTACCAGAACTTCAAAACATACTGACTTATGATTTAAAAGTATTGTATGAATATATTTAGTAATAAAGACTTTTTTTTCCCTTTATAATTATGTCTTCTGTTTAAAAAGCAACAAACAACTCTAAATTTATTTAAAATTGTGGAAAATCAAGGTGTAAATTGATGGAATGCTAAATCTAAAATAGTCACCCAGATGCCAGCTTTGCATCTTAACTCCAATTAAGTCAATAACACTTTATGAAACTATTGGTAGATTATAACTTCTAAAAATCAGTCTAGTTGTTTAATGATTTAGCAGTTTAAATTCTGAAATTAGGTAGCTCCAAACCAGGTATTCGGATACCTTCGATGTGCCTCCCTTTCTGCCTTGCAGGTATCTGAGGATAAGCAACAACTTCCTACCTGAACTGTGGTGAAGTTGAGAAGCCAGTGAGAATAGCACTGACAATTGAGGGAATGTTGAGAGAGGAACTGTCACAGAGGATAACCTTTGCCTGTGGAATCAGTTGTCTCCAGGATGCTTCCCCAGGTTAAGTAGGGAGTGATTCAGAACAAGTACCTAAATTTAGGTTCTCTGAATCATCCTCTGGAGGAGTCAGTTTTTCTGTTCTTCTCCCAAATGCAGAAAGAGCTGGAGGGATTAAGCTGAAGTTGTCTTTTAGAACACTCTTCTCCACCCCTTAAATCTCAAGGGGCCTGTTCAAGGAGGCGTGTTCCGAATATGGCTAATGCATAAAGATAGCATTGGACTCTTTGCCAAATACAGTCATAACTTTTCTGTTTTAAAATCAGAAGCAGGAGGTGATGACAGTGCTGCCCACCTCCTGTCTATAATTGTAGCCTTCCAGAATAGATTACTGGTTACAGCACTCACCCAAAAGCTTAAGGTTTTGGTTTATTGCCAACTTCCTTCCTGGGACAGAGGTCAAATACTTTCAAGGAAGAGCAAGCATATCCTTCATCTGTCCTGTAGGAAGTGGGCCACAGCAAAAAAGAAGATAAAATATATCTCACCAGGAAAAGCAGAAAAATACTACTCAGTAGTTTTAACAACAGGACACTTTGCAGCTTTCTTTTAATTTAGAACACTTCAGTACTTGGAATTCTCTCCCCCACCCAGATTTTTTTTAAGCACTAGAATACCTGCCTTGCTTCTTACTTGCTGTAGATCATACCAAAAGCTACACCTCAGAGATCACAAAAGGTGCCAGCAGGTCACTGCAGATGATGACCTGCAGATGATAAGCAACTATGTGTGTACAGATCATTATTTTCCCAAGCAGCATTCAGGAGGACAACAAGTAAATGGACCTCATCAGCTGAGCAAAAGAGAGAAGGTAAGAAGCTGGGTATGCATCCTGGACTGACCTGCTTGTGAATCCTCTCCCCACAGCCTGTGCTTTTTTAACTTTTGTTCCATGAGAATACTCAGTTAACTTGGACAAGGTTCCTCATTGCTAAGGTAGTTCATCTCAATCAGAATACATGAGGCTAAAATTACCTGAAAGAACGTTGTAGTAAGTTGGATGTTGGCCTTTTTCCAAAGTAGCCTGTGATAGAATGAGAGGGAACCACCTAAAATTGTGCCATTTTAGATTGAATATTAGGAAAACTTCCATCACCTAAAGGATTGTCTAGGACTAGATCAGGCTGTCCAGGGAAGTGGTAGAGTCTCCATCTCTGAAGCTCTTTGTAAGACATGTAGATGTGGCACCTGGGGCCATGGTCTAGTGGGGGACGTGGTTTAGTAGGAGACTTGGCACTGCTGGGTAAATAGTCAGACTCTGAATTTAGAGGTCTCTTCCAATGCAGAAAATTCTGTGACTGGTTAAATTGAATTCAATAGCTGAGGCAATTCACCTGTCCCTTTGAAAAACAAATGGGGATTTTACATGAGAGATTCTACACTAAGGCAAATACAGAAAGGTTAACTAGCATTTCTTTTAATTTAAATCTGAATTGCTTGTGTGTAGCAAAATAACTCATGTCATATATCAGTAGAAGTTGTGACTTGTAACAAAAACATTCAGCCATGCTGGGACAGGTACCTAAGGATCCTTTTGCTGTGCTCACATAATGAAATGAACATACATGGTCTTGAAGGTGCTAGCTGAAAAAGATTCTGGAGAAGATTAAATAGTAGAATTTTTATCTTAATATCTGCTGAAATGAGAAGTGATCAGTTTGGCCACATTATTGCTTGCCTAGTTACTAGGCAAGAAGCTACAAGTGCAGTAGCCTATCAGCACCTGAAACTGCAAAGCCTTTATTGATGTTTTAAAGGAATTTTTTGTGTTTTACCTTCAAAAAAAATATGGCCATGGCCTTTGATGTTTTAACTGAGCAAAGAAAATGAGACAAAGTTTCAGAATTTACCACAACTTCTTATGAAAGCTACTAGGAATACTAGGAATCACTATGCAGCCAGGTCATTTGCTTAATAGCTATCTGAAAGTGAGCCCAAAGAGAAAAACAATTTTAAAAAAGGAAGAAAGAAACCAACCCAGATCTGTACAGTTTGGGTTTTTTTCATATTTCATTTGTATGAAGTTCCTCTCAATCATCTGCAAATAACATTTAGGAGTTAGGAAGTTAAATAGTTGTATTAAGAAAGACTACCATCTCTGTAGTGTTAAAGCTGATGAAAAGGCAAAACTACAATTTTTTCACTCATTTTTGCAGACATCAGAACAATTATCTATCATGTGGGAGAACCAGATAAGAAAATTTATCAAAGTTGTTAATTGTTGTTTGTGACAGCAGCACAGCAGTAAAATCAGTTCATTACTTTGAATAATCTGTTTTAACTTCTCACTCCTCCTACTCCATTGCATTTCCAAAGTTATTGAGAGAAGCAGCCCTGAACACCTGGCTTCTGTGTTCAAGCTAGGCTTCTTAGGTCTCTGTTTTGAACACTTGCAATGTGGACTAACTTATCTCACCAACGAGATTTCGTAATTTAGTGTCCTGTGACAGGAGCTTATACACTGAACATTAAAATATTTTCTTAACGTGGGCAAAAAGTGATAAGCCCTCCATGCTTTTTGGGCAATGTATGCTGTGATTCATTCAGGCTCCTTTTTTTTACCAAAATTGGCTGTAAGACAGATGGAAGGTGTCTGCGCCGGCGCTTCCAGGTACTTGTCCCGTTCCCTTGGTCAGCGGGAAAAGCCGGCGCTGTCCCCGCTGCGGTCAATGCTGCAGCGCTGCCACGAGGTGGCGCAGTTCGCAACAGAATGCAGAGCCCGCAGTGGGATGAGGATACTTGGGACAGAGAAGGAATCTTCCTCAAAAGCACTGCTTCGGGAGCCACAGGCTAATATGAGAATAAATGTATTGGGTTTCAAAAGGGTATAATCGAATTTTCTTTCCAGAGCTTCTTTTTTTTCTTTTTTTTTTTTCCTCGTGACAAGAGAAAAGGTTTTAGTGAGAAATAATAAGTGTCAGTTAACACTACTTTTCAGCAATCTAATTTCTGTGTGTAATATCTTCAAGTTAATAGTACATTATGCTAAGAAATGCCAGCTGCTCTTTGAAGCTTGGAAATGGTATTGTAACATTGTGCCAGTCATCAAAAATCACAGAATGGTTTGGGTTGAAGGGACCTTCAAAGATAATCTAGTTCCACTCTCCCTGCCATGGGCAGAGACAACCTTCTATTAGACCAAATGACTCAAAGCCCCATCCAAGCCCCCAGCCTTGAACACTTCAGGGATGGTCAGCCATAGCTTTTTGGAGCAACCTGCTTCAGTATCTTACCACCTTCATTGTAAAGAGTTTCTGCCTTATGTCCAACCTAAACCTACCCTTAGAAATCTCATACCAAACATAACATAATAAATATAATTATTTAAATAAAATGCCAGAAATCAGTTTTGGCTAAGGGGAGGGAGATTTGTTATTGAAACTGCATTTTATCTGTACAGTTTCATAAAATTTTTGTAAATATTGAAATTTATTTTCCCAGTATTCTCTGATATTTGATATGGATAAAAATTCATGGGTTGGAATTGGAAGCAATTTTTTTTTTTTAATGCTGTGCTAGCACACAGTGGATATAGGTTGTGGTATCTTACTAAATGTCCAGACAAACAAGTAAACATAACTCACTGCCTGTGTACCTGCCCACATAAACAGTGTGGGAGCAGAACAAAACAAGCAAGCAAATGGGCAGTAATGGGTTTAGATTGCATGGTGCTTAGCATCTGCCCTCAGCCACTGTGTCCGAAATCACCTTCACTGTTAGTTCTTAGTATTAAATACCCAAATGTTGAACTCTTTCTGGTGGGCAATTCCAGTCCACCTGCCATTTCTCTCCATTTACCAGCCGCATCAGCTGTGATGGATACTCTGCTGCTCTGGTGGGGACTTGCTCAGTTTGAAGGGAGGAAGAAAACCTTGAGTGCTTCACTCACAGCACAAGGTATTTCAACACACTAAATCTTTGAGGCATTCAGGGTGTGTCCTGACTATTTCTTCATCATTTCAGTAAATATCGCATTCAGATGCTGATGATACTGACATAATAACAGTGCAAGCAGAGCTGTGTGTGCTTCTCACATGTATGTCACAGAAGCAATTTCAGACAGAGATAATTAGCAGGAGATAACAAGATGGTTAAATCTTTCTGAAAGTGCTGATTTGCCTTTGAGGTCAACAAAAGCAAACTCTCGATTCCAGAACCTTGGTCCTGACGCTTTCCTGCTGGTCTGGTAACACTTTATCTTAGTAACTGTTGTAACTGACATAATGCTAAGAAAAAATTGATTGCACTAACAGTACCAGGGTAGAAATTATTTTAAAAAAATACAACATGTCTTGGTACAGTCCTTATTTCAAGTCCCAGAGCAGCCCTGCAGGATTTAGATTGGTGACACCACTAAAACGTTGGCCATATATACCTAATTCCTTGAGTGGTGCATTGCATATGGGCAGTGGCAGCTGTAATGCTTTTGTACTGGTGGAAATAACAACAGGATGTTTTTTGTTTGTTTAAACTTTATTCATATAACATCAACTGAGATTTTAGAGGAAAATATTTTACAAAGCAAAAAAGAGTATAGATTATCCGTTCTCAACAATCCAAGGATAAGAATCTTGTTACAGACTGCATAACAGAAAGAAGAGGTTGTTTTGTAAAGGACCTTGTGTCTCTGTGTTATAAAACTCTTTTTCACAGCATGGCATGCCCATCTCTGCAAGTGTGAGGTGAGCCAGCAAAATTCTCACTGAGTGCTCTTAGGCAGGAACAACAATGCCCAAGTAGGCTGTGACATGAATACTGACAGTGCTGTGTGAGACAAAGCATCTGCTTCCCTCAACTTCATTGCAAAAGGAGAACAGGAGCACATGGCTGCACAATATCCTCCCTGCTCAGCTCACAAATGAAATCATAGGGCAGCTGGGCTGTCAGGATCTTACACCTTTCTGCTACGTGTCACCTGCCATGCTCAACCCAAGCTGGACACCCCCATCTCAGTAACAAACTTTGGGGACAGCTGAGGAAAGCCCCAGGCAGCTGCTGCAGGCTGTGTTGCAGTTCAGGGATGCTGTTGAAGTGTTTGCTGGCTGGGTTTGCTCTGAGGGGGAAGTGAGGCTCAGAAAGATCTCACTGAGGCTGTAGTGCTCTGCTGGGGAGGGACCCCAGCAATGCTGAAGCAAGAGCTGCCCCTGCTCATGTAGATCTAGACATCTAGGATCTGTTATTTAGTAAAAATTTGCCCATGGATTACATCACCTGCAAGGTAGTGAGAAATTTGCTTTTCTCCTCACTCAGCTGCAGTTAAATTCTTAGGAATTAAAAAGCATGTTCTTTAGCGAGACCCTGGCATGCATGCTGGCATCTCTTGGATGTTATTGAGCCAAGGCTGCAAGGGTCCCTCCTGCATCTTTCATCTGAGGTATCTCTGGTAGCTATTGCTTCTGCTAGGAGAGCTGACACAGGTTTAACATTCAGCTTCCCTCAGAGAGTTTCCTTCCCTGTGACACAGTCACTATGAGACCTATTCTAATTCCTCCCCCTATATTACCTCTGAACTCTGTATCATTTCAGAGGTTAAACAAACGAGCAGATTATTTTCTTAAGTCATGCTTCCAAAGCTGAAAGACTCATTTGTACTCAGGTTGTGAAGATCCCTTAATGATTTTATTTGACTAAGGCAAAATGAGAAAGGAAAACGATATTTAGAAAATTTCATTAGAAAAACATTTGGTTCTTTGTTTCTCTAACAGCCAGATTTCTGTGTGATCTCTGCCTTAATTCATCAGGGGTAGCTGGTTTGTGCCAGGCGTGCTGATGGAGCTGGCATTGATGGGCTGGGTGTGCAAAGCATACACTACCCTCTGCAAGACTCGTGCCTCAGACCAGGAATGTGCAAAACAGCTGCCCCATGAAGATGCTCCAAAGTATGGAACAAAAGCTGGGCAGGAAGCAGAAGAGCTGAGAGCAGCTATAGAGAGTCAGGGGCAGCTGAATTTCCAAGAGGACCAGGCCAGCTGTGCCAGCTGCTGAAGTCTGGGGAAGCCCTAGGAAAGGAGCCACCTCAGGAGAGGAGCCACCTCAGGTGGTGAATTGCTGTTCAGTGTGGAGTTGTGGCACTGACTGAGTGATGGTTTCTAGTGCTTCAACTGTTTGGGGTATCACCCTTCGTTCATGAAGGATGGGGTTCCAGATCTCCCCCACCTGGCAGCTGGGCTGCTCTCAGGGCGGCAGGACAAAGACTGGGAAGGGTTTCACTGTGGGAAGGAGGAACTGCTGGCTGGAACTCTCACATTGTGCCTGGGCAGATGTACCTCTTCTGTACAGCAAAGCAGCTGATTTTATTTGCCAGTAAAAAGGGGACACTGTGTTTCATGATCCACTGTGAGCTTATTTTTATGTTGAGGAACTTATCATTTAATATAGTGTGTTATGTTAGCATAAAGTTTATCAGATGTTTAACATCAAAAGTCAAGACTTCATCCACTCCCTGCATTTGGCATAAATCTGATTGGTTTCTTTTGTAGAAAGCCAATTTAGGAATCAATTATATATTGTGATGGGTGTGAAAACAGCTCTTCTTTGGTCATTGTAGTAGATTGCAGCTTGTAGTCTGATATCACTTAGCTGCACAGCAAATTGTTTGAAAATGAAAACTCCTATTAGGACACTTAAAAAATTTCTGTTTCAAAATGACTACTTAACAACCATTAAAGCGTCTTTATAGAAATGTCACTACCCTCGTTACATCTGTACCTATGGTTAGTTTCTTTCCCCCTTTCTAATTTTCCCCCAGCATCTTGCAGCTTGCCTATTATTTGGATGTATAATTAGAAATCTATTATTATGTTTTATGGAGATATAAAGAGTAGGAAGAAAGCTGCATAACTACTTTTTACATACAGCATGCAAATTATCCACCTTGTGTATTTTGGCTCTGAATGTTCTGCAGATGTAGTTTCATTTCCCTTGGATCTCTATTTACCCATTTTTATTGCTAGTCATCAAGTATAGAAGCAGAAAAATCAAAATAGGAGGGGAGGAGGGACCTTTCTAAAGAAGCAGCTTCACATGCCCCCATCACAAAGCAGTATCAAAATTAATGTGCTTCACCTACACAGTACTGTGCATGGCCATTATTTATAATAGATGGTCATGGAAATGGTAGGGGTAATCAAAATCTCATGAGAAAATGAGAAATTGGTCACTGCCAAAGCTGAATAGTTGGGAAAGTGCTTTGAAGGATATGGTTTAAAATGTTCAATCCAGATGCTGCGTGTGCAGAGCAAGGATGTGGGATGGGGCTTTGGATGTACCCCACAGCTCAGGATGAGCAACACCTCTTTCCTCAGCCTGACTCTTGCAGATGAGTGTTGTTGTGGACTTGCCTAAAGATAATATCCCACTGTGTGCTACACTCACCACCTGATCTGAAGTCAGTGGAAATATTTATATCAGGTCCTTACATTTTTAAGGATTTAAGATTCCTCTGGTCAACTCCTATCAGTGCCTATGGCTCGGTGTGGTTTATGAGCTGCACTCTTTCAGATTTTCCAGTTCAGTGGAGAGTGAATGAGGTGGAGGTTTTCCCCTTCTCCCTCTGCATCCCACCAGACAGAAATGTCTTGAGCCAAGAGGCTCCTTCCATGGTCTGCATGGTCTGATCAGAAAAGTCTAGGGAGGCTCTGAAAGCTGGCAAAACCTCCGAAACAGTGACTGCCCATTTTGATGCAGCATCGAGCACTGAACACCTTGAGAGAGGTGCAAGCCTTGCTGTGCCTTTTGGGGTCCCTTGCTGGGTCCCTGAGAGTGTTTCCCCAGGTGGGAGGATGTCTCTAAGGCAGGGAGGCCTCAGTGCAATGGCTTTAAAGCAAAGATTACTCTAAACTGGCAGTGGACATCGGGTCTGATACCAGTGTATGAACGTGGCTCTTGGAGAAGGTATAAAAACACATGATCTTTCTTTCTGGGGGGAAGGAGGAGCATGCCAGTGTTTGACAATGAGCTGCCTTCACAAGAGGAGGAGCCTCCCTGGTGAGGGTCTGGCAGAGACCTGTGATGTGTGAATTAAGGTTACACATAGCCCTGGTGTTACATGGTTTAGTGGCTCGGTGTAACTTTTGAATATTAAATTTTAAAAATAATAAAAGGTAAAGTGCACGTAGTAGGCATACAATTTAAGAAATATATTTAGTTTTATTGAATATAATCTAATTAATTTACTCACTGACTGGACAAAATAAGATATAACATCTTTACAATGTACAGATTTTGAGTTGCTGCTGATGTGACTTCGCTTTTAATTTAATATAACTGGCAAAAGAATAGATTGCCCAAGACTATTAATCTCTTTGAGTCCGAGTAGAAGCAGAAAACAGATTGCCGTCAACCAGATGGTAACACCTAATAATAAAGTAATGTTTGATCAGTGTATTAAATGCATATATACATACATGAACACATATTTGCATCCAGGTATTACACACTGGCATCTATTAGAACTAGGGAAAATATGTAATTCTATCTGATTTAAATAATTAAATTATTCCTTGAGCTAATTTGATAACTGTGCTATGGTTATGATTTAGCTATAAGGACTGGAATAATTCAGAATAAAGTTGCAGTTGAGATGCTGGGAGAGCACACAGTTGAGCTCCTGCTCCTTTCCAGAGCTTGTATGTGACTGTGGAGAAATTGCTTACTGCCTGACCATGAGCTGCAGGCATCTGGTAATACTTGATCAGAGGCAATGGCACAGGAGATCTATTTAGCTCATTACAGTGTCCAGGCTTTCAGAAGAGAATCCAGATATGAGCATGCTAATGTCAGTCACCCTGGCCCTGTCTGTCCATCCTCATGGCTGGTCTCAGGCAGCCTGTGGCTCCTGCTGCAGCCCTCGTGCTGTGTCCTGAGCTAAGTCTGTGTCTGATGGCACCAGAGGTGCTGCTCTCAGAGAAGAGCAGTGCCACCTCCTCACCTGCTCTAAGTCTGCCACAAGACCCCTGAGGGCTCAGTTCAACTGGCTTTTGGGACTTATTGAACCTTATATGGCTACACACCTTTTAGCTGGTGCTCAAAACAGGCCTATGGGGTTTTGGAACTGTAGATGAAAGAGAACTGTGTTTCTAGGATGACAGGCTGAGGTACAGAAAGGGGAAAAAGTGGGGCAGGAGGCCAGGTCAGGCCTTTACTTTCTACTCCATTAGCAACGCTGGAGGATGCCATGAATGACCACTGCTAGGGGTGGCAATATATCATTCCTCAAAACTGAATTATATCCTTTCTCTGTGTCTTCCCCCTGGCCCTTGATGTAAGCACTGGTGCCCGAGCTGGTCGTGTGTGAGGCACTGACACCGTGGCCAGTTTGTGGCAGTGAGAGGTTTCCTCCCACTGCTGATGCTGTGCCTAAGCCTCATCTGTCCCGCTCATCAGGCAGGAAAGGGAAGCTTGTCCAGCTGGAAGTTATTCCACAGTTATTCCCAGGCATGAGCAGCTCACCTGCATTTGTGCAAACTTATGTTCGTTTTTCATTTTAGGATTGCTGTAACATTTTATCCCTTAGTTGCAGGAGAGGGTAGGATTTCAAGACATTGGGGTTGCTGCTTGCAGTGTCAGGCAAGTGATGAAGTTCAGCCAGGTATGGACCAGGACATTTCTAGCTCAGTCCTGTCCCATTTATGTGTGGTGTCTTGCAGGTCCAACAGCTGTAGAAACTTTTTAAAATCACTAGTTTAAGAAGATATATCTCTGGATACACCCAGGGAGGAGATCTGTTGAAGGAAGCAGGTGCCAGTTTTCCATAGTTAATTTTAAGAGCCAAATTGTGCCTTAGTGCTGATTTTTAGTTTTAAGGCAATATTGAGAATTTAAACACCCTTCTTTCTTTTTTATTATTTTTTATTTGATCCAGCTGGAGCTCATACTTCCTCTTTAACTTTTTCTTTTATTATTTAAAATCCTTAATTATCTGAGACAAAATTGGTAAGAAAATCTGCAGAATCTAGGGATTCCACAGAACTCTCTCTATAAACACTCAGGCTATTCACTGTTGCCAAATAGACATGTGCCAACTCTGAAACACCCACCCACTCCCTCCTTCTGCTGCAGCAAACTAATAAGCACATTGATTACATTCATTTAAGGAAAAACACTGCTCTTTTAAACTTTACATCCCGCGTGCTTTAGATTTCTGATTACGAGAGATATCCTGTTTATCACACATCATGTGGTGAAAAAGCTACTTGACACACCTCAACACATTAGATATTTTAAAAGAATATTTTATAGTGTACCAGCAAGTGGTAGTAGGAGATAATTATCATTTCCTGCAAGCTCTTGTACTATTTGCAAGATGAACAAGAGGTCTCTTAAATGTGATTTTTGTAAAGGTCCCTTAAATGCCTTCAATCGCCCCAAACAAAAATGTTCACATGCAGTTTCTCTCTTCCTTCTCTCTCCTCTCCCCTTCTTCCCCCTCCCCAAATCTGGAAAAACTTTGTTACCATTATATGAGACATCCACACGATGCCTAGTTTGCTCCTCTGTATGAATCAGTCATTGATAATGACAAATCTATAGTAACATATAGATGCATATGCATATATATATATAAAAGCAAATAAAAAATCATATATATGTGTTGTACGTGCATGGATAAAATACATAGTGCATATTCAAGCCAAAGTTGAAACCCACCTTTTAAAGATTCAAGGACTAGCAGGAATGTCCCAAGGGAGATGGAAATCCTTTCAAAATGTCCCGTGCAGCTAAACGTAGTTTTGTACAAAGACAAGCTTGCTTTCCTCCAGTGGATCCTTGTGGGAGTCCCCCACCAAGCCCCAGGGCCCTGGAGCTGGCCAGCAGAGCTGGAAGTGTCAGTGCAGGGAAGGGAGGCAGGCTCCCATTGCAGCAACTAGTGCTGGTTACCCCCTCTGAGCAGCTCAGGAATGAGCAACAAACTCATGGCAAAGCTGTGGAAAGCCTTCCTTGGAATCCTCCTCTGGGCCTGTTTGAGTTTAGTGTGGTGAATTTGTGTCATGAATGAGTGATTTGGCCACTTAAAGAAACACTGTAAAAGGTATTGGCCAAAGCAGGGTTTAATACGAATTTGTGAAAATATGACTTACAGAGTTTGATGGCAAGGTTCACTCTATAACTTACTAGACAAGTTAAAGCATCCATAGGATGATAAAGTTAGATAGAAGCAATTTGGAGTGATTTACATGGAAGCTAAGAATGCAAAAGGAGTAAGTGAGCCAAGGAGATGGATGCAAAGATAAAGTTGCAAAAGGGGTTAGCAGGACTTAATCGTTGAGTACTTTAACATTTACAAAGTGATTCAATAAGGTTCACTACAAATATAACAGTGACTTAGCTGTAGATTTGAGATAGTAACGTTTATACCATAATCAATTCACACACACACAGCATGTTGGTTTGTTAAATGGGGAAAATACCCAGACCCTAAGTAATATCCAGAATTCTGATTCCTTCCCCTCACTTGAAGTGCCCTGAGTGAAGAGGGTGGATGGGAGGGCAGCAGCCACTGGCTGACCAGCAACATCCCACAGCAGTGGGACAGTGCTCTGCCATGTTCACTTTCCAAGTCTCGGGGTTTCACACCCTTGAAGCTCCTGACCAAACCTTAACCGTGAGCCTGGCAGTGCCCCATGGGAGCTTGCAAGAGATTAACAACACAGGGGATGGTGTCTGTAGATTCCCTGGCACCCGACCCTGCAGTACCTCTCCAAGCAACAACCATCTTGTGCTGGCTCTGACAGTACAGCTTTGCTTTTCTTTCTCCAGAAAGCAGAAGTTATCTTCAGGTAGTAGAGAAGTCTGTTAGGATCTGATTTTTCTTTGCCACTGAACTTCAGTATTTGTGATTCTGAATTCAATGCCAGGTGCTATGATAATACGGAACAGAGACTTGTGCATCTGTAAAACCAGTCACCATAACACAAATAACCCCTCATGGGCATGAGGTAGTGTGAGTTTTTAAAATTCATTGTGCTCATTTGTAACCCAGGGTAAAACATTTGTCTCAGGTCATGTCTCCAGACCTTGCAATGGCTATGACTGAAGTTGGATTGATGTTTCCACAGCTTCTAATTATCAGGCTGGGGCCTGCTTATATTTCTCAGTATAAGCATGTGTCCTCAGTTACAGATTCATTTTATTAGTTGCCTTTAACCCAAATCCATAAATATTTCTAAAAAAATTATCTTTTCCTGTTCACCTATGCAGTACTAATGTAGATTGAATCTTTCAGTCAAACTCAGGTACTGTTTGGTTTTGGGTTTTTTTCATTCCATATGTGTGCAATCTCCATAGATATTCTAGCAGACTTTTAAAGGCGTCATTTACTAAGAATTCTTCCTAATATTTTGACTGCTAACCACGGATTTTTTTCCCCTTAGAATAGCTTTTCTAATGGAACAATTCAGAAAAAGCACTATCATCACATCATAATGTACTGTGACAAGAACTGTTCAGCTTTATGTTTTGGCATTCAATGTATTCTCAGTTCTTCAATGTGTCTGGCAAGATATTACAGAGAAGTAGTTGAGAAAAATCTTTGTCATAACAACTACAGGACAAATTGTAGCAGATCTCATGATGGTTTTCAATTGTTTTTAACGTGGATGTTTCTGTCTGACATCTTCCAGCAGAAGGACAAGACACCAGCTCTAAACTTCTATGGCTTGCAACTGCGAAGTTTCTGTACACTTTCCAAGATTCAGTGGAGCTTGTTTCTGTCCTTGGAAAGAGGAGAGCAACTCACACAGAAACCCTAAATATACAGAAATCATGGCTCATGGTAGAGGGATTTCATTATAAATCTAACTAAGTGAACTTAGTTCACTTCCAGAAACTTAACTGAGTTGTTCAAATCAGAATTACTTTGCTTGGATATGTGTCACAAATCAGGAACTCATAAAGTTGAAGAATCCTCTGAATTTTCAAGTGCTATTGAGAAGCCTTCCATAGAGGGATCAGTAGAAATAGTAAAAACATTTCTCTGACTCTAAAGTCTTAGAAATAATTGAAAATATAAATCTGTGGTGTAGAACCTTGTTTCTCTTGCTACATATTTTTGTCGCTGTTCCTGTTGAGACTCTGCTGTAGTGAACTTTACAGGGAGGATTCCCAGGAGGCCTGAAAGCTTTCAGATCTTATTGCTTATGTGTTTTCTTTTCTTGACAGAAAAATATGAAATATCTGACCTTGCCCAGAGCAATATCATTAAAGCCAAACAAGATAACACTTGTACTGTGTCTTGGTCAGGAGCTGTCTAAAGCACTTCCTGAGTTCTTGTGGAACAAGAAGAAAAATTCAGGCAGTTGAAACACATGTGATGACAGAAAAATAATATTTCTTATTTTAACACAAGTGATAATAATTATATATATATCTATAAATACACATGTTTAAAACAAACAAAAAAATGGGGTGTTTTATAGCCCAGAAGCTCCTCTGGAAATTACTTTTATCATACAGTAAATGAAATTCAGACCTAGGTGTTTTGAAGCACTTTTGTTTGAGGAGCTACTAATGTGCTTTGGGCTAACATCAGGCGACCAGCAGAGATCTGTCAGGATGTTTTTTAGCTCATATCAAGCATGGGAGAAGATGTGGAGCCCAGCTGACTTTACCAACTGCACATCAGTGGAGGTGACTGGGAAGCCAGGAAGGGCTAAGGAAGTGAAAGCTGGAGGGTAAGGGGGTACACAGTAATTTTCTGCACTGAACACAAGAAGACAAAAATTAATTTTTGACAGACAGTAAATCTACTCTTTCTTTTTTCCTTTACTTGGGGAGGAACTCAAACCACTTTATATATAGGTCCCATTCATGCAGCCTTTTTGTCCACCTACTTAACTGGGCAAATATTTTAAAGTCGTCGTTCTCTTATTTTTTTCCCCAGCTTCAGGGGAAGTCAGTGTGTCAGGGCCACATGCAAGCACTGCCTCTGGCATGATGCTTGTGCCATCCAGTGACCTGGTGAATGGCAGCTGCCAGTTTAAGGAATGAGATGGTGCAGCCTGTTGGTGAAGCCCTGGGGGCATCAGGGGCAGTGCCCTGCTTTGGGCAGAGCTTTTCCCTTGCTTGCCCAGCAGCTACATGCAGCTCCCTTATTTCAGTTCTCCTTCGTGCTTGCACAGGATCACTAGCACTGAGGAGGGCAAACAGCCTCAGGAAGAGGATTATCCTCCTCTCTGGATCACCTTTTCCCCTGCTGCTGTGTGCTTTGCCCCAGTACACCAGAGTTTTACTAGGCTGGAGTGCCATTCACAGCACACTTCCCATCCTGGAGATCGAAGTTGACACAGATGGCTCTTTGTCGCTGAGTATATGTGAGAGCTAAATTGAATGTGAGCTCTTGTCTAATATTTAACAAAGCACATATTGAGTTAATGACTAATGTGTCATTATTGCAGGAAGCTTTTAGTTCCAAAAGGTTAAGTGGTTCATTTGAATATTGCCCAAGTATCTTTGTCAGGGTTTTTTTCCCTAAAGTTAATTTGCTATTGTTTTGATCACGTCTGACAAGTGGTGGGTAAAAGCAAAGGCAGGTTATGGGGGTCTGTTTCCACGACATTATTTTACTGGTTGGATTTATTTAGCTGAGCACCTCATTTGCATGGGCCCTTATTCAGGGATTAAAAGCCAGTTTTGATCATAGGGCATCTTCCACTGGGAATTATTTGCATCAGAGGCAAAGAACTTGGGGAGAAGTGATAGAAAAGTGGGCAAAGTTAATGGATCCAGAAGAGGTTTCCAGAGCTACAAGAAGAGACTTGCTGTGCTTTCACAGGTCATGGAGCAGGTTTAGGAATTATTGTAAAATATAAAATTGTAGTGGATGAGTACTAGTAAAGCACCATAGAAACAAGTTTTTGCTACACTGACATTAATCATACAAACTGTTTATGGCATGTGATCATGAAAATGGAAAAAAGTATTTCTCCATGTTCCTTTGCTTATGTTATGAACTCTGATATTTGAATGAATTTTTCACTGAAGAGCAGATCCTCTTAATTTGGTTCAGCCCATATTTTGCTGTTAATTTGTTGAGAAGGGGAACACACATGCACATCAAATGCACACTGTCCTACTTTGCTGCTTCCAGCACAGGAGTGTGTAAAGCTGTCATCTAAACCTTGCAGGAAAGCCACAGCTTGTTGCAGTTTATCAGCCCTTTTTTGCCATGGTCACTGTGACAACTTTGGCACCCTACAGCAGAGTGGAACACCAGAGGTTCGCCTTTGGCTTTCCAACAGTGACATTTTTAGAATAGCTGCTTCACAGGTCTGTATGATCCAGCTGTATTTTGAATAGGTTATGGATTTTTTTTTTTTAATTCTGAATCTTCAATTTAAAATCTTTTTAAACTATTAATTAATTATAGCCTCCAATGGCTCCACCCCTCTGGAAAGGAGAACCAGCTTTGTACAGCAATGCTAATGCAGAGGAAAAAACAAACTTAATTTAAAGGTAGTAGGCATAATTCTTTTTCTATTAGTTCATTTATTAGAGTTTCTACATCAACTCCTTGAATTAGGCAAGCTTCTTTGTTCTAAATCATCTAAACCATTTTTTTCTAAAGCATTTTTCTAATGCCATCTGAATTAAGATGGCTGTTTAATTAAGACTTGCTTGCAACTGAAGGTGAAATGTAGATAAAATGAGGTACCTCCTGGTTACATGTTGTTTTTTAATTTGTAAGATAAAAATGAAGCTTCTTTTCTGTTTTCAATTCAATAATAAGATCTGCCTTAAGCATTAGTAGGGAGAATATCCAGGAGCTAGACTGAGTACAAATATGTCTGCGCTAGTAGGTGGATCTAAATTCGCAGTCATCAATTAATTTGACACACTTGCTGGCTTCTTAGTCCAAACACCAAAAGGCTTAGACTTTAAAGTATCTTTTAAAAGTTTCTTTTAAAAAAAATTTAAGGTATTTCTGTGGGCCTTTGAGTAGCCTGGTATATGTTCTTGCAGTGGAGTTGCTCTTCTGTCCTGGAACACCTCTCTGCAGTTAGAATTACAGTACAGCTTCTAAATTCCTTCTTCCTCAAGAAAAAAAGCAACAAAGCATTTCCTCTTTGTTTACTTTATAGTCTAAGCTCAAAACGTTTCTTCGAATGGTTCTCAATGTCTCCCTGTACATATTTTCAGCCCAACAACTAGCATGAAAATCAGCTCCACAATTTTCACATTTCAGGAGTCCAGAGAATTTTGATGTAAAAAATAATTTATTCTGCATTGCTTAGAGTACCTGAAGAAACTATTTTCTGCAGGAAAATAAAAAACACTTGCCAAAGTGTACTCTTGTGCCAAAGACCTTTGCTTCCTGAGTCCAGATCTTTACCTCCCTCAGAGAAAAATCTCCATGATGGTTGTCAAAACACTGTAAAATCATATTGCTTTTCCACGTAAGTAAGCTTTGCCAAACTAGGATTCTCTGTGCATCTCAGCATTGCAATTCTGTGAAAGGACCAGCCTTCTTACTGTGAGATTGGACCAAAAATAGGCACAAGGGACTGTTTTTGTAAATGTGCTCTAATTCAAAGGCATTATTCTCTAAGACCTAGTGAGCAAGGTTTTATAGGAGTGACCTGACTTCACTCCTTGTTCAATATCATCCTTTTTCTTTTCAGTAACATTTCTTCCTGCCCTGCTGCATCAGTAGATCCCTGCTTGTGGTGGTGTCTCATCCCTTCTGACGTCCAAAAGTGAAACACATGATCAGCAAACCTCCTCAGAGCAGGGTGTTTTGCACTTGGTTGGGCTGCCAGGGAAGGCACCTGAGCACAAAGCAAAATGAGCATCACAGCAATTCCATACCTTGGGCCAAGACAAGGGGTTACTCAAATGACCAGGGAACAAATGTTCCTTCACAACCTCAGGACCATTTCAGGAGAGACACTGGGGAAGGGTGACCAAAAGATGCACCCACATTAGAACCCACACCTCCTCTGCTTCAGAGCAGAATAAGATAAAGTGGCTCATTTCAACAGTAACCTCACATTTCAACAGAGTGCCTCAACAGACACATCACCCCAGAGGTCACCACTCAGGGATGCAGCCATGTGGGTACCAGGGAAGCAGCTGTTCCCAGATGTGGGAAATGAGGTGTGTGGGAACTTCTTTTTTGTGCCCATTCCTGCCTGTGCTGTGGGGCCAGACAATGCTGTGCTGAGGCATGAAACAGCGTGGAGTCTGTTTCACTTCATGGACCTGAGAAGGTTTGTCCATTGGCACTGTTCTGCACAAGGTGTCAGGGACCATTAATGGGTTTTACAGACCTAAACTGTAAATGTATCCAAAGGAAATGCAGAAAGCTGAAAATCTCAGTGAAAAGAAAACACCCTTCTTTTTCGTGTACGTCAGTGACCCGAATTAGTTTCTGCACGAAGGAAGCTGAGGGAGGTGAGTGGCAGAGTGAAGCTGCCGTGCCCGTGGTTAAAGGCTGGTCACGCTCCTTTGACTACACCGCTCTCCATTGCATCACTCGTGATTCTCCACAGGCATCTGTCCGGCCCCAGCCTGCTGAGTTTTACCATATGCTTCTCCCCTGTAAGCGCAGCATTTCCCACGGGAACCCTTTCTGGGTCCAATTCCCCCGTCTCTCTCCTGCTGCCGGCGATGCTCCCGGGCCCCGGGGCAGGGCTGGAGGTGCTGGCGGCTGCCGGGCGCCGCCCCCGCTGCTCCGCAGCCCAGCCTGCATCCTGCTCGCTCAGTCGCTTCAGCAGATGTGCATGATTAATGGATTATTTACCTTTTGCCGCCTGATTATTATTTTTCTGCCTCTAACCTTTTCACTTTTACAAATATATTTTGACTTTGAAATTCTGGGGATTCCACTTATAACCTTTATGTTTATTGGTGAAGTGGCTATTATTAGACTGTTTTTCCTCTTCTTTCTAATTCTGGAGTTTAATTATATTTTTCCTTCTACCTTTTAGTACAGGTGCAGTAATTAAATGGCATTAAATCTGTTTCACGATCATTAAGTAGGCTCGTTATTGTCCTTTTGTATATATTTTAAAGTTGTAAGTAAGTTACCTTCCTAGTGAATTTGCTTGGTGTAACTTAGCCATATCACTGAGACAGTGATGCTATGGTTGCACACAAAAATGTCATGAGTCAGGTACAGTCCCTGTCCCTTCCCAGCCACCAGCACAGAGAGGTCAGGGTGACAAGAGGACCACTGTGTTTGAGAGTGCAGCCCAAGACTTGCAGGTGGGATGAGCCAAGGGGAAGAGAGGAGACCAAGAGGGGAGAGATTTCACTTGGCTCTTTGGACCACCATTCTCAATGCCCTGGTGGCATATGTGGGTGCCTCCATCCCTGAAGCTAGTCCTAAAAATGAGTGGGCACTGAGGGAACCTTATTTTTCCCTGCCTTTTTTTTATTTCTATTGCTCTGTTGCAGCTGTTCTCTATTCTCTCTGTAAAAAAAACCCTGAATTGTGCTGAACCTTGAATAATAAATGTAACTATTTAAAGCACTGACAACTGTTCAGGTACAAGTTTGTTTTTAAACTCAGGCTTGCAAGCTCAGGGCACTTGGACAAGACCTCTGACATTTTCTGTGGGCATGGGTTTTTTTTAGAGTTTCTAAAGCACTATTGACGTGGGAATGTAGTGTGACCTTTTTTTAAAACACTATTAAAGGGGTGAAACACCATATTGATGCAGTGTGCATAATTTCAGAAAGGCTGAATTAATCAGCTTTATGTGTTGGCTGTGCAGGAATGGAACTTTCATTATTACAAGACCACACACTTTAAAATGTGGTAGTGGGAGACAGCAAATGGAATAGAAATGTCCCAAAGGTGACTAGGGCAAGGAGCAGGGAGGAAGAAGAGGGGCTTCTTGCTAGCATAAATCCATAGTGTTAGAGCTCTTTTCCAGCTAAGGCTGGAAATTTATTCTCCATGATTACATGAGAGGAAAAATGTTCTCATCTTTTGGGGCACATATTCAGGTTTTAAAATTTTCTGGTAAGAATCCACATGGAGTGACAAGCATGACCTGAATAAATATTGCCTCTGCAAGGTACTTGCCCCCTTATGCCATGAAAGATAAAACTGCCAGTCTCTTTTTATTTTGTGGATTTGTTTGACCACCTTCACTGGTGCCATCAGAACATGTTGCTCCTGAGGCCAGGTTGGTAATTTGATGGAGGAAACAGCTCAAGTGTAAGAGTAGTTTGTCTGGG
Organism: Hylia prasina; assembly: GCA_013397195.1. Lineage (NCBI taxonomy): Eukaryota > Metazoa > Chordata > Aves > Passeriformes > Sylviidae > Hylia > Hylia prasina. Next base: position 137,287 of record VYXD01008519.1, read on the forward strand.
GCATCACCAAGTCAGCTGAATTCTGTAAGTCAATCTTTCTGGGTTTTTTTATAATATTGTTGTTGTTCTGCTGTAGGGTGCATGGCACTAAAGTTGGTACCCATCTTTGATGCATCTCTGTCGCTGCACTTTAGGAAGAGCAGTGTAGGTGCTGTACACGTCTCCTCTTGGGTGCCCAGCCTCCCACCTGCTGCTGGGCCTGGCTCAAATAAAGCCTCCACTGGGAAAGGGTGAGTAAAGGACAGCCTTGGAATCAGCAGGCTTTGCTGCACATCTGAGCCCGTGGCACATTTGCCTCTGACCTTTGTGCCCACCACAGTGCTGGAGCTGCTTCTCTCTCTCCACAACACCCAACATCTGCCAGGAGCAAAGTCATGCTGGAGAGGACTGGTTACACTGGCAGGATGCTGGTGAGGACTCACACCTGGGCTGGTGCTCCTGCTTTCCTTACATTGTGGTTATATCTGGAAAGTACAGTCAGTGAGAGCACAGTTTTAGAACCACCACTGTCACTACACAGGTAAGGAATGACCATGTTCAAGGAGAAATGAGGTCATTTTCTACCCTGGATACAGTTTTCTTCCCCTTATATGTTACAAAGTACAGGAAAAACTCTTTGTATGTCAGAGCATTCCCAGTGCTCTGACAGCAGGACAGTTGTGTAAAACTACTAAAGCAGGTAATGATGCATAAAATAAGCATATCAAAGCTGCTAGGTTTTTTGTGATTCTCATTGCTGAGGCATTTTATGAGTTTTCTGAGATGGGTCTGGCCTGATGCTGCAGGTAGCACACAACACCTATGGGTGCTGGGTTACACAGCACTCAAGTGTCTAGGTAAGGCATGATGAATAAATATGGATAGGGCTCATCTTTTCCTCCACATCCCCCAGCTTACCCCCACCAGAGATACTTGCTATTTACTGTATGATGCAAGTCCACAGGCAGCAAGGCTGTCCCCTTGGCTTCCTCAGACCTCTGTAGAGCTGGACAGAATGTGACAGGACTGCTTACAAATGCCTTCAGACTGTTTTTGGTATTAAAACAATAATAAGTCGAGGCATTAGATAGTGCTTCCTTAGTAAAATCATGAAAGACAATGTTTCACCATAGAGACTTCATTAAAGTAGTGGGTGTATGAAAAGATTTCAACACAAAAAGATATTGCTACCAAGTTAAGAGACCACAAATTGTTGTATTAGAGCACAGCTTTGCTTTCATTTAATGCAACATTGTTTAATGAAGCCAGGAATCTCTGTTTAGTTTTACCTCATTTTTATCCTCTAGCATTTTACTAAAGCCTACTATCAAACTGTATGAAGTTGATCCAAGACTGGAGGGGAAAAGTCATCAAACCCAAGCAGAGGGAGTGCCCCAGGCAGGGCCCAGCCTGCACTGTCCCAAAAGCCACAGAGCTCTGCAGGTAGGAAGACATGGAAGAACAAGGTGTGGGCAAGTAAGGGAAGGTGGCCAGGGGTGACAGAGCCTGGGGACAGAGCAGCCAGGCAGCCCCTGAGAGCTGGAGGAGTGTGCCTCATTCCCAAGGCAGTAAGAAAGGGCTGAGTGGAGGGACCTCTGCAATTTAGGAAGTCAATGAAGTTTGTTCTGCTTTGTTAGAAGTCAAAACCTGACTTGACAAACACAAGGTGGGGAATTTGCTTGCAAACCTCTAAAACTTTCTCCCTACTCAAATCCTGAGCTTTTTCCATTTTAAAATTGTTCTAGCTCATAATTTCATGAAGCCTGGCTTTTGCATTCAGAGCCCCCTTGGTGCTTTTAAGGGCATTTTCTTTGAAAAAAGGCCCTGTCAGTTCTTCTTTTTGGCTGCCTTAAAACCTCATAATGGCATGGCTTCAATCAAGAAAATCTTCCCCTTTTCCCTTCCACAGGGAGGAAAGTTATCAGCACAAGTGATTATTTGTATGAAACACTACACACTTGTGATTTGGTATCAGGCAGATGGGAAAACCAAAAGCGTTGGGTATTGAGGCATTCATAATTAACAACAGCTTAACAAGAGACTCCTCCCTCCTCTGGGATTGAGATTTCTTTGGTTTGTAGTTTTTAGTTTTGACCATCTGTGCTGGTTTTGGATGGGATAGAGTTGATTTTCTTCACAGTGGCTGGTACAGGGCTGTGTTTTGGATTTGTGCTGAGCACAGGGCTGATTATACAGAGATGTTTTTTGTTATTATTGAGCAGGGCTTCCACAGGGCTGTGTGGGGCTTGGCTGCTGATTGGGGTTAAACTGTGACACCAGCACAGTTGTATGGCCATTCACATTACAAAATGAGCAGCTGTGAGGAGAAGTACTCCTGACACGATGACTGGAGTACCTGGAGGGGATGCACTGAGTGGCTGCTATCAAGAACAAGAGATTTCAGGGAGGTTTTGAAGCAGGAACACTAAAACTTCTGCTTGACAAACCAGTGTGCCACAAAAGGCCACAGAGATGCTTTGAAATGAGATATGACAAGTTAAAACCTAAAGATGGATCAAAAAAGGACAGAAATGAAAACCTTCTTTCTCTTTGCAAATACAAATCCCCAGTGAATGACATCTTTTAAAAAAAGCAGATACAAATCCATCCTGTACTCCTCCCTCCCCATCTTCAACTGCTTGTGATTCAAGTAGAAAAACCCCTACTTCTGTCACACTCTGGGAGCTTTCTGGCAAGACACTGCAGAGTAACCTTGAATGTTAGAGGGACTAAAGGGATTGAAACATCTTTGCATGCTGTCTGTGACTTTCAAACAGATATAAAGAACTTGCATTTTATTTGAATATACTCCAGGTTAGACAGGCACAAAGTGCGTAATCTTGAGGCTGTCACGAGTAACTTGCTAATTTTTAGAAATTCCTTGTTTATTTAGTCTTTCTGTAATATTTGAAAAAAAAACCCAAACAAAAAACAAAGAACAACAACAACAAAAAAAAACACAAACAAAAAACAAAGAACAAAAAAACCAAACAAATACCCCCCACCACACCACAAAACAAACTAAACTATTTACTCAAGACAAATGTACCTTTTAACCTTCCACCTTTCTTTAACAGAGAGTATTTTGGATGTTTAAACAATACATTCCCCTGCCAAAGACATGCCAAGAAGATACCTGGACCCTTGCCAATCTGGTTTCAAACTTGTCAATACTGGTTTAAAACAAGACAAGTAACCTGACACAGGATGACCCTGCATCAGGTTGGGCTTGGACAACACCATCCCTGAAGAACCCAGCCAGGCCTAGATTTTTCTAGGATTTTACATGCATTGGGATGGTCAGGCCCCACTCAATGCAAGTACCATGCTGACAAGGTGGTTACAGGACAATATCTTCAGGGGGTTATTGGTGATTATAGGCATTAGTAATGATGGTCATGACTGCAATTGGATTTTAGGCAGTGTAATCAGCCTTGTTAGCTACTGAAAACCTGCCATGCATTCAGCCATCAGCTTTCTTCCGGCAGCCCTGGCCTCTTTGACCCTATGCTGTCCTGCAGCTACAGTTGTTGCAGTGAACTGGACGTTTGGGACTCATTTCTGCCTAAACTCAGCTATACCCTATTGATTATTTGTCTTGGAAGGAGTTGCCATCGGGATGATTAGCATGGACCATTTTCTAACCACTGTCTAGAGGCAAAACTAGCTGAAATCCCACTGTGCTGGAGTCACAACTGGGTTTGGGGCTTAATGCTTTCTGAGTTACCTTTCCATGGATGGATGGATGGATGGATGGAGAGATGGAGAAATGCAAACTAGGGCTCTCCAGGGTGTATTTCCTGCTGGCTGAGCTAATAAAGTCATGCTTGTTGCTTTAATTTTTCATTCCTTCCAGCATCATGCTGCACTCAACATTCGCATCCCAAACACCCTCTGTAAGAGCATCCTGAGCACCCATCAATGTTCCCAGAGCCTTCACTTCAGCCAAAGGAACAAACTTTACCTGATAGGGCTGTAGAAACCTTGTCAAGTGACCACAGACCTGAAGTTCAAAACAGGAACCCTTCCCTGAAGCTCCAACTGTGTTGGATTTTTGCCCGTCGGGATCCCCAGTTAAGCTGTGCACACAACTTGTCCTCAGCATCCAGGAGATGCCTGCAGCAGTGCCAGTGCCTGCACTGCCTGGCAGAGCTGGGCTGGGGAGCAGCTGAATTAGGTCACCCCTGCATGCCCTAAACACTCCTTTTCTGCACTCCTCCTTTGCATTCCTCTCTTACTCCCCTTGGAGATCACACCAGTTTCCTTGCCTTACCACAGACTCTACCAGCCCTTACCACCCTTCCTTTCCTGGGGTTTCCTTATCCTACAGTGCCACTGAGGTGGCTCTGGCCCCTCTTGCTGGAACTGGGGAGCAGCTTGTCCTTTGGCCCTGAAGCCAGGGCCATTAGTCCTAAGCAGTGAGAGGAAGATGAGGAACACCAACACTGCTGCCTTCTGCAGACTACGGAAGCACCAGCCTCACTTCCACATGTCAGGGATCTGACCCCTCTGTCAGTCATCCTGATGAATCCTCCACTTACCAAGAGATCATCTTTTCCCTTCACTTGGACATTCACATTCCAGGGTTTATGTATCTATGAATCCATGACAAGTGTAATTAAAAGATTTTATTTTATTAAAAATCACTGTATTTATACATTTGTACATTCCACATACTGCTGTGTATGTTCACCAATATAACCACTAAGTCCAAAAGCCTTAACAGTACAAACTTCCATCTGAACGAATTACTGCAGGGGAACTTCAATTTTGAAATCAATCATACATTACAGAATGTTATTAACTTTTCTTCTTTTCCCTTAAAATGTAGCAGCACATTTAATTACCAGTGTTCACAAGGCATAAGCCCCAAAGTGTTGTACAGCAAGAGAAAAATTAATTAGCTAATATAGGCAATAGGAAGAGAGCTCACAATGAAAATGTATTAGTTGCTGCCTGTTACGAACAGCAGGATGTTAATAAAGCACTTAGAGCCATGCTGAATAGAGACTGCAGCAAACCAGGAAGAGTTATAAAATAAAAAAATTATTTCTTGATAGAACTGTATAAAACAAAATATCTTTAATATCGTTCAGGACAGGAGTCCTACGAAGAACAGATGTTGTTATAAAGACTCAGCAGTCAGGATAATGCTTGTGTGCTTAAACATGTAATAAAGTTCTCAGAAAACATACACATACTCCATCCCTACCACCACCTTTCCACAGCTCACATTAGTAGGGCTTCATATGGCTGAGTAATAAAGTGACATTTTACTGAAGACAGATTTGCTCAGGAGTCCCCCAGACCTCTCAAGACTTGTGCCTGTACCAGTTAAGTGCTAGAAGAGTGACATTAATCAGGTAACAAAGGCTGGAAAGTTTCTGGAGACTGGGAGCAAGGGGAGCAAAGAGAGAAGTTCTCACTGTAACCTGGCCTCCTGTGCACATCCAAGCCACCTCAGCATGGGCTGCCTGAACAAGTCAGTTCATAGGTATCTGTGCTGTGCTCTGTGTAACAAACCCCAAATGCTTGTTTTCCCCTGGTTTTGACAGTATTACAAGAATACTTTTTCAATGTGACAACTTATCCATTTAAACAAAAGAAATGAAGATGTAACTGAATTCTTTCTCATGAACATACAGCCATGAATCGTATTTTGAACAGAGCGGCAGATTCTGAGCAACTTTTTTATTAGGATTTTTCCTCTTACTGAATTAAAGAGGGAAAAAGTGCATATGATGACATACATCACAGATAATTTTTATGTGAGGAAAAGTGGAGATATGAAAGTGTAGAATAAAGTTTAACAAGTGCTTTTTGTATGTACCATCATCTGTAGTAGTGGATGGCTAAAAAAAAAGTCAGGGCTGCAATATTTCAGTAACTGGAGGTTACATGTTAAACAAATGTGTCTTGATATCTGCAGAGGCATCAGTGTGAGAGACCAATCTCATTTATTATGTCCTGAATCACAGACACAGTGTCACATTAAAAAAAATCTGCATTACTGTTTTAGTTTTCACACATACAAAGTTGGAGGAGACTCACTGGAAAAAGTGAGAGAGATGAATTTCAAATAACTTAGCAACAGCTAAATTAAGGATAAATATTCTGGCAGAATCTCCACTCTCCAAGGGCAGGCCTTAGACACCACATTCCCCACCTGGAGATAAAAAGATCACATCAAGCTTTAACTCCCAGGAAGCATTTAATTTCCAAACTAAAAGAGCAGTCAGAAAAATATTCCTCTTTCCTGCTTCTCCTCCTTCATGTATGTAATGAGCAATTAATACCCAAATCTGGTTCCTTCCCTGTTCACTCCATCTGTGCTGCTGCAGCCATAACTTACCAAAGTAGCAATGCTGGCCCAGGATTTCAGGTAAATAAACCAAAAACCATTAAACTGACAGTGCCAAAACGAAGCAATGAACTCAGGTTCCCCAGAATGAAGCTCTCTTACCCACGGGGTGCTCAGTTGTCCCACCTAAGGAAATTTGAATGCAGACCTTTCATAAATTTCTGGTGACAAAACACAGAACACCACACACCACTCTGATGTGCAAGAGCATCATCCACCTGCCATCTCCCTGCTGAGTTCTTGCTCTGCCTCAGCCTCAGCCTGGCTTTCTTTGCTTTTTCCTTTAGTTACCATGGAATTTCCATATTAATTCATTCAAATGAGTTCTAGTATAAAACTTAACAAAGCAACAGGTAACAACGTATGAATCCAATATCAATTTTTCCAGTCCACATTTTGGGGGGAACAGGCTTAAAAGAACTAAATGCCCCCAACTTTAATATTAATCACACTTTTGATTGCAAAAATGCCAGCTTGAATTATTCTGATTTCTGTATTTGTCCTGTATGTACAATTATTAGTTTTGATGCATTTTAGCCAAAGTACCTATCTGCAAAAAGATATTGACTATTAATGAAGAATTGTTTAATCTTTTAAAGACATACTTTTTCATGCAATAGCAACTGAGAACTTTCCTGAGGTCTGGAATGACATGATCTTTATTCCAGTAGTTCAGTAGCAGTAGTTCATCACTACTAAGTTGCTAGAATTACTCTAAATCGTGGAGAGGGGTCTTTGTTTTATTACCTCCTTACTAAACAGATAAAAAGAGCATACTTGGGATGCTGGCAGCAAAAGAAATTATTTCTTAAGAAATGCATGCTAGTGTACACAAGAGTTATATAGGGTCTTTGTAAAAATCACTTCAACTCTTATCAGCATTTTGAGGACAGAGGACTACAAATTTTTCTGTACCATTACTGCCAGTTGTATACACAATGCTCAAAACCCATGACTACAAGATAGAGAATCTGCTTATACCAGTGCCACAGCAGAATCACTCAGATTGCCAGAACTGAGTCAGAAATACCCACACTTGTCTTCTCTTGAAGTGCCTCTCACCAAATGTGGCTTACATATCTTAGTAAAAAGCACTACAAAATTCCTCTCTCGGGCTTTCAAAAATTAGTAAAATTCAACACAGCAGTTATACTTCCCTAATTTCAAAATCAGGAAGGAAAAAGATTCAAAGGTCTTTTGCTTTAAGGCAAAGTACTCCACACCTCGAGTACAGCTCTGGGACCCACAATACAAAGAAGAGTTGAACTGTTGGAATGAGCTGAGAGTAAGGCCTCAGCCATGATCACAGGGCTGGAGCACCTCTCCTCTGAAGATAGGCTGAGAGGGCTGGGGCTGTTCAGCCTAGAGAGAAGACTTAGAAGACCTCAGAGCACCTTCTAGAACCTGAAGGGAGACAGCAAAGGAGCTGAAGAGGACTTTGTACAGATGGATGTAGTGATAGGGCAAAGGGGAATGGCCTTAAGCTGAAGGAGGGCAAGTTTAGATCAGCTATCAGGAAGAAATTCTTTACTGTGAGTGTGGTGAGGCACAGACACAGGATCCTCAGGGAAGTTGTGGACAATCCACCCTTGGAAGAGTTCAAGGCCAGGCTGGATGAGGCTTTGAAGAACCTGGCCTAGTGGAAGGTATCCCTGCCTATGGTGGGGTTGCAATAGATGATCTTTAAGGTCCCCTTCACCCCAAACCACTGCATGTTTCTGTGAGAAGAGATGGATATCTATTTCCCCTGGATGAGGTCTGGCTGCCCCTTCTCAGAGGCAGCACTGTACATAGAAGCCAGCCCTTCGGTACAAGGAGACTTCATGTGGACAGCACTCTGAGGCTCATGGTGTAACTTTGGGGTGTCCTGTTTGGGGCCACGACCTGGACTTGATGATCCTGATGCATCCCTTCCAACTCAGCTTATTCTGTGATTCTAGAAAGGATCAAGCAGACACTCCAGTTTGCTGAAAGCCTCCACTAATTTGGAATTCCGAAACAGAGCAGCCAAACTAACTCAACTACATGCTGGTCAGTAAGCTTGGTATTTATTGGAGCTTTACAGAATTAAAAGAAATGCTTTCACTTGTAATAATTAACTTCTATTTAAAGTTGTCATTTTTTAACCTCTCTTGGGAGAAGCTCCATCTCTTAAATCAATTGCTTTAAAATGGTTAAATAGCAATGTGAATACATATGAGGGCAGTTAAGTAATGGGTTTGTGTTATTTGAAAAATTTTATTTTACAGAATATTTAGTAGAATACAAAAAACCCAGTACTCCTGTAGTGCACTTTTGTAGATTTCTTACAATTTTATGCCTTCTCTCTATGGTTTTGATTGCACAAAGTCATCCATAAGCACTAAAACCTATTTTTGTGGAGTTCCAACCTGCCTAAGTTATGTTATAGCAAACACTTAGCACATAATCTGTACACTTATGTATCAGCTACATCTTTATCCTCCAAAGAAATGCTAGAATGATAAGATCAATTTATTCAACTGTATGTACAGCATATTTGCATATTAATAAATAAATTAGTATTAAAGTCAGGGCCTCTTCCCCCATATAAAAGTGACTATAGTCTGACCAGACAATCTTTCTCTTCTTTTTTCTTCCAAGCTCACCCGTGTGATTGAGGCTATTGGTTTCCACTCGGTACAGTAACTGCAGGAGTAGAAACCCAACAGAGCAGTGCTTACATTTAAATTCCATAGCAGGTGGATGGGAGGGAGGTACTAAAAAGTGCATCAAAAGCCAACATTTTGTAGAGCAAAAGAACTGAAGTTGATAATGTGATCCTGGAGAAGACAATCCAGCCCCAAAGAAGACATGCTGCAGCAAGCACTATAATTGATGCACATCTGTCTTCATAGTAAGCTGCCAGTCTTGTCCCATCACTCTTCAAGAATTCCAACTCCAACAGATGCCATCTTCCCCTCCACAAATTTATCAACACCACAGTCAGTGCAAAGAGACAATTTCTAAAATAACTGCCTTCACTCTGTATCATTCATCCTCACTGTGATGAAAAGGCTCCTTTTCTCTTAAGTGTTTACTCCTATTCACAGAAGAGCCCATATTTGCACCTCTCCATGTCTGGTAGTGAATTTTCTATCTACATTCATTAGAAAACAAAAAGATAAGTAGCAGTATTTCATATTTACTGGAAGTCTTCCCATTAACTCAAAAACTAGCTGTCCATCTTGATTTATACTTAAAGTAGCTGCACTTTTTTCTTTCCAGCCCACTTTCAATGGGGTATAAGTCATGGGAACTGTGGGAATATTTCAAGTCTGATTGCTGGAGCTGGGAGAGTGAGGAGTCACATTGGAATGGAGATGTCTGTTTGCCGCACAGTGCGTGTGGGCCATACTCCCATTCGGGTATCTTACAAACACAGGCTCGCAGAAAGGATTTTGGCACACCTGACACACCTTTTTGTCTGAAAGAAGAATTGGGGCTCCTTTTTGTTTAACCTAAAGAGAGGGGGAAAAAATTCCAAATGTGAGTCTAACAACAAAGGAAGGGAAACGATGGAGCACAACTGCCACTGTACCAAATGGATAAAACAAAAACAATTTTAAGAATCTGCTGTGAACTCTTTGCAACACTGCCCTAGCTAGCAATAGAAGAAAACTTCACAACTGTATTTACCATTAACAAAATCTACTAAGAAACTTCAATTAATACTAAGTGCTGGATAATTTTTTTAACAAATTTTGACAGGTGAAACTGCAAAAAAATTGAATTGGAAATTTTGACACTTTCTCCTAGTGAAAGAAATGCTAACTCACACTTGTTAAAGTTTCTGCAAGAACTTTGTTAATCTACAAATCCCAGATTCACTTCAGACTCAGCCCAGAAGCTCACAAAGGTTATTCCTATTTCAAGGCCATCACTTTCCCTTTTGCTTTACAGAGAAAACATACAATTAATTTTGAATCTAGTAGTCATGGTAAAAAAACCCCATAATAAATGCCAAAAATATGAAAACAGCTTTTGTACTAATTCGTCAGACTTCTTTTGATTACCATATATCAAAGGACTCAGCTGTAAAGCTTCAAAGTGCTTTTATTTAAAAACACCCCAGTAACCTACCTTCTCGTGCTTGTAGATTAAGTTTTCAGCTTGTGCTAACCCAAGTGCCACCTGAGTCATTCTTTTGGTGTGAATGCTTTGCCTCACTGCTCCAGCCAGGAATGGGGAGAGGAGCTGCACTGACCAGCTGTCAGGCACCACCTGCAAAACCAGACCTGCGTCGAATTCCGCAGCGTGGTTATTCAAGAGATCCACAGCAGCCACAACAAGAGCACAGTCTGAAGTGCCTGGAGTTAAATACACTGACAGCAGCATATGGAAAAGCCTCTGCCTGTACTGCACGTCTCTGTTCTCAGAGTTCCATATACAGTATTCTTCAGCAGCATGGAAGTCCTTCAACTCATGGACAAGGATATGCAAAGCCTTCTCGTGTTCTTCTAGTTTCCCATATAAAATTGCACTTTCCATATGAAGGTCTGTGCCCTGGATTTTGTCTGTTAAATGAAAAACAAGGCAGTATTTGCTCAGTGGAGGAGAAAACTGCTCCCTCTCCCACTCAGTGCAACTACAGAGAAGGCAGATGCTTGTAAGTACAGGAATGCTCAGATGTATGGAAACACATCTCTAACAAAAGAGCATCATAAAATATGGGACAAAGAAATTACTAAATAGGATATAAACCACTGTCACTGACACCTTTTAAATTCTAGCAGACCTTGCTACCATGTGCAATAAACTGTAAGATGAAGCTGCAATATTTTTAACCTCTGCTTCTCCCAATATCATAGGAGGTGACAGAATAAACTCCATAAAAAACAAAAATCAAATAGTACTTCCCTTTAAGAAAATGACACCCAAACCCTTAATCCATTTTAAAGTTTAAGTGTCAGCAACAGGAAGGTAAAATGGCAAGTTCACCTGGCATTTCAAAATAAAGTAGAAAATAATCCAATTAGTGTAAAGGTGATAAAGATTTAGCACAGGCTTATGTAAAATGCATGGAAATATGTTTTTCTCACCAAAATGTTTTTGTAATCAGGGAGGAACACACTATCTTGCATTGATCTCAATTTCAAGTAATGTAAGAATTGTCATGTAAGAAATACTTTATTTTGGAGCATATGGATTTCAAGAGAATAATCCATTTTGTAGCTCTTGCCCTGAAAATTTTGTTTAAAAACTGACTAAAGGATGAAAAAGAACAAGAGTTTCAATGACTGTGCTCTACTTGTACATTATCCATCATATAACATTTTGCTGCCTGAAAAAGCAAGGAAACATTAAACTTTGGTAAATTGTTTTAGTTGCTACTCAGCAATTTTTATTTTCACATACACTGGAAATTTTTTCCACTGAATTTCAAAAAATCATTTCACATCTTTCAGTTCAGTAACAAGTCACTTCCCTTTCATCCACTATTCCATCATTCTTCAGCCATAATCCTCCATACCAGAGAAGATTCAAAAACTTGGCTTGCTTAATTGCACTGTATGTTTGCATTCCAGTGGATGAAACATTAAAAATTAACCATTATAAGCATTGAGCAAGGAAAATATTTAGCTCAATTGTTGCTTGCCTAATAGCAACAGTAACATGTATATTGCACTTTTCACTTTAAAAGATGCTCATATTTTTATTTAACATGAACCCCAGAGTGAGTTTCAGGGTTATGGGTAACAAACAAGTCCTTGGCAGTTAGATTCCTCAAAGTTTCACTTCCGTTCACTAGAACCAGGCTGCTTAAAAAATAAAGTTGTAGGTCTTTCATTTGCAAAAGGTTGTCATGTCATGTCATGCAAAAGTTCCAAGCTCATCATTAAAAGTAGGTGACTGTTAAGAAAATTGTATGCATGTATTTGTTCTGACCAATTGGTATTTTGTCTCTGGTGCAGTTGCAAACATACCACTGGAGCTATGGAGACCATGGACAACACCAGCACATAGGCTTTCTAAACTAACCTCTGTCTGTTAGAAATACAGCTAATCAAACAAACACACAGAGAAACCTCAGATCTTTTAGTTTTCTATCCTTGAAAGGATATTTTGTGTCCAGCTGAAAATCACATACAGCATTTGTAACAGACAACATGCAACCTACCTAAAATAAAGTGAATTCTATAAAGATCAGATTTCTGAAGCAGACTGCGCAGTTTCAACAGCAGTTCAGTTGTTTCTGTACAATTATCTGTGGTCACAGATTTTAGCTGAAGTATTGCCTCCAAATACAAGACAGCTAGATGAGTATGGTACTTCTCTTTCTACAGATGAATAGAACAATGTTAGCTCAGTTTACAAAGACAATCTCTTGTTCCCAGCAATAACAGTGATGAATATTTACTTAATTACATAGAAATGTGTTTGAATTTATTTAATTTGAATTAATCACAAAGTTTTTTGTTCATACAGATAGATAACTTATTTCAGGGCAGCCTCACAAACTACATTGTAAATACGGGATTCTTCATATTCAGGTATGTTCTTTTCTATTTTTGCAATAAAATCTGACAAAGCCACCAGAGGCAAAAAAGCACTCCGAAGGCACAGTGCTTTTTTTGTTATCCACTATCCAATAGTCATCAAAACAAGCTGGTGATTTAACTGTTTAAAATATTCTCACTAAATCATTCAAAATAATCTAGTAATTTTTAAAAAACAAACTGATTTATAACCCAGCCTTTACTAGCAGGTAGATTTTATTGTCAAATATTTTCACAAATATTCTACAAGGCATTGCGTTTAATTCAAAAAGTTTGTTTGGAAATATCCATGACATCAGAGACAAGTACATTTATCAGTCATGGTGTAACACACCTGCAACACCAATAAGTGGAAACCACCCATCTGATGTGTATTTGAAGAACATGAATTAGTGCACTGACCATCGGTTCTGCAGAGCTCCTTCCTTGCTCATTTCCTTGCTTTATTTCTGGGTTAAAGAACTTCTCCTGTGCTTAAAATGTCTCATATCCAAATACATTGTTTGGCTGCTTTTGTATTGAGCTAAAACCCCCAAAGGTATAATACACTGTCACTTAGGACTTGTTAATGCATCTTTGGGGCATTCAGCATCAGGAGTGGTTTGGAATTCTGGTGAGGGATGTATGGTTTAATTTGATTGTTAATTGTTCAAATATTTCCAGAAAGACATAATAAAGCATTCTTGTAAAATACTGAATTAGCAATTTTAATATATTGCTGCCACAGTGCAATAGAACCAGCAGTTGCTCAATCTGCTGATGATCATTTTTTATTTTACCAGAAGAAGGTTTGAGCCTCACTAGTGAAATAGAAAAGTATGCAATAACCAGATGTTATAAAAAAACCCTAAGTATGAGGGGACATAAGTAACTGTCTTGCTACCAAAAGCATCGAAAAATTTAAAAAATGAAGGTATCCACTCCTCACCTTTTACTTTAATCTTAAAAATATTCCTACCCTACTCTGAGTACATTCGAAAGACTTCATATTATGCCTATTTCTTCCAGACATTGCCTATTTTCAGGTTTGTTGATCATAATCTGCATTCTGAATCCTATGCCTATTTTCAGCATTCTCACAGAACTCACCTGCATTTTTCTTTCCAGTACTAGATGTTCTAGATATTTGACACGTGCTTTAGGATATTTGTTAAGGCAACTGATGATATCATCTGGATTAATGTTGTTTTTCTCCTGTTCTTCCAAAGGCCTTTTAGTGAAAATCTGTACACCAACCTAGAAGAGTTAATTGCATTTAGGAACTCAAGGGCAACCATTTTATTAAATAAATATTTTAAATGAAAAAGGAATAGCACTATTGTTAGTACATTATTTAGGATGATAAACACAAAACCCTGCTCAACACCACAGGATTACACTACCCTGTGCTTATCGTGATCTCACTCACTCCTTTCTGCACTACCTCAATTTGTATTCTGTGCCTTGTCCAGCCTATAAAGCTTGGCTTGGGCACAACTTCCACAAATATTATTAAATGGATTTGCACAACAGAGCAAGAGACTTCAGCCTTTGCAACAGGAAAGTTCGAATTACAGGCCAGAATCTTCTAAGCCTTTTCACATGTGGTGATACAGACAGAGCAAGAGACTTCTGTAATTACCAAACCAAAAGCTCAGAAATCTGCCACTGCACAAACCAGCCATACTTAAATTAATATAAATCAGTGGCAAGTTCCAACAGCATAGACTGCCTGACAGAGCATCAAACATCACACAGTTTTTTAGGGGGGTTTTTTTGGCAGATTGTGTTAATTCTTCTAGCAATGGAATTTTGTCTTGAATGGAGGCTATTTATTTCATGTCCTGGTGTACACAGATAACTCAAACCACTTTAAAATAAGAAGCAGCAGCAACAGCTAACCTGACAGGTGATTTATTTATTTATTCTAAGATTCAAAAATTATCTTACTCAATACGAAGAAAACAGAAGACATGCTGTATTTTTCATGCCCTGAACTTTGTTTTCAGAATAAAAAGAGGCAATTATCACTAATAGAGTGACTTGAATGAATTGAGAAACCTGCAAGTTTTCTTATGTTGATCACTATTTAACTGGCATTAAATATTCTGCAAACGGTCCAATCAGCTATCAAGAAAAATCAACATTAAGGAAAATCCAAACACCACCACAGGGAAATACTGATGTTCTGCGCAAAGTGTATCAATCACAAACCTCTTCATTTTTTTGTAAAATCCATTCAGAGTACTTCCACACTAAGTCTTGGTCTGAGCAGAACGTTAGGAAGTCTACTATGTACTCATAGAGATCTGAACGTGTAGAATCTTGAATATCTCCATCAACTATTTTCACCCATAACTGCAACAAAAACACACAGATTAAAGTGCTTAAAACATGTACCAGCTCTTCCAGCTCAAAATTTATGTGAACTACTAAAATACTTAGTCCAAGACTTTGGAATTAGAAAGAGTTGACAAGAACACCAATTGCAAGGAACATTGCTGGTCACTCACTTTTGCCATCACACCTTTCTCTTACACCAGCCATATTCACCCAATCCAGACCCCATATTATGTAGTTTCTCCTTCTGAGAGTGACTAAAGGAGGTACATTAATCACAAAGAATGCTTTTATCAAAAGTCCTTTTCTCCAATGCATGGTATATTTCTCATGTGTTCTATGCGCACAAGATTAAAACCCAATTATACAACAATTTAGAAGAAAAACTGATTTTCTGCTTTTCTTTCATTTTGACTGAAGAACTACAAGCACCATGTGATATTATTTTTATATACATTATAATTGGAATTAAAATGTGCCACACTTAGCAGACCAGTTTAAACTTTGTTTTTTGCAGCATCAAAATTCTTCCATGATTTCTTGCACATGACAAATGTGTTTTTGTTGCCTTTACCTGTTTTCTTCTCAGGCCATTATAAATATTTATATAACTGACCTGAATACATCTGATTGGGTTACTGTGATTAATGTGTTGAAAAAGCCACACAATAAGGCAAACTTAGGATACTGGATATGGTTTGAGACACATCAAGAACATTCTGATTTCTCCAGATGAAGTTTTTGCAGACAGGAAGAACAAAATTATTTACTCTGCAGGCCACTGCTAGTATTAGTGACATCAGATGGAAGGTCCCCAAAGGACCAGTAACCCATCTGAAACCCACAGATCTCACAGAATGCATTCACTCTTCATCATCAGGTAAGGAAATAAATCCTCAGCTGCTGTCAGTGTCTGCCATTGAGATTACAATGCTGTTTTATTGCGTGAATACAGGTCAACCAGCACAGGACTCCTTGAGTCCCATAAATATCTTGTAAAGTCATTGCTTGATTATTTTAGCACTTTTGTCCATCTTTTAGGAGTATAAACATATGTTCTGGTATGTACAGGTTTGCTTTAAAAATATCATACAAGCATCTAAATAGCTGTCAACTTCAGTAAGCTCTTCAGGCTTTTCACATCTAGCATATTAATTTATTCAAGGGAGTCTTAGCATAAGTTTCAGGTTTCTCATATACACACATACATATACACACACATCACAACTTTTCAAACAGATAAATTAGGACCTCAGATTTTTATCTCAGAGCTAAAACAGTGTTTTGGAATGATTTACAGATGACACCAAAAGCTTTTTTCTAACCTGAAGTGCTGCAGCATCTTGACCATTGTAATGATACAGAAGACCAAGTGCAAAATACCTGTAAAGAAAGAGAAAGTAATATTAAAATTACTAGAACTTGCCCACTAATTTCATTATGGACTGATTAGCACAGACTACAACAAATAATGGTTTACAACGACATGCACATGGCCATGTCTACACTTGAACAGGTCTCTGTAGGCTGTTTTTATGAATCAAAGGAGAGAAGTTCTGCCCTAAAAGTGTGTCTCTGTCACTCCTGTCCCCTGGACAGTTTGTAGTTACTAGATCCAACTTACACAAATCATGTGCCCAATGAGAGATGTTTCCCATGCTGTTCTGTATTTCATATACAGACACAACACACACCTCCCAAGTAATTATTCTTCCAATAGTTCACCAGCTGTCATTAAATCATACTTATTATGTGTTTATTTAAAACTCTTGTTTTTCTATCAGAAACTTTTTTCTTTTACTGTGGCATGGACTCAGGTCAGGCAAAGAAGAGCTTTGTACTGTGCAACTACAGAGTGGCCTTTGTGTATACTCTAAGAAAAATAAGTTCTGTAATGGCTGTCCTCATTAAACAATGTTCTAACATTTATTTAATTTACACTTGCAAAAGTATGCCATGAAAACCACACTTACCAAAGGTTTTAACAAAACATCTGAAATAAATTAAATCACCCCAAATATAACCACAATTAAAGACTCTTCCACACCACTATAGTTGCTACTACAGCACCAGAGTTTAAAGCTAAAGAAATGAAAACCAAAATAGACATGCCTTAAGTTTTAGCTTTCATGTTTTTCAGATTCTATGCTGCCTAGGGGTGTAGTTCTGAGCCTCATATTAGGTGCTAGTAAGCTCTCTTCACAGAGTAGGTAGACAAAACAAATTCTTTTTCTGCTGAAGACCAAGGACAATGAATACAACTTTCAGGCCCAAAGGCACAAACAATGGTGGACTGGAGGGAGGAACAAGAAGGATGAGACCTCACAACCTGAGCTGAAATTGGACAATTAAACACCAATATGCAAAGTTGGACCAAAACTTATAGAAGTGTAACACCTCATGACTGGTCATCCATTTTATCAGTTTTTTTATCCATTTTATCATTTTAGCAGTTTTTTATCCCAAACTTGTATGAATTTTTCATTTTCGTGTTGGATACAGAAACTTTCATAGAGAATTCTGCATTTACCAAGATATGACAGAATGCATTTCCTTTACCTTAGGTTGTCAAGTAATAGCGTTTCACCAACATTTTTAAANACCTAAGGCTGGAGTTTGCATTTTACACATTTACTATCTAATGTTTCCTGCTTAATGAGAGTCCTGCTTAACGAGCTGGCATTTCTGGCTTGAAGTCATTTGCAGTCATCTTAAGGAATCTCTCTTTGGTCAATCAGCAGAACACAGAAAGCTTGCAATTCACAAGTAAGAGCTCTTTTCCTGAATAAATAACTACAATTTTAATGCCACTAACTGGTTAATAGCTTTTATCTAAGGTAGTGCATGCTTTAAGGCATCTTTTCATTGTGTCTGTGTACAACTACTGCAGCCATTCCACTCTCTCATTATCATAAGGGTAAACAATTCACTTTTTTATCCCAAACTTGTATGAATTTTTCATTTTCGTGTTGGATACAGAAACTTTCATAGAGAATTCTGCATTTACCAAGATATGACAGAATGCATTTCCTTTACCTTAGGTTGTCAAGTAATAGCGTTTCACCAACATTTTTAAATGCTAACAATGTTAACTCAGACTGAGTTGTCTTTTGGACAAGGGTAAGCACAGGAACTACAAGTACTTGAACACGTTGTTCTAGAAGCCAAGAGCATCTTAAGGCAATTTTCCCTCTGGTCTAGAAGGTGCAGAAACAAAAAAATCCACTCACTTTTTGTGTTTTTCCAGCCAGGCAGCACTATCTGTCAAAAGACAGAAGTTCTCAGAAACTAGGAGATCCAGCAAGCTTTCATGATTTGCCTCTGCATACAGTTTGAGTAAAGCTGTGTCAATATCCTCCTTGTAGCCATTTGCAACCTCAGTGCTGCGGACTTCATTCAAGTAACTCATGAGGAATCGTTTGCATTTTGTCATCTTCTCCTGGTCCCCTTGTGTCAGCTGGTTCAGGTCCGCGTACTCGTGCAGAGGGGGATGAGACCGGATAAATGAAGAGGAGGTAGGCAACAGGAAGGGGTACAGAGAGATCAGCTCCCGGACATCAAGCTGGCCGCTTCTGCAATTACAGTGTCAAACTAGATGAAGCAAAAAGAAAGAAAAAGTATACATAGGCACAAAAAAAAATATATATATATGTGTGCTCACACATGCTTAGACTCAGGACACTAACATGGAGTTTCTGGAATATTTTTTGCTATATCTTTATTTATCATTCTTCTTCCTCCTCTAGACATCGAAAGTTTTGAGAATTCAGAGACTGGCCAGCCTCTTGCTTTTGACCTTCCACAGCTGTTCTCTGGCATATACAAAAATCAGCTGAAGAGCCCTACAGCAGTCCTAGGACTGCTGTGGACTTTATCTATACATTATGGGAGCTAGTATTCTGATGGCAGCAAAAAAAAAAAAAAAAAAAAAAAAAAGAAAAAAAAGAAGAAAAAAGGCCAAAGTGAACCCTTTCAGACAAGTCACAAATACTGTGTCAGTGTAATTCTGGAGAAAACAGCAACTTCCTGTACAAAACTAAAGCTTTCAGAACATGCGTTTGCATGATGAAAACATTCTCTCCAACCCTGAAATGCACCAGACTCTTCATTTGGCTCTCTTCTTACAGAGGTTCTGTAAGCAAACCATAGATACTGATTATACATCCATTTAACCAGTAAGACTGTTGTACAGGTAGAAAGGCCTTGGCTGTACATCTATGGAAGCTCCTCTGCAGTGGCTTTTCCACTTCAGGTGTGAAGGACACCCTATACTTTTATTCAACAGCAAACTGTAACATAGATATGCCACACAAAACATTTTTCTTTCAGCCTAGATTGAAATTCCTCAAGCTTTTAAAGAACGTTTGTTGTGACAGAAGAATTCTTTTTTTCACACGTGGCAAACAATCCCTAATTTGCACAGCTAGAGTGAACCCTCTTTCCAGGCCTTGCTTTAGAAGAACAGCAAGACGTCACGATATTTTAATATTTTATTTCACTGTCAAAGTATTTATTCAGAATTCATGTTTAAAAATTAACATTCCTGAAAGTGCAGGAAATACTGTTGCTGAAAAAAAAAAATCAAAATTAACTTGACAGTTCTCTAAAAGAAACCCTTTTTGTTGCAAATAGAACTTTTTCAAAATAATTCTTATCTACCTGGTGATCAGCAAACTTAAAGACTTTCTCCTCACAACTTGATTGGAATGAATTCCCAAAAGAAACAAATGATAATAGAAGTAGAAAAGCAGCAGATTTCTCCTGGCAATAAAGTGTGAAAAATCATCATAAACAGGCTCACCCCTTCACTACAGGCATGCCCTGCATTGTTCACTTCTTGCCAGAGACACAATTCCAAAACCATCCAGGAAATATGAACTAGGAGGAACCATCACCCTAACAATCACCATTTAGAACTTTTCTTTCAAGTTAATACAGTCCTTTGCTACAAAAATCTATACCAGAAGAAGGAAATTCTGGGAGACAGCAGCAACAGTCAATTTAAAAGCAGCATCCTCCCTTCCACAACCTAGTGACTGCAAAGCACAGGAGCAGCAACACAGACAATAGAGAGCTACAACAGACAAAAATGGAAAGCCTTCCCACAAGGAGAGAGGTCTTGAACAGCAGGTTTTCACAGTTCATGCAGAGAACTCCTACAGCCTAAAACCCACCTCCACACTAGAAAGACCCACCTTTAACCGAGGGTAAAGCATTCAGGTCTACTTCACAGATTTCTGCAGTTGAAGTTTCTTTTAATCCCTCTTTTGGGATTTGGCTTTGAAATTCTTAGATCTACATTATGATAAGAGGCAGAATAACCAAGAAGTAGCAAGTTCTGTCAGTGGCATGACCTGATGGTTCCAAGAATATTTGAGTTTTCAGTATGAACTTATTACAGTAACCTAACTGCAGTTTTAGCTACTTGCAACTACTCTGAAATTTCAAGTCCTGAGGACCACCAGATTAAATATATTATATGAGATGCATTACACTAGAAAATAAACCCTATTTGAAGAAAGAAGAGATTTTTTTCCCTCCAATCCAAATGAATCTTCCCTAATTCATTTTAGAACAAAAGCCAACCCATAAAGTGAATAATATCCACAAGCTGCTCAAAATTTGTGCCAAAAAAAAAAAAGGAGTTTTAATAAATCTGGAGAAATTCAAATATAAATATTGATTCCCTTTCTAGCTATGCTGTCAAGTACTTGGAGATGGCCTAAGCTTGAGTTGGAGACCATGACCATTGAAATGGATGAAGTTAAAAATGCTATATTTAATGCCACTTTTAGTAAGTTTTAAAATATTTTCCAACTTTCCAACCTTCTGAGTCCTTTCATCTTACTATCTAAGTTTTCCTAGATGAGGAAGTAGTCAGCTACCTTACCTCTGACTTCACAGATTCTGGCCTCAATGATCTGTTTCCAAAAGGAGAATCCACTTTCAACTTTGGCTAGCCCAAAGCCTGGGTTGTGGATCACCTGTGGATCACTCAGCAGGTCTGACTCAAGCTCAGCTGTACAGTTTTGTTCTCCCCACAGCAGTGGTGAGCAGCTCCTTAAAAGCAGCACATTGTCCACGAGTTTATTCAGAAAAATACCAAATACTAAACAATGACCCCACCTGCACAAATGGCTGACATTCAGCTCAAGGCTTATGGCTCCTGGGACTTGTGGATGTCTTGTGGATCTTTCCATCACATCTGGACAAAACTCTTCCAGAGCAGCTACAAAGAATCTCAACTCTTTTGAAAAACATGTCTGAGCCTTCAGCTTCTAGCATCTCAGGCTCAGCAAAATACAGATAAGAACTTATCGCACAGCAGAAAACAAACTCTTGAGACATCAGTGTTGTGAGGTAACTTCCCTTTGAGCAATTCCACATTAATTGTCTTTGGGCTTCATATACATAAACAATGCAACAGGCAGAATCCACAAGTTTTCAGGAAACTTAGGTCTAAATTCAGACCCTTGTATCTACAGATATCAGAGATGCCAAAGAAACCTACAGTGTTAACTGTTTTGCCTAAATCCCACTGGCTGTATTGGAAGCTTATATTCTTGAATTACATTTAAGATGCAAATCCCACATCATTCCTACTTTTTACTTCTCCAGGTACAACTATCAGCAATTTTTTTAACCTTCTCAGTGTAGGAGAGACTTATACCTAAATTTCTCTAGAGACTTTCCAAGGTGAGAAATACTGTGTAAAGAGACAGCACTTTTATTTGTTAAAAAGAGCAAAGTTTAGAAAAGTTCCAGAATTAGTGGGTCAGAAGGCAGGCAATATCTAACCAGTAAACACTGAAGAAAACTGATTTCCCTATGAGAGCTGCAAAACATCTCAGTAAGGCATGGAAAATTCAGCAAATGACCTCCTAAAAAGCACTGTTTGGTATAACTCTAAAGATAGCAACATGAAATAGCATAACTATAAATCACAACTAAACACAATCACAATTCTGCTATTGTTTATAACAATTTGTCAGACCAAAGAAACCCTACTGTTATTTCTCACTCGGTTTTAAGGGTAATGGATCTAGCTGAAGAAAATGATCCTCCTTCTGTTAAACTAAGTGAGTTTCAACAAAGCTAGCATATTCTTCCTTTTTCTCAACTTTCTTCAGTATTCAGCATTAACCACAAGGAACATCGCAAATTATTCCTCTTAAAAGTTCCAGTCTTTAAGGACTATGAATTTAAGTGTAATTTATAACTGTTTCTTGACAAGGTTATCCAAGAAGGGCAATAATGCAAGAAAATGAAGACCTTTAATCCAATATAATTCCTCCTGTTAAGCTGTAAGTGTCAGATATTATCCAAGTACTGAGACAATCTCACTTCATATTTAGCCAGAAGCAGGCCCATGTATCACAAGTACTGCAGCTATTCTGTTTCATTGCTTAGATCCCTCTTTTCTCAGATAGGTACCAAGTGTCCTTTTGACATTAAGATTGAAGTGATTTCTAAGACAAGGTTGAAACATCTGCAGAGCAACACACTGGAATGGGAGGAAGTGTTTTCACAGACTGCCACTATCTTTCCCATTTTGCCTGTGAGCATCAGTAAGTTTAAAATGAACAAGATTGATTGAGACTCTACTGGGGCACACCCAGCTGTTACTCTAACTCAGTGTGCCCACCAGGGCTAAAAATCAAGGAACCTGATACCATAACAAATTTTTTCAGAGTCACCAAAATACTCTGCTTAGCTTATGGCTGGACAGAGAAAACTTATTCTGGCTTTCTTCCTTGAGCAGATATCAGCAATTCATTCATCAGCAGAACTGTTGTTCTGCTTTGGAGTTGCAGCTTTTACAGGAAGAGAACACCCCAGGATGCTGACTCAGCTGCAAAATTTGTGGCTGGACAGCACATTTTCTCATGAAGCATGTTTATTTCTGTAGAGGAGCTCCCACAGTCCTATTCATTAAAGCTTATTTGTCAGGTGGACTCATAGTTGGATGAAAGATGCATAAGCAATCTTGGCTCCTTCCACAAGGTGGTAGAACCCTTCATAGGACACATTTCCCTCTTTTCACTGCTCTTAAAATATTCTTAACTATGCACCACTTGTACTTCTGCTTCAGATACACAACCCAGGGGTCAGACACACAAGTGTCTGAAAGATTATAAGGGTGGAGAAAGACTGCAAGTTGCTCACTAATGACAACAATTACTAGGTGGATAGAATTAGAGGAAGCGGTTGGTGTTGTGGCCAGAACAAATTGTCACTAAATGCTGTTCAGGTCTTTCCTGTCATTCCCTCACCTTCACTCAGTGCACACTGCTCATCCAAGCCCAGCGTCTCCCATTATAATGGTGAGCAGGAGGCAAAATGGCAAAGTCCCTCACCAATAGCAACATTCCTCGAAACTTTACCTTCCTCAATGCATTTCCATAAATCCAAGGACAACTTTTTTCCCGCACTGTAAATATGCTTACGATATACTGAAAATTGTCTAACCTTAATCCTATTCCACAGACTCTAAACTGATTTAAAGTGAATTCCAGCAGATAACAATGAGAGTTCTTTTATGTGGTCAGCATGCATTCCACTAACCACAGACAGTGCCGGATCACAGAACGAGGCATGGCTAGCAGAAATGAAATTATCAGGTAGAATAAAGATAACAAGCAGCATTTTCTGAATGAAAGTGGAATATCAAGGTCAATTTATAAACAAGTGACTGCTGAAATGGCTAAATCAGCAAGGTTAGTACAGACTTCAAGAACAAATCTGTCTTTTGGAAAAGGTCTAGCAGAACAAGTGCTAAAGCAAATTCAGTATCAGCATCCTCAAAAATCAGTGCAATTGTGTCAATAATATTTAAATTGTAACTAATATTTAAATTATACCTTTTGTTAAAAGTATTATTAATTAAAGAACAAAGCACTGTTCATGCTGTAAGTCACAGCACAGACTCAGTGATAAAGCCTTGACCTTCATGGGCATAAAGTAAAAAAAATCTCCATATATATATAACACTCAAATACTTAATGCTACCATATGTTAGCATCCCCCCAAAAAAATCAGTTGCATTAACTCTTCAGCTATAAAGTTGTTTCAATGTTACTCTGCTCTTAACCCCAACAAAACAGTTTTATTACAGGGAACTCATATCTACATCAAAAAACATTCAAGCAACTAAGTTTTTCAAACCAAGAACACTAACTCCTTATTTAAAGAAGGCAAATTATTAAATTTCTTGTCACACAATTACCTGAAGAGTTCTTTTGCTTCAAGGAACTGAAGCTGTGCAAACTGTATAAAACCTGCTTGCTGCAGGATTCGTTTGTACATTACCTATAAAAAAGAAGGAGGAGGAAAAAGGTTTATTATATTTGTATTTATGTAATGCTACTGCAATAGCTACCTGCCAAAAAACACCAAACAAATGATCTTCAGTCATACCTGACAAGTCACACCCAAAATAAACCTTTATCCTCTACCTTTTAAATTATGTACCTGAATATACTGAATCTGCTACCCATTTGTTTCTCACACAAATGTGTGTGAACACAATGCTGTTCATGAGCACTTACTAAAAACAAAGTCAACAAAAAGCAAGTTCAAGTTTTCTGGTTCACATAATGACTTATATGACATCATACTGACTTGCCCCAAGTTTTTCGTAGATTTATTTGCAAACATAAAAGCCAATGGTTATCTTTGAAGTTCCTCATGATTCAGCAAACACAGAAAATAAAGATGGTCCCACTTGACCACACACAGCCAACTTCCTTCCTGTCTCATCTCTCTCGTGCAAAATTGCTGGCAATTCTCATAGTCTCGTTCCCAGCTGATGGCCATATTTTTGACTTTCTGCCAGTTTTGTTACTTTTTTTTTTAAATAAAAAATTCTTCCAAAATAGCTCAACCTATCCAATATGCAGTACATGATGCAATGTATCATAAAAATGCAGTTAAAAACCAAGTAAACCTGTAAAGGTCACACCTAGACAGAAAATGTTTAAATGAAGCTCAGCAGAAAGAGAACACAAAAACTACTTCAAATTATAGTTATTAAATCTGAATGGTCAACCAACTCCCAATTACAAGATCAAATGAAATCCCTGTGCTCAGAATATTTTCAACAGCAAAAGAGAAGTACTAAAAGCAAGGAACCTAAACTGTGCTCTGCAGAGCATTCCCAATCATGACAACAGTGGTATTTTGTCAAATACACCCAGCTACCTTCTCATGTCCTCAGTTTTTCCCTTCAATTTGCCCATGAATACACGGCTTTCTAATGTTTCACACTGTAAATTAAGGTCTTTCAATAAAAATACCCAGAGAAACTACAATGCAATAGGAATGTATTCCAGGAAGGAATTGCTGAAGAGCACCAGGCCTCAAGTACACTGGACTGATACTCTGACTGATGAATTTTCACCTTGATTTATTAAAGGTTATGGATTTACTGGCAGAAATGGTTGGCTTCAGTCCACTTAGTCTGTGCATGCTTTACTAATGGTTTATCTAGTGGAAATACTTAATCTCTGTTGTTAGCAAGTCTCTCAAATGCTTTGTAAGCTTGTGGACCTTTTCTTGCCTCTCCAGTGTATAGGAGAAAAGGGAGACAGAGAGAAATGTTATCAGGCGCAGTTTTTCAGACAAATATAACAATATAAAATTAAACAAACAATATTTAATGACATCTTTATATTAACTAATGCTTTACATTCAAGTGTAATGATTAAAAATAGACTTAGTTAAAGCTAAAAGAGAATTTAATTAGAGTTACAAAGTAAAACTTTTTACAGGAATTGACTCACAAAATAGCCAAAATATTTTGGATTTGTGACAGTGTTATTACATCAATACACAGGAATCTGTGAATCGATGAATACCCACCTGGTCACCTTCCTAAGGACACTGCTGAAGGATTTAATTCTGCAAATATTTGCATCTCATGGCAGCAGAAAAACGTTAAAATCCAGCCTGACTTTCCTGAGAAAGATTTCTCACCCTCCTGACTAATATCAAAAGTAGATAGGCTGGGGTTTCCCCCTGCCCCCCACCCCCCAAGCCTGTTTTCAATTTCAATAGAGTGATGACTAAAATTTACATATTTAGTCAATTATGATATTGTAATAAAGTTTGAATTAATCTCACTGAAAGCACTGCTTTAATTGCAGAGCTTAGTCTGTACAGCATCCTTTTAACAAAAAGTGGAAAAGAGCTCATTGATAGTGTAACTATAGGCTGAAGGAACCAATTTTAAATTTGAACTGATAAAACAGTATTCACTTTCATTTAAATGTTGACATATCTTCAATTCTCCCTTAAAGACATGCAACAAAAAATTACAGAATATCTACAGACACTCACTTTCTGAACTTTTTTAAGATGCAATGATGAGATAGGCAGTACCCAGGAAGATTTTTAGCTGACAATATAAATACCAGATATTAAGATGTCCTAAAGTAGAGATTATGGAAGAAAACTGAGCCGATAATGGAAAATCCAATATTCCCTTTCTCACAGACTTTTAAGGATGGGCTAGACCTACATGTCAAACATACACAGTTAAATTCTGTTTATGACAGGAAAAAACCTTCAGTTCTACCAGATCTGTTTGTCAGATCTGGAACAGGCTTCTTTTAAAAAGATACTAAACTACACCCAGTCAAAATTCAACATATTGTTCAGTCCTTTATAATTTCTGAAGAACCACCATAGGACTTGCACTGTTGATTGAATTCACGTAAAAAACAGCAGCTACAAAAACATGACATAAGTTTTGAAAAAATTCATATCTGAAAAAGCAATAGGAAAAAGATTACTGCTGAAGCTGTGATTGCTGTAAGAAAGTCTTAATTCCCTCAACTGCTAAAAAAATCCTTTCTAAATGGTCAGAATTACCAACTACACTGTCCAAAGGAATTTTTCTAGAAAGCCATTTTGTCTTTTGGTCAGATTTGGGTGGAGTTAATATGTTTTTTGAAACTAAAATAATTAGGAAGAAGAAAAAAAAATAGAGATACCTATGCAAGATGTGTGTCAATCTAACCAAGGTCTTCACTACCATCAACCATGATTTCTGCAAACGTCAGATGTCCTGAAAAATTAATAAGTAGTATTCAGTCATTTCATGGTAGCATGGTAGAAAGGCCTTTGTATTCTTCTATCAAAAATTACATCCAGGAGAGCTATCTCCTTGGAACACTTTTGCTTAGGTTTTTCACCTAGCAGGAATTCCTGATGCTCAAAACCAAAGAAATTTTCATCTGTTATGGCAGAGCTAAATTTGCAGTCTGCAGGGACCACAAGTTAAATAACAGGCTAGAGCTTCTAAGGCATGACCTGCTATTTTTCAATAACTAAATATTGACTGTGCAAATCGTTCTGAGAGTACAGTACTTCATTGTTGCTATTCCACCATCATTCTGCATTATCAGCACATATATACACACATATTTATGCTGTTATATAGAGGGAGATCATGCACCCATGTATGCATGCAATGACAAATTATTGAACTGCAGGAAAAAAACCCCATGTCCTCAAAATCTGCCCTGCAGCGCCCTGTGTTCAAGTGACACATAAGGTGGATCCAGCCATTGCAAACTGCAGAACTAAGGCATCAAGTGACAAAGGGAACACTAATCTTCATGAATCAGACAATAATAATCACTATTATGTATGGATAGATTATAGTGGCTCGATCAAGTGCCTTAATGCTAACCCTATGCACTTCATCCTACTCCTTGTACAAAATGGCAAAATAAGGCCTTTGAAGCGTCAGCTGCTCAGGATTCAGTAATGCTTGCAAAACAGATACCAGAAGATACCATTAGAAAATAACAATTTGCTAATAGATGTGTATTATCTGAGGGCAGCTCTCAGAAAGGAGTTAGAAATGAGTGACTGTGTGATCAATTCAAGTACGTCAAAGAAATGTTGCAAAAACGTATGTAAGGCATGCAATTTGATTGAGGTTCATCAGACTTATATTACACAAGACTACAGTAAAGAAAGTCTGATGTGCCTGCAACAAACCTGTAATGACAACACCAGGTATCCTAGAAAGCAAACTCAACCTGTTACATTTCCAGCTACAGACAAGCTCTGAAAA
Organism: Hylia prasina; assembly: GCA_013397195.1. Lineage (NCBI taxonomy): Eukaryota > Metazoa > Chordata > Aves > Passeriformes > Sylviidae > Hylia > Hylia prasina. The sequence continues at coordinate 165,548 of VYXD01008519.1, forward strand.
ACTAGAGTAATGTCTCCACAACTAAGCCAAGCTGAGTCATTTTGATAGGAGTCAGTGGGAAACTCCATCAATTCAAGAATTTGATAATTGGTTAATATCAGTTTGCAAATACACCCCAGAAATAGAACAGGCTATTTTGCTTGCATGTACTATGTTTTCTGGTTTTCAGCTGTAGCAATGAGTTAAAGTAACTGAACACCCTTAAAAGCACATTAAGTTAGAAAGAACTTGCAATATTCTAGGAAACTAATTTCAGGAAGACCAACCCTGTGCACTTAAGATATTTGTGAAAAGAAAGTAACATATTTTAAAGGCTGAAAAATTCTAAATTAAAGAAAATTGAGGAGGAATGAATTCTACATCATGTATTTTAGATAATGAATTGTAGTTCATCCTGTGGCAAAACACAGAGAGTCATCTCCCACATTAAATCTACATAAACTGTAAAGAAATAATTGGAAAATTATAGGTCATCACACATAGAAGACATTGATTAGATCATGCATCCTGTCCTCACAGTGAGATTATTGTTTGCCTCTTTAAACAGATTGCAAGGGAAAAGTAGGAAGTGAAGATGCAAAGCAAAACATGCTGGAAACTGAACTCTGTATTTGCCTAAATACTTTGCAGCTTCAAGTACTTTCAGGTAGTTGGACCTTCACAAAAGGATGGAAACGCTTTTCTCAACAAACTTTTAGTTCCAAGAGTCTCTCAGCTGCTCATATAAGACAGAAGTTAAGGATCAAAATGAAAGCTGATACAAGTTTCATTTAATGATTGCCTTTCAAGGGCCTTGATCAAAACTGAAATGAAAAGAAATTAGAAGCTTCTTAAATTAAAAAAAAAAAAAAATCCTGACAATCAGAATCCTTTTGAGCTGTTGCAACCCTGTAACTTCCAGAGTCATGCTCCAAACTTTACACTTTTCCAAACAAACCAAAAGTAACACAACTGTTTAAATGGCAACAAAGTGCTCCAAAGTATATTAAAAAAGGAAAACCACAGATTTTCTGCAGGTTACAGATCAAATTTTGCTTTTACAATAGGAAAGAAACTAAGTCAAATATTCATTCGCCTACTCCATGAGTAGAGATGTCATGCTGATTTTACAAGTCTCTAAATAGGAGCCAATACAATATAATATATATGGCAATATAAATCAGAGGTAGAAGGGAATGAGTACAAATCTTTAATCAACACTATAATCAAAGAGTTGGTACTTCACCACACAAAAATCTTAAATGTGAGTTACACAGCAGTACAAGCACTACTTGTAAAAGCTTGGAAATAAGATGCATTTGTTTAACATTTCCCATCACTTAACTTTGAAGTTAAGGATGTGGTGAGAATCTTCGATAAAAGAAGTAAAATTTCAAAATTCTAATTTGAAATAAAATATACATTTTTAAACAGCAATAGCAAATAATAAATGAATCTGGTACCAAAGAAGAATCCACTGTATTTTCTGCCACTAGGTTTCTGGTTTTGCTTTGTTTTCAATTCTCTCAAGTTACGCACTTTAAAAAATTCAACAAAAGCCCAAAAGAACAACAGCATTCAACCCTGTCAATGTCACAGCTTCTGCAAGTACAAAACAATTTAGCAGAATACCTATTTCTTCGAGCTGAAATCACAAAAGGTATTACAACTTCTCTACAATGCAAATTCCTCCCCCACCTTCTACAATCACTTGACCAATGGAATACATGACCCCACTGTGAAATTTACATTTTCATGAAAATTAAAGCAAGGACAGACCTGAAATTTCTCTTTTGGAATATTCCTTCGAGCTCCCTTTGCTAGAACAAGGGCTTCTTCCACTCTGTGGCTAGCTAGAAGATCTTGAATCTGTTTTTCCAAAGGTAGTGGCACCAAGATATACACACCCTTGTTAGTAGCAACAATCACCTTTCCTGGACAGAACAAACAGATATATTCAATTTACAGGCTTTACAGAAAAAAGCAATTTCAGAAATAACTTTAAAATACACAATTTAAGATATAAGAACCGAAAGTCCCGGAAGTGACCTTTGCTGCTACCATATTTACTTGATAGCACAGTTTACCTATGAGTTCCACCTCAGAACTACAGAGATTATGGCAAATTTATTTACTTACAGCGGATTTTGTTCCACTCAAAGTACGAGAAATTGGCTAGAATCACTCATGATGAACTAAGCTGGTAAGGCCACTGAAATTATTGTCCAGATTCCACAGAGTAGGAACTTTTAACTAACAGGTATTTCCCCAGGCTTATATTTGAAATTTTTAAGCCATACATTAAATCTAGCAAGTAATATACAGTTCACAGTGCTAGAGTTTGTAGCTTTTCTGGGAAAAGAAAAAAAAAAGGAGCATAGTATATTCTACCCTTAAGAGTTGTCGATAGAAGAACAGATCAATAGAAATTTTTGCAATTTTTTGTTTAACAATTCTATGTGAAAGATCCAATTTTAAACCTCTGACACAGATATTTTAAAAAGTATTTTTCTTTTGTATTCCTTTCTAATATTCTACATTTTTTTAGAAGTGTGGAGTTTTGAATTACTGAAGTCTGCAAGGAGCCTAACCAGGAAAGCATTTGCAATAAAAGTTTCAACAGTCAACATACTTGTTAGATACTTCTTTTAAAAAACAAACACAAGTGATTGCAGCAGTTTTTCCATAATTACTGATGAAACAAAGTGTCCTTTTTAATACCTTCAAAGTCCTGTAGAATGTGACCCTCTTTAAAAGGCAGGGTTTGCTTTTGCTGCTGGTCCAGCATGCTGTGCACCGTAATGAACTCATCATCGAGAGCAACCACGTAAGGAAAGCACAAAGCTGCCCCAATCACATTCTCTGACCAGTGCACTGGGGCACGCTGTGAAATCCCATCCACAGTAGCAAACATGCCTACAAAAAGGGAAAAACAAAGCCTGAGGTTCATGCTAGTTGAAGACTGTCGCTCTCCCAACACAAAGCATGGGTACCAAGGTACAGCAATCAGAGCAGGTGCAGTATCAGGCAGCATGATGACAACACATCACACCTCTCTGGACCTGACAGATATGTTGGTTAATTCAGTTCAATTTTTTTTTCAATTCTCCTTCAGTACAGGAACAGACAATGCCAAAAACTAAGGAGATGAATACTGAAACAAACTAGCATGAATTATCCAAGTTTAGTAACTTTAAGAGCTGTCTTAAAGGAATTATGCCACATAATTTGAATTAATTTCAGAAAAGTAACATTTATTGAGACCCAACTTTCAAACACTCCTGCCTCAGCAGGAGTTGTAGACCTGCACCACCTGACTTATCTGGCAATGCAGATGTGTTTGTTCTTGTAGTGTCCAATGCCTAAAGAGCATTTTAGTGGACACAATTGTTTACTTATACTTGTTGGCTTTTACTACAGCCAACATTTTCAGAGAACAAAGGCCCAGTTCCTTGGGGTGAGACACTTCCTGTGAAGCATCTGTGTTTTCAATCATTTGAAAAAAATGCAGAGGCTGTGTATAAAGAAGCACGGAGTAAACCTTCTATTATCCCAGTGATAACTCCTATGCTGTCTTCAAAATAACCAGATTAAAGCTTCAGTAAATTTGCAAGGTTACTTTTTGTCATTACCTTTCCTCATGTCTATTCTGTCCTCCATTCTTCTCCCAGCTAATAGACTTTTAAATTGCTTTAGGACCACATGCCACTGGTTCTATTCATGCTACTTGATACTTCCCAGTTCTGAGACGTTACTTGAAGAGAAATTTCAGTCACAATTTTCAGGTCTAGTTCCATAAAGATTTACTAGTGTAAACTTCTGTTCTAAATATGAATTCATAGCCTTTAAACTAAGTATTCTCATGCCATTAAAAAGACACATGCCCAAGAAAATTGATCTTTGGCAGCAGTGAGCCACTTGACAGCTGGCAGAATAAGTCTGAGCTCTAAAGAACAGAAGAGATTAAAAGATTATGTTATTCAATTTACAAAATCTCTTCCAAACAGAGGATAATGAGGCAAGGCAAGCTGGGTACAAGGACCTTCTTGGAATGAAAAAAAAAAAAA
>VYXD01008519.1:182699-212205 GCA_013397195.1 Hylia prasina
TTTAGGTTGGATATCAGAAAAAGGTTCTTCACCAAAGGATAGTCAGGCACTGGAACAGGCTCCCCGGGGAAGCGGTCACAGCACCAAGCCTGACAGAGCTCAACACGCATTCGGAAAACGCTCTCGGACATGGGGTGTAATACTTGGGGCTGTCCTGTGTAGGGCAAGGAGCTGGACTTCGATGATCCTTGAGGGCTCCTTCCAACTCAGGAAATCCTGTGCGTTTCCCCTGACTCGGCTGCCCCGCGGAGCGCTGCCGCCCCGGCAAGGCGCACCCCCGGCCCCCGCTGTCCNGTTAAAGAAATCCAGCCTGTGTAATCAGTCAAGCTAATCATTTAATGTGTAAACACTGATTCTTGATAATTGAAAAATAAGTGACTTTGAAAGTGAGTTATAAACAGTTTAGGACCATACAAAGCTTTAGATGCTGTTGTTTGGAATACTAGTTACTGCCTCGGCTGAATGTGGTGCATGAAACTGATAATCAAAGTTTCAGGGTTTGGTATAAGCTCAGAGAATTTTCATATGCTTTTTCCTGTGCAGCCTGTATGGACAGATTTCAGGTCAACATCAGAAGTCATGAAGTGTTGCCAGAATGGGTAGTGGCAGAGGCTTGACCTGCTCTTGGTGACCTCCATTTATAGGATGTTAGTGGAGTTTTTTTCTATTCCATAAATTTGACACGAGGTACCAAGAAATGTTCACAACCCGATACACAAGTAAAAAGGAAACTGGTGTTCTAACTGATGGTTCCTACAATCACAGAATAGTTAGGCTTAGAAAGGACCTCTGCAGATCATCTTGTCCAACCCCCCTGCCAAGGGAGGGTCCAGGTGGGTTTTGAATGTCTCCAGAGAGGAAGACTCCTCCACCTCCCTGGGCAGCCTGTTCCAGTGCTCTGCCATCCTTAACATAAGGAAGTTTTTCCTCATCTTGGGATAGAACTTATCTCCATTATTCCTTGGGAACTGGGGAAGAAAGCACAGCTCTGCACCTATAAGTTTGCCTTGCATTATGCTCTAGTTGTCTGTTTTCTAGAAGTGTGAAAAAGAGCTCTGGTATTGTAGTTTGATTCAGGGAAGTGTGTTTAAGAGTGCATGAAAACATCAGCGATCAACAGTATGTCTATCATAACTTTTCCCTTATTTGGCTGCTATTTTCCTTGGGAAAACTTGAAGTATTTTGGGTAGAGAGGGGCTGCAGGGTTGACCTGTGTGGGCAAAAGTGAATAACTGCCCAGTGCTGGTCACAGCTGGATCCATGTGTGTCTCACACAGTCGAAGAAAGCAGCCCGTCACACCCCAGGATCTGATGCAGAGATGGCACCTGTGCTCAAATGCACTTGAAAGAGCAGCAGACAGTGGGGGCAGGAGACTCCAAAGGACACACAGGACATGAGGACACGTGAAGAAATGCACTGGCAGGTGGTGGAAAAACAAACCACTGTGCACCGACTAAAACATCCTCTGTTCCCCATTGCCTCACTGAAGGGACAGGCTGAGCGTAATCCACACAGAAAATGAAGGAAGTTGACAGTAGGAGAGTAGGAGACCAGGCTGTTGTTGGCACTGAGCAGTTCATAGCCTCTCCAAACTGGTCACCCCAGCCACCTTTTTGCTTCTGGAACCCTGGCCCAATACAGTACTTTACAGTGGATTTTGAAATAAGCAATTATGCCACTCAGATGGTTGAACATTGAATTTGTCATAAAAATAACGACTCTTTTTCTGTTCCCCACAGAAAAATATATTAGTTGAAAATGATGTAAAGATGGACAAAGATGGGCTCACTGATCTCTATATTCAACATGCCATTCCCCTGCCTCAGCGTGACTTGCCAAAAAGTAGATGGGGGAAAATGATGGAAAAGAAAAGACAGCAAAATGACTTGAAAAGTGAGAATAAAAGGTAATTTAGTGTTATTGGGCCAGACTTGGACAATTTAGGACAAAGCATTTAGTTTAATCTTTCTTGATTAATGAAGCTTGTACAGCTTTTAGATATTGTTACAGTTTACAGAGAATGCCATGTTGGCTTGACTGTGTCAGAAGTATTAGATTCTACTACTGCAAAAACAGAAAAAAGGGGAAGATTTTTTTTTTCTTTTGTCATCTAAGTGTTATTAGTGCTTTTTTTCACAGAACCTTCTTATACATCCCCTTTAAGTACTGAAAGGCTGCAGTAATCTCTTTTCCATCTCAGGCCTTTCCTTATGATCATTTTTGTGACCCTCCTCTGGAGCTGCTCCATGTCTTTCCTCCAGAGGCTCCAGATCTGGATGCAGCACTCCGTGTGGGGTCTCACCAGAGGAGAGTAGGGAGTGCAGAATCACTTCCCTTGACCTGCTGGCCATGCTGCTTTGGACATGTTTGGCTTTCTGGCCTGCAAGCACACATTGCTGGCTTGTGTCCAGCCTCTCATCCACCACTACCTCAAGTTCTCCTCAGCAGGGCTGCTCTCAATCCCTTCACCCCCAGTCTGTATTGATCCAGGGAACTGGTATTGTTCTTTCATTCCTCAGCACGTGTTGATAAGTTATTTGTTGATAAGGTTGTGAATTATTGGTAGATTTCAAGGTACTTTATAATGGGGAGAAAGTAATTTTTGTTTGTTTGTTTCACTGTACAATTGCTAATTAATAATTGTGTTTGCAATGTTTAAGGGAAGTACTAAAAGCACATTTAATTATGTGTGCTCCTGGACAAGGGTGGCCTACTCCATCTAGAGTGAGGGATGCATGCTGCAGCAATTTTGTGTGTCTGTTTCAAAACTAACATTTGCTTTCTGAAAGAAATATTCTGCCTCGTTTTAAAAATATTTCAGTTTATATTTGCTCAGAAAGCAAAATCTTCTTCCAATGTTTGTTTTACTGAATCTCTTCACTCAACCTTCCCCCTGCCCAAGACTTTGACATGTGATATGCATGACTGGTGTTCTGATACAATGAGTAGTAAATCCTAAGGAAAGGTGGATTGAAATTCCTGTATTTTTTCTGTATTATAGCTTGTTGATGTCTTGAGTCTCTTTTAGTTTTACTGAGGTTTCTAGCTGTGAAGAGCTAAACAAATTCTGTCAAGGATTTTAGGGTTTTTTAGTTGGTGGTTTTTTTTTTTAAATTGTAGCAGTGGCTACAACAGCAAGTTGTCTTTTGTCAGGTTTATTTTCCATGTGCATGAGAGGTTATAGTACCTCAGCTTGTTTACATCTGTGGACTTGAGGATGGAAGTGTGAGGTTAGTGTTTGAGTAGGAAACTGTTAGTGTGCTGAAATAGCTGCAAAAGAGCTTTTTATCAAAACTGAAAACTGAAGCTTTTAAACAGCAATATTATATTTCTTAATGGTGTTTTTTTGTTTGTTAAATCTGCACTTTCCAAACGTTTTCTCTTTGTCATTCTTGAGCATTGCATTTTTAAAACTCTGAATTCATATAGTGTGAGTTATGTTAATGTTGTACTTTATTTTTGCTCAGTCAAGATGTTTTCTATTAATTCTGACTACACATAAAGGCACAAACTAATGTTATTAAATATTATAAATGTTATAAAAATTATTTAAACTAATGTTATAAAAATGTTATTAAATCCACTTAGGGTTCCTGTTGAAAGAAAACTTATTTTCAAAGGGTGTGGGTTTTTTGCTTAATGTTTTTATCCCTTGGCTAACAATCTTCTGGACTTACCTTAACATGATTTTGGATAAGAGTGGAAACAGGGAAATTTAGAAGTATCAGAATATGAGATTCTGTTCCTGCAGGTAAGGCAGCACACTCTTTCTAAAATACTCATCTTTTGAAATACTTAGCACTTATTTTCTCTGTAGTTACTCTAGAATAGCTACAGTGATAGAAGCCTAGTGCCTTTGGTTGTGCAGCTGTAATTGTCTGCTTAGACAGTTCATCACACAACTCTTCTTGCTGAGGAGCACTGGTCCTCACACAGCCCCCTGTGCCTTTCTGTTTTGGAATTGACTTTTATTTAAGTATATGTAAGTGCATATAAGTGTTTTTATTTTTACTTAAATTTGGAGCATCTCAGAGTTTAATACTAATATTTTTGGATATATATTTACTTTAGGTAGGATAAAATTAATTTTCACTACTCATGTAACAGATATGCTATTTTTTGATCATCTAACCTATGTTTCTGAGAACTTTATGATTTTTACTTTCAGTGTTACAACAGTGGAAGGTTTGAGGAAACGGCCATTAATTGTATTTGATGGCAATTCAACAAGTACAAGCATAAAGGTGAAGAAGACAGAGAACGGACCTGCTGATCGCCTGAAGCCTCCTCCAGCTGGAAGCACCACCAACACAGTCAGAAGATTATCAGTTCCTTCAAATGCCTCAACATACATTTCAGCTTCCAGTTTGTCACAGGACGCTAAACTGGGAATAAGGCATAATGAGGCTCAGCAGAACAATATTTCAAAGACTGACAGCAGCGTGTTGACTGGTCTGAAGGTTTACCCTTTGTCTCCAATAGCAGGAACTACTGTTGTGAAGTTAAAGAGGTCTGTTCCAAAAGAGGAATGTGATCTGCCGGTATGTTTGTGCACTATCTTGTTTTGCAGCTTTTTTTTTTTTTTATTGAGATTTACAGGAGCCAAAGTTAGAGCCTTGCAACAGCTTTCAGGATGATTTTATTTTGGAGTAACAGCAGAGTATTTAGAATCAGACAAAAGTGTAGCTAGTTTGGGAAATATCAGAATGAAAGAAATTTATAGTTCAGTAGGAAGCTTCTGTGTAGGTGATGGTGCTGAATGTAGCTGCCAGATGGGAACAAAGAACAGTGGTTAGTTTTGACAATGGTGTGGTTACAGGGCTTGTCAGTGAGCAAGGAGCAATGGGCCATCTCTTAAAAACATGCCACAATATAGACATTTTTGTTGTATTCTGTAATGATACAAATGAAGGAGTTTCCACATTTCCACTGGAGTATGGGAATATCTGGAATAAATCTGGGCTTCAAAGGAAGAAAAAAATCTGTTCTTGGTTGAACTGCAGGGGGAGCTTTAGATGTACAGTGAGCAGTTACATTGATTAGACTTTTCCCAAGACATGATACTGAACTTTGTTTTCTCAATACTGCCTCATGAGATGCAATAACGTATTTATATTAACTAATAAAAAATATTGATGTTAATATTAATTAAACATTAATGTCTTTAACAAATCCTTTAATGAAAGAATGCAGGTAATATTCTGCTGTGTGGGTTGGTACATTCCAACAGACTTCTCTTAAACATGAGTACCAAAACACATGGCTGTTGTGAAAGACAGCTTTAGCAGCTTTTAAAGACTCATGGTTGAACCTCTGAATGGAATTTATGCTTGAGAGGTGTGTTTCCTACTACCAGTATTACTAACTTCTTTCAGTATTTAGAACTCTTCCAAGTACTGGTCAGATCTGAACCTGCAGAGCTTTTGAAACTTGTTTAGTATACAGCTCACAGCTTCTTTGTTTAATTTAAATGTTCTATAGACACAGTAACATTTTTAAGCACCGCTGTGTGACTGACACTCAGAAGCTATGACCTCTGACATTGGACTTTCTACATTAGCCACAGTTTAGGTTGTTCCAGTTAATTGCTCTAAGTTCAGTCATGCCTTGCTTGATGCTGGTTAGGCGTGTGAAGTTAGGCAAGTGTGTTCTGTGGATGTTACTCTACCATCTGAAATTGAAGAATGTGCTATTGGATAGTAAGTGATGCTGTCAGGAGGAATCAGTGTACTTGGCAGATGGCTGTAAAGCCTGATCTATTTTTAGTGTCATGACAGTGATGACAGTTGTGTCTCCAAGCAAGTGACTGTTCCTTGACTTACAAGAAAAGTTTAATAGCACAGAACTGTACCTATTGTCTTTGGGTCTCATTCCCTTAAACCTTTCAGGGGCTGCAGTCCACAGGATTCCTGTAAATGAACTAACACTGAAAGTCGTCTAAAGAGAAGAGAGATATGTAGATTGTGGTCCCCAAACCTGTGTGCTGCAATATGTTCTTGAAAACTCATATATCTGTTTCCACTCTGCTTATGTGAACTATTAGAGCTCTTATATGAACTAATTTGAGCTCTAAAGCTCAGAATTTTTTAAATTATTATTTTAGATGGTGAAAGGGAATTATTTCACCACTTGATCTGCCATGCTTTGGGCTTTCTTGATTTTTACAGGTTTCTTTGGGCAGGGGGCCTTGAAAGATGAATTCATCTGAGGCTTTGGCAATTATTTCTCTTCTTTTTATTCAGGTCATTACAAAGGAAGAGCAAATTTCCTTTTTCTTTTTTAAACATTTTTACTATTTGATAAAAGTAAATTAGTTTCCTAGTTGTGTATTTGGGTTTCTTTTCTTGTACAATTCCATTTCAACAAGTATTTTAAGAAGACAACCTGAAATAACTTCAGAAGTTATTCAGAAGTTATTACAGTTATTACAGAAGTTATTACATATTACAGTTATATGTTTTCAAACTGTAATATGTACCCGTTTCTAAGCTGCATAACTGAAAGAAATTTTTTAATATTTAAGAATATTTAACTGTAGGTTGCTGAAAACCAAAACACATGTATGATTTGCAGGTAGTTAAATTCATTGGCTCTATTTTTGTTTTCACCAGAGAAGTTCTGTGATATTTAGCTTTCTCCACAAGATGGCAATAGAAAGCTGTTGTAGTAGCCTGTAGCTGAATACTGTAATAGTACCAGATTGAAATATGTCAGATTAATGACTGACTTCTGTTTGCACAGTATCTGAAAGAATAATGATGTATTTCCTTGTATTCCAGAATGACCTAAAGCCTTCGGAAGCAAAGAAGAAAATCCAGCATGTTACATGGCCATGAAGTAGCTAACGGTGCTTGAAACATAAATATACTTCCATATTTTCAAATAGATAGGTCATGTTTAAAGAGCTGAAATAAAATTATTTTAAGATTTACAGACTTACAGAGATTCAGATTGCTGTGAAATTTTAACACATTTAATGGCTCCCTATTGTAAAGCCGGAGTCACTATCACCAGTCACCTTAAAAGTATCCACTCTTGTACACCAAGTAGTTAATTACTTCTTTAAAAGGTGGTGATAATACACTATACTAAACCCTCCTCTCTTAGTTTTCAGGATTATTATAGTTCATCTCCATGCCACTGTGATTCACACATTGTTTCACTAAGATTCAGTTTTATTCCAGTCTGGTAAAATAGTTAAAATAGCTATTGAAATTTAGAGTGATCCCTAGAGCCTTCTTGGCTTTAAAAGGTAATTGCTTTAGGTGAGAAAACTGATCATTCTGCTGATAAGATAGTCTACAGAATTTCTTTTTTTTTTTCCTTTTTTGTTGCACAGGAGTGTAGAATTTGCAGTGCAAGTTAGGTTGGTAATAAGAGATGAACTATTTTAACAGCATTACTTCAAATTGAAGTTTCTCTTGATATATGAAACAAGGAATGCACAGATGGAAATACGTGACTAGACTGATATGAAACTTTGAGAGGAAGTAGTGAATGGATGAGTGCCATGTTCTCTTAAGTACACAGGCATATTTTATACATGCATAAGTGTAAAAATGTGCCAGTGTAGCAAATTTGATCGTTTTCCTGGTTACAATCATGCTTGTAAAATATCAGGAAAACCAGTGGAATGCAGACCAGTGCTTTCTCAGCTTACAGACAGTTTGGAAAGGGACATGGATAGGAAGACAGAAGTACCTTGAGACCATTACCCACATGTAATTGCACTCTAGAAAAAGCCCCACAAACCTGTTTTCCCTTCCTTTGATAATTTAAGATGGATTTTGGTTTTCTGTGAAATTTGGTGATTCATCTGGATTATTAGTAGTGCCTCACAGGGCAAAAATCCAATTAAGTTGATGGAACCATTTTTATTAAAATTCACTGGCTCAGGTGAAGCCGGTTTAGATCAGTTTTAGATATGGATGGTAAATAAGAATAATAACAGTGCTCCCAAACTTGGTAAAACAAAAAAAGAATCAACTTCTGAATCCACTTAGTTAACCCAATAAAAGAAGCTCGGTAGAGATCTGAAAGCTTGTTTACATTTTTGACACTGGTTTATATTGAAACCAAAAACTGTAGCTTGGTTCTTTACTTTACAGAAGTTCTCCATTCACTGTTATGATGTAAAAGACACTTCTCAAATGCTGTAAAATGGTAAGAATGTGTGTTTTTAAATGGTGTGCTGTTTCCCTTTTACTAAACACTTGTGCAGTTTTTGTACTTGAGTACAGCAAACTTTAACGTAATGTACATTTTGTATGTAAAGACTTGTCTTTTAAGTAGCCTTATCCTATTTAAATAAATTAAAAGCAAATGAAACAGTGCTGCCTTTTTTGTGTGATGTACTTAAGCTTGTTCATTTTATACAGTTATATTTCAGGAGACTTGAAATGATCAGCACTTAAAGGGTAAAAGGGTCAGTAGCTGCTTTGCAGCTGTAGCAGCAGTTAAGAATCTGGTGAAGTGTTATATTTTGCACTTGTGTAACAGTCTGATGGGAATTCTGTTTTGTGTTGACTTCTTGTCAGTGGTGTAGAGGCTGCTAGTATGTATTTTGTGTAGTTCCAGTTGCTAGGAGCACGTGTGTGTTGGTATGTGTTAAGGAGGGATATGTAGAACTGCACTGGAATAATAGCATGATGCTGCTGTTGCGTGGTAGCAGTCCTCTTTCCAGGCTGGGATGCTTTTCAGCCTTGTCATGTTTCACCTACCTTTCCCCAAACCTGGGGGCATTTTGCCATCTGTTGTAGCACCTGGGAGGTAAGGTGCAAGCTGTGCTGCTCCTACTGCCTTCTTAGAATCATCAAGGTTGGGAAAGACTTCCAAGATCAAGTCCAACCTTCAACTGAATTCCACATGCATATTAAGTTATATCACAAAGAACCATGTCTGTGTGTTTTTTTGAACATTTCCAGGGGTAGTGGGTGACCACCATTCCCTGATAGCCTGTTCCACTGCTTTACCACATCCAGTCAAGAAAATTTTCCTAGTACCTTGTCAAAATTTGAGGCAGTTTCCCCTTGTCTTATCACAAGCTGCATGAGAGAGGAGGCCAAGCCCCACCTCGCTATGATCTCCTTTCAGGCAGATGTAGCGAGGAGCAAGGTCCCACCTCAGCTTTCTTTTTTCCAGGCTAAGCAACTCCCAGCTTCAGCCCCTTCACCAGCTGCATTGCCCTTCACTGCCCTTCACTCCAGCACTTCTGTCCTCCCTGTAGTGAGGGGCCTAAAACTGAGCACATGACTCAAGATATGGCTTCTCATCTACCAAGTACAGGGACACTACCCCTTTAGCTCAAAGGAATCTTTCTTTTCTCTGCAAAGTGCTAGAGCAGAGCTGCAGTGTGCTGGGGGATTCACAGACCCTGAGGAGAGAGTGAGGTGTTTGCCCTCATTTTGGAGGTTTGGATAAAGAGGGATTTTTGTGGCTCTTTGCTACAGCTTTCATCATATAATGAAATCACCAAGGGGTAGAATTTAGTCATTCACTGAGTTCTGATTAGCGTAGTGTGCACTTCAAAAATGTCAGCCAGCCAAGTTCTTTAAATGGTGTGCAATAACCTAAATCTGATCTGATACATCTCTTTAGATTGTTGAAATATTGAGAAGGGAATGACCTGTGAGCACTTTACACTTAGTACAAAGAGACAAACACAAGAGTGGTGGCAGAAACTAGGAGCAAACTTTCCCTACTGCCCAGCAGCCCACAGAGTAAGTACATTCCTAAATCTTAATTTCACATTTGAAGATTCCTGTTGGAGGCATGACATTTTTTTTCCTCCTTTTTCTGAACAAAAATGAATTCCATCTAGAAGGTGTACTGGGATTGTAATTGCATAACATGGCCATATTTCTTGCAGTTTTCTTTGGGAAAAGGTTTATCTTCCTTTGCATTGTTTCTTTTTGATGTTACTGTCCTGCTGTGGCAAACATGTAGCAGAAATTATGCTACAACAAAGGGTATTATGTATCCCAATAGAGAAAAAAACTGAAGCACGCCCTACTATAGAAGTTAAACTTCTGACTTCAACAAAGATAGATAAATGACTTTTGAGTTCTCTTGACCTCCTTGCTTGCTGAGAAGAAAAATATTTTGGGCTTGAGTTTAGAGCCTATGAACACATTTTTATCAGCTGCAGTCAGTTCAGTGTGTGTTTTCACACACTTGTTCATTTTTATTGATAGTTTTCCCACTGACTTCAATTAGTAAAAGACTATGTTGTACCACAGGGCCCTCCTGAGAATTGTCTAAACTTCACACCCCCAAAAATTGAGTGCAAAAAGGGTTGTTTTTATATGCGTTGTGTTTCTTCAGAATGTGAAAATATTTTTGTAAATATTATGTAAATTCAATTAAGCCACAATCACAGTTTTGTTTTAGATTATTTTATTTTGAAAAATACAATGTGCAGTGTAATGTCAACTAACTGTAATACTGACACTGTCAATCAGAACTTGTACTTCACACAATGATCAGCTAGACATGCAATAAAATATGTACCTTTCATGAAGCACGCCCACTTCCACTGTTTCATCATTATCTCTTTATGGCATGTCACAAATCCATGTACATTGAAACACACCCTACTTTTGCAGTCTTTCTACAGACTTGACAGCACACACTAGTCACATAGCTCAAGAACACCGGGGTTACATCAGCCTTATTGGAATTGAATGGCCTTTGCCATTGATTTCGATGGGCTTGAAAGCTTCACCCTGAATATCCACCTGTGAATGTATTGTGTGTGGCCATTGTAATCCTTGAACTGTATCACTTACTTGTAACTGGAATATTTTTTAGGAAAAAGACCCAAACCCTTAAAAATAGTATGTTATGTCAAAAATGGCCAAATAGTTTTACATCGTGGGTTTTGCATTAGTTTTTGTTATTGGTAGAAATCTTAGACACTGACACTGCTATTAGAGATTTTCGAACTGTTTTCCCTCCAGATCTGGAGAGTATAAAGAAAAAGGTTAAGAAATATTAATAGTACAGTGAGACACAGAGTGGCAAAGCTAGCTCTGAACATTCATGTGTTTCGGACTATATATTGCAAGAATGGCTTTCCTCCCTTCTTCCTCACCTCTTAGTTTGAGCTTTAAATATCCTTTCCACATTCAGGGCAAAGGATGTCATCCCTTTCTGTGAGGAAGCCACGACCCACCAATGAAAGGGAGCACTTCTTACAGTTAAAGCAATCATTATGCCACTGCCGTTCTTCAAAAGAGATGTACTTGGTTCCTCCGAGTCCTGTTTGAAAAGCAAAATCGTTCTGTTACAAGAAAAGAATAGCAGGTCGGCCATCAGGTCATGCAGACTGACATGGAGATCTGACATACAGCAGTGAAAAAATGCCATTGTGACAAATCTGTTTGTTGCTGTGCTAGTTTTGCCACGCTTATTCTGTAGTGACCAATATTTTCATCCTCAAATAGTCCTGTTGCTTTCAGCAAAGTTAATGAGCAAGGCTGTTATCCCTAGTGATAATGGCAGAAATGAACTTCCAAGGGATGGCCCTGCAACATACAGCAGAAGAAAAGCAAAGCACCTGCCTCTGAACAGAATTCTGGTAGTTTTTTACAGAATGTTTTATGGTGCCTGAGGATGTTAATTTATGTTTTGTAGAGGTGCATTTAGATAATTAAAAAAGAAGTCTGTCGTGTCATGACTTGATTTATAGCTCTGAAGGAATAATGCCTCAGCAAAAGAAGCAGGTTAGTAAAAAGCATTGCAGAGTTTGAGGCTATGGCAGTTATCAGGTGTATTGAAGCTGTACAGAAGAAAAAAACAAAAAGGGAAAAATATCTCTTAGTAGTAATTGTCATTTGCTTAACCTCAAAAATGACTAGCTGGAGTTCCATGAAAAGATTTAGTTGGGCATCTCTTGTACCAGGTCAGACTTTTTGTTTAGTTTTGCCTTTGGTAGCAACTTAACACACAAAACTGCCATGAAATGTAAAGGCACCAGCCATGAGAGACCTACCACTGATTGGGTTTGTGCATCCAGCACACTTTTTGGCATAGAGGTTGCAGAAGCAGCTCAGGCAGTATGCAAACTCATCCCTGGAGGTGAAACGCTGTCCAGACAACTGCTTCTTGCATGCCGTACACACAAAACACTCCTTGTGCCATGGCTGCTCCCGGTAGGTTACACCTCCTGTGGTGATAGCCTGGTGTAGGAAAAAAAAAAAGGCAAGAAAGTGTTTTCTTAAGAGTGGCACATTTGTATTTTGATTTGGTAAAGAGGAAGGGTGATGAGATTTTAGTGGGTGGGAGGAGGGGAAGAAGACTTAGCAACAGCAAGATTATAATTTTGCTTGGAGTTGACCTATCATGCAAGTGTTTTATTGTAAATTCCTTATTTCTAAAAAGAAGCCACAGGCTAAAAGTACTTTATTCCTCATATATTGTGAAATCTCACTCAACTGTACTCTGTTTTTCAAACTACTCTTTGTACGTTGCTTTTTGTATGCATGTACTAGAGTTTGTCTCATCACTGTCCTTTTCTTCATGGTGGAGGAATTACCTGACATGTTTCAACTTCCCTATTACTTTCTTTGGGAAAGACTGGTTTATTTAATATTTTAGATGAAGTATTTACTTTCTGCTTCTTTCTTCGTCACGCAGTCTTCTGTTACAAGTAAGTGGAACTGAAATTATATAATTTCTTAAAACCAGTTAATCCTTAATCTTTTTACACATACAAAAATGAGATATTCTGCCTACTTGGATATAAAATGGGATGGACTTCAATCCCTTAGGTTTCATGTAAGCAAAATAAGAGCACTACCTTCTTGCACTGGACGCATTGCATGGCAAATTGCTTTTCATAGCAGGGTACACAAAAGTTTTGATGGTCCTTAGGGATGAAGCTCTTTGTCCCAATAGGCTGTTGGCAGTGGTAGCAGATAAAACAAGTCTCGTGCCAGCTGTTGCCCTTGTATTCCATTTTCCGAGTACCTGTAAGGAGACCAGAGCATCAATTGAACTTCTGGATGAGATAGATGCACTTTGTAGCTCTTGTTTGCCTGGCAGCTGGCTGTCATTCGAGAAGCATTGCAGCCATGAGCTAGAGGCTATTTCATGTTCCTACCAGCTTTGCATGACATTTGTTACCATTTTAGGTTTTTGGAGAGCAAGTGGTTCTTCTCCTGCAAAGAAGAGAAAACTTTATTGTGAATAGCTACAGCCTAGAACAGCTTTTTGTGGTATTGTTAGGCAAATAATGAATTCCAGTGCACAGGAAGATTCAAGCAAACTGGACAGACACCAATAAAAGCTGCTCTTAGTGCTGAGTGGAAGTAAGGCCATTCCTCATTAAAGATTGACCTAATTCATTCCACATCTGTTTTGTTTCCTTTTCAAATAGCAGGAAGGTACCTGGTTAATTACAGACTCATAGAATGATTTGCACTGGAAGACACCTTAAAGACCATCTAGTTTTCTACTCTCTGCCATGGACAGGGACACCTTTCCAGGTTCTCAGAGCCTGATCCAACCTGGCTTTGAGCACTGCCAAGGATGGGGCATGCAATTCCTGGCAAGCATCTTGTTCCCCCCTTTCCCATTGAAATATAGTTACTGTTTGAGACAATGGATTATTTCATATCTGCTTGGGAGATTTTTTCTTGTTCTCATTGAGATATATTATAAGTTTGCAATTGTTTCCAGCTCAGCAACACCTAGCCTAAATGTTTTTCCGTCTCTTGAACCTTTCAGTAAAAAAGAAGCTTTCTCTCTCTTCTCAGTGGAATTGAAAATATGGTTGAAAGGTGGAATTTAAACAATCTTTTATTGCAAAGTAGAAAAATGGTATGGTAGTTAGGAAATAAATGCACTCCCCTAGAACAAAGGTTTAGGGTTCAGATAGTGTTCTTTACAGATTCAGTCCACAGTATGGCAGGGGGACTCTGAACCTTTCCAGGAAATTGGAGATGCCCTATTATATGGATAAACTTCTTTCCACAAGGTATGATTTGCTATGTACCAGTTTGAGTTGGAATATTTGATACTGGCCAGAAGGATAAACAAGCAAATGTTGTTCCTACAGTTCTGCATCACTCTTGGAGCCTGTAATAGCAAACATGAAGTCAAATACTTGGAAGACTGACAAGCTGATTGAGTTGGCTAATGATGAAGAACCACACTAATGCCTTTGATGCCAATTCTGCACACCCCTATTACTGCAGGGTGAAGTTTTGCCATTTTTCCCCTTCTCAAGCATGAATTAATCTTTATTTACTGGTTGCATATTTTTCTTCTTTTATGATCTCATTAAATTCTGCTGAGAGGCATACTTCAGGATTTGTTTGGTGGTTTTTTTTAAATTGACTTGCATAAGTAGTAAGTGAAATGTCAATTATCTTTCTTTCTGATGCTTACATTCTTCAATATTTCTGCTCTATTTTATTAATAGACACCTACAAATTTTACTCTCTCTATGCTGGTAACTTTCTACATCATGTCATGGAGCAAATAAATCAGTCATTGAAAGAATAATATTCTGGAAAAAGAGGCGTGGATAATATTTTTTAATAGTCTAGAATTTTATTTTCACATTTTCAGCTCTTCTGTCTTTGGGATATTGTTGCCACTGAAACTCAAAACAGGGAGAGCTCTTTGTTAGCTGCTAGACTGAAGTCAGCATGAGTTGAGTTTGCAGAAGAACTGAAAGACCAAGCTTGTAATCTCTTATATGGGCACCTCATGATAAAGCTTCATTAAATCTACATTTTACATTTACTGGCTCAAAGCAAAGGTCAAGTTTATCATTAACAATCTCCAAAAAAGCAGTCCAACCACTTGCTGGTTCTTTCAAAATGAATTATGCTTCTACTGGTGACCACACTTCTCTGCTGTAGCTCCTGTACTACCATGGTGTGCTGTGTAAGTCGAGAAAACATGCTGAGTGTACTGCTCTTCCAGTGTGGTGACATTTCAGCTATCTTGGGTAAGCAGCTGGAGAACAGTGGTTAGTTGCAAAGCTTACAAAAAATAATTTCTTCTCTTTTGGGTTGTAAGAGAAGAAGGGATTCTGTGTCACTGAATCCAGCTTCCATTACTACATATCAATGTATAGCTGGCATAATAGACAAAGAGAGATCCTTTCAGTAAATCACTGACAATGGCAATGATAAACTGATAAACAGTATAAAAAATATACACATAAAATTATAGAATCATAGACTCATAGAATAGTTTGGGTCGAAAGGAACCTTTAAAGTTCATCTAGTCCAAGCCCTCTCAATACGCAGGGACATCTTCAGCTTGATGAGGTTGCTCAGAACCCCATCCAAACTGACCTTGAATTTTTCCAGGCATGGGAAATCCACTACCTCTCTGGGCAACCTGTTCCAGTGTTTTACCTTACCCCCTCATTGTAGAAAACTTATTCCTTATATCTAATCTAAATCAATCCTCTTTTACTTTAAAACTGTTACACTTCATTCTATTGCAACAGGCCCTGCTGAAAAGTTTGTCCTTGTCTTTGTTAAGGGTGCCCTTTCAGTACTGAAAGGCTGCAATCAGGTTTCCCCAGAGCCTTCTCTTCCTCAGCCTGAACAACCCCAACTCTCTCAACTTGTATTTATAAGCAAAGCAGGCCAGCTCGCTTTGTGGACCTCCTCTAGACCTCCTCCAACAGTTCCATGTTCTTCTTGTGCTGGGGTTCCCAGAGCTGGATGCAGCACTTCAGGTGGGATTGCTCAAGAGCAAAGTTACGGGGCAGAATGACCTCCCTTGGCCTGCTGCCCATGCTGATTTGGATGCAGCCCAGGGTACAACTGGCTTTCTGGGATGTGAGTGGACTTTCTGTATCATGAAGTTCCAGCTTTAAAACTAGCACTGGTTATTCCAAAGTATGTCAGTTTTTATTGCTGTGTCAGCAAAATGGGTACACATGGAATAATAGGAGATGCCTAAACTTGGTCATAAATAGATAGGGTTGTCTGCTTCTAAATACTGTTGTCCTATTTCATCATCAAGCCTTAATTTTTACACCCCAGGAGCAAAATATTGTGGTTTTCTCTTTTTATCTGAGATGACCAATATCAGAACCAGCTGACAAAGTAACTAGTAATCCTTATGGAGTGTGTATGAGGATTCCTCAGACTGCCTTTTAATATTTTGTTTCTGCACTGATAGCACTTCAACTTTAAAGCCCTCAAATCATCACAGAATGCTACAGTATTCATGTGAGAAGACCAGGTTTTAGCAATCTATTGTAACATCACATTTCAAGTTGAAAAAGAAAATAGCTCTTTCCTGCTTCTTCATATCATTGTGCTCAAGAAGGACCTCAGAGGCACTTTCACCAATTTTTCATCTGTCTGAGAGAAGCTAAATTTAGACTAATTAAATACAAAGTTTCATGTGAATGAAAGTTCTTCCATGAGCCATTATGAACTTTACATATTCTGGTCATGGAAATGGCCTAGAATGCACCCTCACCAGTTTTTTACACAGTTAGCATGACTTAGTAGAGATAGTCAAGGAGAAACATTTCTCACAAATGTTCCTGAGTTTGGGCTTGATATTTAGTCCAAAAAGTAAGCATCCTAACCTGGCATAATAGTCTTCTTGCACTCATTACATTTGGAAGAATATTCGTTGGAGTAGCAGTCAGTACAAAGTAGATGTTCCTCTTTTGCAGCAAAAGGTTTGTCCACCAATGAATTCTTGCACTGGAAGCAGTGGAAGCAGGTTTCATGCCAATGGCGGTCCTTGTAAGACAGATCCTGTGGAAATCCAAAACCACAGAGTAAGTGGAATGAATGGTTTGCACAACTGGAAGCTCAGAGAATGCAAACACATCCAAATCTGAACTCCAGCCAGGAGCTGGGGCTAACTTGAAGAAAACAAAATGTTCTGACGAAGGTGAACTTATTTTGCTGTGATAATCAAGAGCAGCTCACAACAACTATCAACTATCAACCCTTTTTCAGTTCAAGGTAACCCTTTTTTTATGTGACAGAGGAGTAACTAATTTCACTTAGGTATTTCCTTTGAGAATAAAGCTCCACTTTTGAGTTGGATTAAAACTTGTTAACATGATAGGTATGACAGACTTCCCCTATTTACCTTAACTATTGCTGATTTCTAGTTCATTTCATAGATACTTACTCCTGAACAAAAATATTTTTTCCTAATTGTGTTCTGGTATTTTTTCAACAGATTTACACCAAGGGTGGAATGAGTCTGATTTCTTTGGGGTTTCTTTCACTACAACAAATTTTTACTGACACTTGTGTTTTGGTTTACCTACTTTTCAGATGTGGATTGTACTGAAAGATACAAGACCACATTGTACTTGCATCCAGTGATCCAGAGTTCAGGCCAAGGGATTAGTGTGGGTATGTTAGTATTTAAAATACTCTTCACAGTGGTTCCTTTTATTATTTAGAAGCTCAAAATTGTGACCTAAAAGGGTGGTTTGTGCTTTTTAAAGTTTAAATTAAGGTGGCCTGTTCATGTAACACTTGAACAGTGTCTTTGGACTTCAAACGAAATAGAGCATGAATGATTACAAGAAACAATGCCTAACCCAAAATACAGAGGCTCTGGTTTGGGTTGAAAGTGTGAAAGGCTATAATTGTCATGAATAGGGAGTATAAAAACTCAGCCAAAATAAGTTCTCAGGTTCTAGCTCAAGATCTACTGTGTATTTATTGCAGGCACTAAAATAATCAGGTTAACTGAAGGAAAAGAGCAAGTGGTAGAATAATTTTTCAGTTGTGTGAAGCATCACAAAGGGTTCATACCTGATCTGGCATAAACTGTATTATATACAGTATATGGAGTTACCTGTGACTGTACTGTCAGTCAGTACAGTCACAGGTAACTCCATGTGTGCAATCTTAGCCCAGAGCAAACAAAAGATACTAGAGATTTATGTTAACCAAAATAACATTGTGTCTTTGGGAGCCCTGTTCTCATAAACAACTAGCAGGACACTTTGAAATACTTTCATCTAGCTCAGCTGATATGGGGTAGCTTGTTAAACTCTAGTCATTTCTGTCAGAATTTGACCATACAATTAAGCTTTTCTGTTTAGACATCTGTCCTACTCATCCAAATTTTTTGAATCATTGTGAGTAACAATTGATACCCAACGTGTCTTTCATCTCTGAGACTGCACTCTGTGATAGAATATCTAAGATTTCCACTTTACAGCTTTCAGACAGTTGGTTATTCAGCTCATCTATTAATTTCAGCAAAATCCTTTGAAACAACACAAATTTCTGACTGTAAAATTTTAATCTTTTCTAATAGCAAATTCAAACCAATCTTCTTTGGAAGTTACTTACTTTTTTTCGTTCTCTTTACGTGAAGTCAAATAGCCTAAATCTGGTCTCATAGTATATTTTCAACAGAAAAATACAATATACAGTGTTTTCCAAAATAACTGAAATTTGCCTTTTAGAAAGTAGAACAACAGATCTGATTTTCTTTCTCTTGTAACATGATGTATTCAATATTTTTTTTTCCTCACTAGCTGTCATTTCCTCTTTTTGCAATTTTCAGCAAGCTATTTTTTAATATCAAAATTCACGTGCTGATGTATGCTTATTCTATCAATGAAATGATACCCTGAAGAAGGTCTGTGCCTTTTAGAAGAGGAGTAATGAAGACAAAGATTAGGTGTCAATGATGAAAGATTTGATCTCTGAGTCAGTTATGATGACAAGATTTTATAGGCAGTACTGGGTAGGTGACAGTAGCAGATATTTCTTCATGATGAAGTCACAAAGCAAAACTGTAACAAAAAGTACCCAAGATAAAAAGTGGATTGAATAATCTTTAGATACTCTGGATTACTATAACAACTGTCATTGAATGTAGGGAGAGTCTAGCTTTGACAGTAGAATATTAGACTGATGAAATGGATATTGCTTTCTCTCTCTGAATCTGTCACATCTAGAAAAAGGAAGTCCAAGGAAGTCCTGATGAAACCATTTGTGCATCATGAGTGTTCTTAGGTCACTGAGAAGGAGGTTTGGTCTATTTCAGCATGTCATATATATTACTGAAGCCTTTGGCTTGTCCATAAGCTGTGGATGTATTGATCTGGAGCAAATTCTACAATGGAAAAGCATGTGCAAGAACTGACTTAAAGGTTTCTGAATGTCAGGCTGCTCCTCTGTTAAGCTGAAAGAACATCAGATTTAGTCTATGCGTGTGAATTCTAGTTTATGCTAGCTGATTGTAATCCAAATAAATCTGTTCCTGCAGAAGGTACAAATGATATACGACTAATTCCTGTTGTATTTTCACTTATTTTCATTATAACACCCACAAAGAAAACTTTGATAAGATAACTGTTAACATTTTCAAGATCAAGTTTCACAGATTTCTTTATATCTCTGTATAGTTCTGCTCCAGTATGGTTTATTTGGTCTCTAGGGTGGGACTGCATGTTTTATAGAAAAGTGTGGTTTTTAAAAAAAACAGGGTCTACCAGTTAACTGGGTTAAGCTTGGGCTCCTCATACCCTGCATTTATATGGTCTTCTCCTCAGGGTTTTTAAGTCTAAGCAAACTGAAGCCATTATACAGTACCATTTCTCTTGAAGGGGGTTTCAGCAGGGACCCAGTAGGAAGAAGGAGTTTAGAGAGTTTATTACCAGAACAGTAACTGTAAATATTGTTCATGGCTTTTTTGCCTGCCACAATGGTCTTTTCAGAAGGCTGAATGTAGGAAATGGGCTACAGTAACTAAATGCCATGCAGATTTTAGCTACACATACCCTGGAGCAGAACACTTAAGTATGTTAGACTGGCACATACCTTTAAAAGCATGCTGAGAAAAGGTAAAAACAAGCAATATTGTGCTGTATTCAGCCCCTTACATGTATGAGAAGATATTAAGGTATCCACCTCTTTTACCATTTCACTTTACAACAACTAGCCTGTGATTCAGTAATGAGCTGAAAAAGTTGCATGTTGGGACAGGGTTTAAATATTAAAAATGAGAAAATTCTTTTTCCCCTTTTCTGATCCTCATTACTGGAGGTTTTATTTTTTTGTTTAGTTTATGTGTGAGAATGACCCTTTTGAGCCATTTTTGGCTTGTGTGCTGACACAGTAGCTGTATCTCACAATCCACTCATAATTTAATTTTCACATTTCACAGAGAGAGTTTTCACCCCCTTTGGCCTGCCAAGGCCAACTTGTGGAGTGAATTAAACAAAGGATTACTGTAGATATTTCCTGTGTTTGCAATGGTTTCTATACCATAGGATCTGCAAGGAAAGTATTCAAAAAGCCAAAGTCAACCAAAAGTAACCCTTCAGCATTTAAGCTAATGGGTACAATATGTATGGATTTCCAGAAATAAGCATGAAACTGTAGGTGTAGTGAGCATTCACCCAGGACTTAGCCAGTAAAATGCTGATTTTTATAGAAAAACTAGATTTCTCCTATAGCCCACTGGCATATGGATAATGTGTAATAGGTGTGAGAGAAATGGCATCGTTTTCATACTGCCTGCTGGTGCCTCCTACTACTCAGTATATGAAGTTTTTAATTTGTCTGTGAAAGTTTCGTAAGCATCAACTAGAGCTGTTTACAGTTAATGAAATGGCCTATGCCCAAAGGTGTCATCCAGATATATGTTGTCATTCCGGGATTTTTGAGTGGAAAAGACTTGCTCTTTTACAATAAAGAACAAATTAGTTATTAGTCAGTTATGTTCACAGTTACCCATAAACTACCTTAGCAGCTAGAAAGATAGTGAAGAAAATTCTGCCCTGACTTGAATTCAAGGTAAGTTTGTCTACAGCATTGTTGTCCTGTGGGCTCTCTGTGCTATAGCTAAAACACGATGTGAAAATCCAGCATCAGTTTCGTCTTCTCAGAGTCCAGTGCTGAATTCGAGTATTACAAGTGTCCTCTTCTCAGCACCTGTGGTTTCACTTTGGTGTTACCCTGTCAGTTATAGGAGGTTTGATTGTAACTGGGAGGGTGGGAAAGAAAGAAATTAAGAGCATCTTGTTCTCAGTGCGGCTTTTCTCAGTGCAGAGAAAGAATGGTGGCCAAGAAGTCCCTTGTGAAGGAAAATGTGACGTGAGAACTATGTGGGACTTTCCAGGTTGTAATGTGGATGTAAGTGTGGACACCACTGCCAGATGCAGAGGCTGGATATGACCTTTTTTCATGACACTGTCACTCCATTAGGTTTTTTATTCCAAACTTTACATTTTTAGGTTATGTCGAGCATACAAACAAATTGGAGTCCATTTCATACACGCAGTAAACACACTGGTTTCATTCCCAAGGATAGTATCTTCTTTGTTCAGGTGAAAAAGTAAATGCAATGTGTAAAAAGATTTATGTAAAAATACATACATATACATGTGTATTTCTTATGTATTTATATACCTATGTACCCATACAGTTTAATGAGGAGAAGCCTTATTTTTTTGTGACTGTTTCATGGCTGAATTATGCTTAGTTATATAGTGCACACACTTCATCTGAAACTCATCTTGTGGCTGAGGCACATGTAAGGGCTCTCTCAAATGTGTCCTCTAGTGTCTGTTGCCGTCGTTGAAAAACTACTCTAGTTTTCTTCTCAGTGAGAACATTCATAGGAACTCTTTTCTACCCAAACATGGGTTTTTTTCAGAAAACTTGCAGGAATTTAAGTTTCAACTTTTAGAATTTGCTTAAAATTGATCAAGAGCTTCAAAAGCTACACCGTAAAGCATGGACAAGGACAAACAGCAGTCACAGAAACAAAAAAGAACATGTTTGTTTCTGGCACTCTTTACAGCTCTTTAAGAAATCATTATTTACTATCTCTTAGTTGTGTTTTCCACATATAGTTCTGGTTCTTTACACAGATAAAATATTCTTAGATTGCAGACAGTTGGGGCTTTTTCTTTTTTTTTCCTATCTGATATTAGAGTCTGTCTCAAAAGTAAAGCAAAGCAGTATATTGGATAACACCCACACTCCCTAAATACATAAAACTGGGTTGAAAAGTTCAGCCCGATTAATTCCTGAATACTTTGACTGAGATTTCTTGAAGCTGATCCAAGTTTTTAAATTCTTGACTATCAGCACATGGAAATATCTTCTCAGGGGATTAGAAAGAGACCTTAAAACAAAAGCATATTCTGGAACGGGGCAGGAATATTTTGCGTTTTCAGGTCAGACCAGGCCAGCTGTACCTCATCTCTAACTTGACTATTTATGAGTTGTAGGAAAGCTGGCAATTTTATACCTTCTTACAGATTATTGCCAGTTCCCTGTCTTGGTGGTGAAACATTTTTACCATTTTAAGGCTTCTGAAAGGGACTTTCCTACTGATTTGCCAATAGGGTGTTGTAGGTCAGTTTGGAAGGTATGAGACATTTATTTTTTCCAATCAGAGGAAGCATATATTTTTACATCTGTGAACTAGTGATTGAGTGGTAGTATCACTAATGGGAATTAGTTTGTCCTTCTAGAGATATAGATCAGCAGTGGGAAATCAAAAATCAGATATCCTTGGGTCAGTGAAGAATCCTGTGGCCATGCAATGCAGATTTCTGTCCTACTGCAATCTCACTCTGTCAGTGAAAGTCTTGTCCAACTTTGACCAGGTCAATTTAATGCAAGGAGGATGAAGTCTGCTGGTAGCTGTATAACAGACACTTCACTGGATGGCTCCTCTGTCCTCATTCAGGCAGGCTGAAACTGTCATGACCTCCAGTTGTTTTAATTAATTTAAAAGAAATACAGGTAGTCACAACTAATCTGTACCAGGTGGGTGTTTCCACGTGTTGTAGCAGTGCATAAGCAAGCAAGGCCTCTGTTCTGTCCATCCCATTCTTTAATTAGACTCCACTATCATCTTTCTGTATTTAAAAGACTAATTTTTCTAACTCTATCTGATTTATTGCTTGGGTCAGCATTAGCTAGATTTCTGTGACCTCCAAGTTAGCACCTTGGCTTCAGCATGTTTTGTCTCTTGACAACTGAAGTGTGGTCACTGCAAAGCCAGCAGTGGCTTAGCTCCCTCTGATCCAAAAGTAGGCACAACCAGCTTCTGTCACCCTTTCAGATCCCAGCTGGCCCTGAGGAAAGGCTTTCCCAATGAATTAAAGAGAATTTCTTACATCAGAGCATCAGATCCTTCTGTGCTTTGCAGGAGTGCATTTCTATTACCATCCCAGGTAAAGAAGGGTTTGCCAAGTGAAATGATACAAAACAGATACTGGGGTCCAGAAAATATGCTGTCCCATCAAATGAAACCCCTGTGTAGCTGTTAGGATCCTCCCAGATCTCACAGCTCTGTATCCAGGCTGCTCTGTCTGGAGCTCTTAACAAGACACAAATCTGACATACCTTGCAGTCAGCGCCAATAGGATTTTTGCATTCCTCACAGGTGTTGGAGTAAAGATTTTCATAACATTTCACACAGTAGGGGCTGTCCTCCTTCAGGATGTACTTCTTACCAAATAGAGACTCTTTGCAGTAGTGGCAATCAAAGCGTTCAGTCATGGTGTCTGGAGTCCAGCTATCCTGCTGCAGAGACAGGAACAGGCACGTGTCAAACCGAGCTACACCTGACCCAATCCCCCAGGAAAGGTTTATCAATTCTTGTTTATCACATTGTACCTCAGTTTTAGTCCAACTTTCAGTCAGATAAATGAACACAATAGGAAGAAATTGGGCTATAAATTTTTCAGGGCATCCCATCTAAATTAGCCATCTCTTGGTCCATCTATGGCCAGACCTAGTGTTAGTGATGAGGGAGGAGTAATCCCTGAGTCAAGAATTCTCGTGGGATTTGTAAATGGAATTTGACCTATAGGTCTGCATCAAGAAGGTCTTTCCCTAGGAGATGGAGTCAAGTCCATTAAGAGGATGAGCCACCTAACTTTCAGAAACATCTCCTGCATAAGGGAAGAGGAAGGTTTACATTGCTAGTAGACTTTAATCATGCACAGCCTATCAGGCACCACAGTTATATGCTTCTGCACCTTCCTTCTCTGCATTCTCAGTAAGCCAGTGTCTGGCAATCATTCCCTCACAGGCAGACACCAACCCTCCATCTCTGCTCATGCATGGGGCTGTGGGCACAGGAGGTGTAGGGTCAGTGACCGAGTATCTGATTGTCCTCTGATGCAACTGAAGGAGTTATCCAACAGCTGTAGTCTATTAGGACACAAATACTGGCTCCCAGGTGTCCTGGCTCAGACAAATGCCAAACAATGATTATGGAAAGGAAAAAGCAAGTAGAAGAAACTATATGTTGTTCAGATTGTCTGAATTAGGGGCCGTTGATGTTTGCTCCTCAGGTTTTGTTACATCTTTATCATTTTCTGGATGCACACACAAAGGTGACACAAATGCCTTTGATGAATATTTATTATTGCCTGGGATAATTTATTTTGGGTTTCATTATAGTCATCACCTTCTTTCTTAACCTGAGGCAGCATGTGTTGCACCTGAAATCTGTTTGGAGGTTACAGCTGGTTCCATAGCTGCCTGCTTAGGAGAGGGCATTTCCCTAGCAGAAAGGACATGACACCTGTACTGCATGATCTTCACTGCCTGTCAGGCTGCATCTCCTCTTTAAGCCACATCTGATCTATAAAACCTTAAATGTTTTGAGCCACTCATAGGTTAAGTGGCTACCTCTTTCACACACAAGTGACATTTACAGCAGCTGCAAGTCCTTTCACCAACTTCAGCCCTCAGTTTTAAACAAATTGTTACTTGCTTAGTGTTCTTGGCACAGGTTGCTGATTTCTGGAGTTTGTCCTCTCCCTCTGGCAGTGGGAGCCACCCACAGGGCATTCTGAAATCCTGAGTTCTCCTCCAGGATTTCATTTTTTTATTATTATCTTTCATTCTATCTAGCTGGGATGTGATTAAGGTTTAGGGTTGTCTGAATGGACAAACTTTATTTTGATGACTAGAATTTTTTTTTCAATGGTCAATCCACTGCTGAATTTTGTGGTGACAAGTACAGGCTGAGGGGTGAGTGCCTTTACATGTGTGGAGTAGGTAAGTGATGTCTCAGCTGCTGGAAAGTCTTATGAATTCCAAGTAACTACCGAAGAAGAAAGACAAACTAGCAAACCCCAAAATGTGCTTGGAGGGAGCACAAATGCTGGCAGCTGGTCATCTGTGTTTCTGACAACCCAGGACTCACAGTGCAACTGCTTTGCCTTAAAGATGGTCTAGGAACTAATTAACTTTCTTATCCCAGAGGGGAACTGGGAGTATGTAGGGTGTTCTTTGTCCTTTAGGAGTAGAGAGGATCAGAGGACTGATAAGAAGATGTGCTGGACAGAGAAGTGCTACTCAAAGATCCCCTCTTGCCCATTTCCAACAGCAGCAGCTAGCAATGGAAGTATAAGGCAGCAGAACAGGGACAATACAAAGAGATATTTCCTTAATAATAGCTTCCAGCAAGTTAGTCTTCTCTTGAAGTACACCTGCAGTCTTTGCTAAAACATTTAAAAGATGATAATGGATTTTCCTCTCTGTTTTGAGCCTGTTTACACCCCTAACCTACACAATGGGTTTGGACTTTCCCAGGAAAGAACAAGTCAAGACTTAAATTCCTTCTGGAGTAATCTCAGCAAAATGAATGGAGTCAGACCAAAGTACACTGAGTTATATGTGTAGACATATGACTAAGTCTGAGAGGAGTGATAGCTTTTCTTCAAATAGTCTGCATTTAGGACAGAAATCTATACTTTTTACCAGACTATACTAGGTATTTTTTTTAAATGATACAATTTTGTTGCCCTTTTAATGCGCCTTATTGCTAAGTAAAAATGTGAGCAGAAACCATTTATGAACTTGCATATGTCACCCTTCTTCAGAATTACTTCTTTCTAGCCCTGATTTAAAAGTAGATGTGTGATACTGAAGAGTGAAAAGTTTCTCTGCAGTCATGATGTGTAAAAGCAAAAACTATAGAGTGTGATTCCTTTACAGGTTTATAACATTTCATCCAAAGTTGCTAAATGTAAATTACAGAAGTGCATTGTGACTGGAAGAAGGACTGTTCCCTTAGAGGTGGACGTTCCTGTGTCTTGGTCACAGGACTTTCCCTTTGGAATGCTGTATTGTCTTCTGGGTGTGTTCCATGGGAGCAGAAACAAGCATTATGTAATATACGTATTTAATAATTTATATAATAATAAAATAATTTAACAATTAAAAATAATCTAGCAATTATTTAATAGTTGCTGCCACTATTTCAGAAAATACCTGGGCACTGCCCTCCTATCCTGAAAGGGATCTAGGTTTGTTAAATGTGCTTTAAGATTGTCCCAGGGGATTGTCCCCCTCACCCTAAGCAGGGAGAGGCAGTCCTCATTTCTACATCTCAAACAGATTTAGGGATGAACTCTGCTCTATAAAGACACTGCAGGAGCAGCTCTGGATGAGATTTGAGGAACAACTCTAGAGATTTGGGAAACTGAAAGACAAGATCTGCATTTTGGCTTTAGTTATGCGAAATCTTTTATTGGATCTGGGACCAATTTTGGATCCAATACCTCTTAAAGTTAGGAATTCAGGTTCATGTGGTTTCATTCAGTTAGCTGGAATTAAGGGTGAAGCATCCCCAAATTCCAGGCTGTTTAAATCCAGACCTTGGACTGAATCTCACGATCTACTATGTGATATTTTGAACATATTGTACAGGTTTTTTTCTGCTCCAGAGAGAATTAAATGTGAGATAATAACGGGTCCTATCTACTAAATACAAGAATGAATTTCAAACAAATCAGTTCACTGTTGTCTTACAATGAAGAAACGTAAAATCATACTGAGCAATATTTTTGCCTGTCACTTTGTACACATGGTCCCTTACTTTGCCAGTCCATTAATTCCTGTTATATAAATTCCCCTCATGTTTAGCTTAGTGCAGGATTTATGCACTGTTTCGGACTTTAAGGGAAAAAAGACAAATCAGGAGACTTGCACAGCTGTGGATGCACACAAATTGCAATTCAACCTTCTTGCCATTGATCTATTTTTTTTTCCCTCTTGTGTTTGATACTGGTTGACCATAAAGCGTCGTGGGACAGAGGCTCATCATCATTACAGCTCTTTGAGGTAGAAGGTCTTTGGATTTTATCACTGTAGTCATTCTATACTTACGCTTTTTCAGATTGCTTTCAACATAATCATGACAGAGAAATTGATTTTTTCTGCCATCCAATCTTCCTCCAACAGCATTCAGACATAACAAGTACATCTCCGAAAGGGAAAGAGCTTTCTGTTGCATGCCCAAAAGAGAAGCTACAGCTTATGCCAAATGTTAGTACTACCCACACTGTGTCTCACAGGAAGTAAGAATTGGCAGGAAAATTATCAAAAAGTTAGTAGACTGACTCAAAATCTATGCTTTTTTCCTCTTCTTTCCCCATTGGCTCAGCCTCATTTTACTGGCAGCAATTCCCAAAGTTGTCATATTACCACATAAATACTGGGGCTCATCATGTCATTCAGAAATTATCCAGTGGTCCCCCATCCCATGACACTATTGACTACTGAAAAAGCAGACCTTGCCTGCTTATTCAGCTATGCCTGCAAGCCTAATAAATGCTGTTTTATTCATCTTTTATTTCAACTCTTCTTAGGGGGTGTTGAGCACTGAGAAGTGCAGAAGCACACACACACAAGACAGAGAAAGAGGCCAAGGGAAACTACCTAAAACATGTAGGGGTTCTTTAGTTTATTCAGTGAAGTTCTGATCTCTTCTTGTAGCAGCATCTGGAGACCCAGAATTAAGCCCCTGTAGATGCCAAAGGGGGACTTGCTGTTGACTTACTTAGCTCAGTAGTGCTGGGGCTCTCTCTACCTGTGCCTCTGGGTCAGAATGTTGTGTTAGCCACCTGCACGGGAACGAAAAACTCTGCCTTCAAGATGTACAGACATTTCTCCCCCCTGACTATTCTTCCAGAAGAACAGTACACATGGGGAATTTTCTAGCTGTTTATCTCTCTTCCCCTGAGGAAGGAAGATTTGTGTCTGGCAATTCCAGTGACATGAGCCATGCAGGTCTAGAGCATTTGGAAACAATATGTTAATGCTCCCAAGGCTAAAATGAAAAGATTTATTTACAACCATGAAATGACAGTTCAAACTATGCTGGTCTTTCTGGCAAGAGGTGATTTTTTTTCCTGTAACTTAGCTGCTTTTACCACATTCATTATCCATCATCTTTTTGCAGCAACAGCAAAACACTCTTGGAAGACCTAAGCATCTTTCCAAACCAGACCATAAAGCCATGCAAGGGGAAAAGAGGGAAACCTAATTTATTTCTTTTTAATCTACATTAGAAAAATAAGAAATGACCATTTTCTTTTAGCACTGATGAGAGGCGGGGGAGGGGTGGGGGAAAGTTATGTTTGGTCAGAATTCACCTGAACCCCATTGTGAGAAAGCTGGTGTAGATGTACCCCATGGATACCCAAAGCACTCCTGTGTGTTTGGATTTATGAAAACATATTAAGGGCTGGGAGCCTTCTTTGTTTGGCTGTCCAGGCTGTCCAGGTTGGGATATTAAAAATAGTCAGTTACACAGGTGTTCATTGCTGTTTCTTAAGCTCAGAGTAGATATTCGCAGATGTCTTAGGAGCTCTTAATCAAAAGCCAGGAAAATTTAGTTTAATATTTGAAAATAATAGTAATAATAACAAAAACAATTAAAAATTGACCCCAAGTAAAATATCCCAGTCATGCCTTTACCTGCTGAATTTTAAAAGCTATTTAAAGAAAAAAAATCATTTTTAATAAAGTTGCATTACAATATTCTTCAAAATTACATTTGAATTTTTCCATGGACTCACCTTCCTTGGAAATTGAAACTTATTTTGCGTATGGTATAACATTCTGATCTCTTTTTTAGAGTTTTTTTTAATCTCTTTAGAGCAATTTTCTGACCAGACAGACTGCATTAACATATGCAGATAACCAAAGCATACGTGGTTTCTGTCTGGATTGTACAGTCATTCCATCATGAACAGGAAAGTGGATAGTGTGCTGGTTAAAACTGTATTCCTTAGCAGACCCATAAATAATGAAAAAAAAAAAATAGAAAATGTTTCTATATGTGGCAAGATTCCTCATGCATCTGGCTAAAGTAATCCAAGTTATAGCAGTGGAGAAGGAACACTCCACCTGTGGTTTCCGTGTGGTTTATTGTGTTTGGCAGTCAATAAAGATCTGCTCCAGTCTACAGCCACTCCAGCAGAGGTAGAGCAAGAACCAGTGGTAATATCTACAAATGCCACAGAAGAACTGAGCACTGATGCTTTGAAAATGCGCCCCACAGAGTTTGTTGTATCTCAGGCTGATATCTCAGGTTATCTCAGGCTGATATTGAAATGAGTGGAGGATCTATGGTCTTACCCATATCCCTGCACAGAGTTCAGTTACAAAAGAAGCGTATTGAAATAGCATGCAGCATGACTTAAATCTGCCACAGCAAGGAGGAGCACAGTTCAAGTGGAAAGGCTTGCTTTTTTTTTTTTTTTTT
>VYXD01008521.1:0-84050 GCA_013397195.1 Hylia prasina
GTTTTTCCCATTTCCAAGTTCAAGGACCATACACTGGTTGACACAGAGGTGTGTCTCTGGAGATTCAGTGCTGTCTTCATTAGTGGTAAGACACTGGAACAGGTTGTCTAGAGAAATTGTGGATGTCCCATCCCTGGAGGTGTTCAAGGCCAGGCTGGATGGGGCTCTGAGCAGCCTGGTCTAGCGGAAAGGGACCCTGCCACGGCAAGGGGGCTGGAGCTTCAAGATCCCGCTCCAACCCCAACAATTCTATGATTCCGTGATTAATAGAAGCCCAAATCCTGACACTGCCGGCTCTTGGGCTGATCCAACTGCTCATTGCCAGCTGGAGCATGATGAATAATACAACACGCAAACCGAGGCTGCTCCCTGAGGAGTCCATAATTTAACAGCATCAAAGAAGGGCTTTCGGCTGGACAGGGCGAGCCGCCTGCCTCACTCCTGCCCCTCTCCCGGTGGGGGGTATGTGCCCCCGCTCCCCTCAGCGCTCTGCTCCCAGACAATTTCCAGGCGTTAGGTGGAATTGTCCCACACGGAGAAAGGGCCAGGGAGGGCCGCCCTGGCGGGGAGGCCCGTCTCCATGACAACGCGGCGGCGCGGCCCGGCCTGGCCTGCGGGAGGCGGCGTTGGTCCCTCGGGAGGCGGCGTTCGTCCGTCGGGAGCCGCCGTTTGTCCCTCGGGAGCCGCCGTGGTGCTGGCCGGCGCCGCCGGACGGTGCGCCCCGACGCTGTCACGGCAACCGCAACGCCCGGTGGCGGCACCTCGTCGTCCCCGGCAGGGAGCGGCGGAGCCCGGCGTGTCCCAGGGGAGCAGGGAATGCTGGTGAGGACGTTCCCCGCCGCCCCGGGTGGGCTTCGGGTTCGTGGGTCTGTGTATATGTGTATGTTTTAGTGCAGAAGGACAAAGCGACGGAAATCGGTCTCTCTGTCCCGCCTTTTGTTGTGACTGTGCCTGAGTGTAACCGCGTAGAGGGATTACTAAGCTGTGCGGAACAAGTGGTCACAGCGCACGCCCCCCACAGACACGCCCCAAGTAGAACTGAAGCAGGTGAAAATGAAGATCTGAGATCTTCGAAATACTTTCGGTCCCTCTTAATGCTGAATCACTTTACTTCATAACATCCAAAATAGTATAGCAGCTGATTCAGGATTTTCTGGTACCCCCAATTTAAGAAGGACAAGGAACTGTTGGAGGAAGTCCGGAGGAGGTCATGAGATTGATAAGAGATCAGGAGCACCTCCCCTATGGCAACCACAATCTCCCTGGGAAACCTGTTCCAATGTCTTACCACCGAAACAGCAAAGAATTTCATCCTAATATCTAACCTAAATTTCCCCTCTTTCAGTTTGTACCCATTACTCCTTGTCCTGTCACAACAATCATGATCTTTAGTATATTGAAAATGACACATGAATCCTAATAGAGACATGTAGAAGTGGCACCTTCCAGCCTACAAAAAGAACAGGAACTTTCAAATAATTGATGTTTTCTTCTTCTGTGCTGCTTTTGTAAAAAGTAATAAATTATCGAAGGAATGATAATGGGGTAAAGCTATAAACAGAGCGGAATCAGCTCTCTAGGCTTGTGTGTCCACATCTTTAAACTTTTATGTCTTTGATGCCTTTGATGCTCACTGAGTGAGCTGAGCTGAGGGGCAGCAGGCAGTCCAGCCTGGAGCACCAAGCACTGGCATTTAAGCAGTCCTTCAGGGGCTGGTGGCACCTGTGTGCTATGCAGGACAAAGATTTTTTTAAAAAGATTCAGTCCTTAGAGTGGCTCATCTTCAGTTTTGTCATGAGCATGTTTGTATCCAGCCTGATTGACAGGTTAATGAGTGTTTAAAGTTACACTGCATTTAAACAAGATAAGATACAACCAAGGTAAGATACAAGCCAGAAGTTTGTAGCACTTCTATGTAACATAAAATAGTGGTGTCTTTGTCCAAGCATAAGGATAACAAAAGATGAGTTCTAGGTTTAATGTCTCTGTCAGAGACATTAAATCACCCTGATTTGCTTTAACTCAAACCTTCTCCCAGTATCCAGAGCTGGAAAGGCCAAAACCATTCATGTTTATGAGCCATTGGTGATCCTTATCCCTGACGTGCTGTGGCACTGTCTAACATGCTTGTATTAATACTGCTCACAAGTTTGATGTGGGTGTCACAAGAGATATTGGTATTTGTGTGTCACTAGAGTTTGAAAACATTTTATTGCCTCTCATTTTTGTAGTATTACTTTAACACATCACCAAAATGAGTGAAAAGGAAGATCAAGCAGATGTGGGTGATTTAACAGAAAATGCAGAATATGAGGATGATTTTGAAAAAGACCCGGAATGCCTAACTGATGAAGAAGAAAAACGAAACCTTGGTCAAAAAGAGGTATTTGTTACATCAAATACTAGTTGTGTTATTTAGATGACAAAATGGAGTAATATTTGGAATCGTAGGCACAAATTGAGTATTGCTTGAAATGTGTAGGTGCATTCACTGAATTTTGACAAGGAAGGTTATTTGGAATGATAGTGAATAACATTTCAGCGAAACATTTCAGTTTGGTTATAATGTCCATAAAGCAGAAAATTCAGTGTTCATTAAAAATGCTATGTTTTATTCAGAAGTACTTCTGGGTTCCTTCACGTGTTTGTGCAACACTGGTTGTGGTTTTATGCTGTCACTAATCACTTTACTGGTTAGTTAAACTTTGTGTGAATGTGAACATGAATCAAATGAAGAGACTTGTTAGTGCCAAAAAAGCTGTTAGTTATGATATGCACTATTTGACAGCCTGGTTTAGAATACAGGTAGTTTGTACTGCTCTTCTCTCTCACTGTCTCTTTTCTCTTTCTTTGATAACTTTTCTTTCATTGGGAGAAGAGACTGGTTTATTTTAATTTTTTTAGAATCCTCAAGAAAAGGAAGAGGATGTTGCCACAGACAGCTTTCAGAAAGACAGTGAGGAAATGGAAGAAAATCCAGATCAGCTTTCAGAGGCAGACGTAAATGTGAAAGTGATATACTCTAATGAAAAATACTTGGAATCCAAGGCAGGACAGAAGGACCATGAATCTGCAAGAGAAAGCTCTATGCAGGAATCCAAGCTGGAAAATGAGCAGGAACTGCATGAGGGAGAGGATGAAGAATTAAAGCGTCATGTCTTGGGAAGGACTGAAGATGCCAACAAAGACGTGGAAAATCAGAATCCTGCGGATCAAAGCAGAGAACAGAAATTAAAATTTAAGGATGGGATGGGTCGTCAAGCTCCTCCTCCAGAAGATGCTCAAGTTGGTCAGTGCACTGACCTTGCAAGAAGAGATGATGTTTCAGTTGCATTGTCTCAGCTGCATATTTCTGATGACAAGAGACAGAAACCCACATCGATTTCAGAATGTGCTGGCCCAGATGAGGAAATGACATATGGTAAAATTCTAGTAGAAAAAGATAGAAAGTTTGAACTTTTAAGTTTATGTGATTTTGAAAGCCAGGTCATTTTGCCCCCAACAAGTGTTTCTTTTACAGATATTGAAAATCAACAGACATCTCCAAAATTTCTACTCTCCAGTTCTTTCTCCACTGCCTCTCAAATGAAAGAAACATCTCCATCGGACTCTAAGGATCATCCAGATTCTGCTTTGTATGGTGCAAAGGAGACTGAGTCTGCAGGCAAATCCCTGAAAAGTTCCACTTACAGTCTTACTCCCAGACAAAAAGAATTAAGGAAGCAGATAGAACTAAGGAAGGAAAGACTGAAGAGAGAGGTAAAAATACAGAGAAAAGTAAATCACAGTGACCATCTTACTCCTCTGCTCCATAAAAACCATATGCTCAGGATATTTACTCCATTCTTCCTTGAAAAAAGAGGAAGCAATAATAGTTGTAGTAGTAATAATAATAACAGCAATAGTAACAGTAATTCTCTGGGGTTTGTATAGAATGTCTCAAAGGTTCTTTCCCAGAGTGGCATAGGATCATGCCTTACTCAGAGGAGAAATGAAGTATTTATTTAATATATCCTTCATAAATAGGCCTTCTTCTGTTATATTTTTCTTACTGCTTTTGCTTCTTGACTTTCTCTACCTAGGTCCTGTTACAGTCCCACAGTTTATGGAATGTAGCATGTGGTATCACATCTACATATATTATACTGCAGTGCAGGAAGTTTACATTAACCACAGTAAGGCTGGGGCACATTTGGGCACGCGAGAAGTATGGATTAGGCACTTATGATATGGGAGAGTGTTCAGTCATAATATAACATTGACACAGCAGAGTGACTGTAAGAACCCTTTTAATTCTTTCCCAGCTCCTTACGCAGAAAAAATACATTTATATTTAAATATAAATACATTTAATAGAGAGTCAGCCTCTGACAGCTGTAATGGGGGTGATTTTTTTCAGAAATCTTTATTAGAGAGTTTAAAATTGTTGATGTTTTTCTTCTTGCATTATGATGATACAATTACAAAAAGGTAACTTGCTATCTATGTTGCTCTATAAAAGGAGCATGAAGCATCTGCTATTTTTCTGTGCCATGATGTACTAATTAAGCTGGGTAAGTAGCTTCCAAGGTTACTTTCTATGTGTGGAAAGAGCTCTAGCCTGCTTTATTTAAAAAGGCTGAGGCTCAGCTTAGTAATGAGGGGTATGAAATCTGATGAGCAACTCAAGTGTTCTCTTTGTGCACACAAGACTAGATGTCTTGAAACCGTGGTCTGTGTATTTAAAGTAAAAGGTAGGGTAGTGGGGGGAAGGAAGGTTATTTTCCTAACAGTGTGTGCTAAATTTCTTCCTTTGTTGGCTGACTTATGGAAAGGTAAGGACGTGTTATCTTATTTCTTCATTCTGGACTGGAATTCTGCCATTCTGTGATGGATTTCCCAGGCATGAAACATTTCTTGACATTACTAGAATCCATCTGCTTCATTTTTTTCATTCCAGTGAACTAGAAATGGTAAGTTTGGAGGATATCTGAAAGTCGTGTGTAGGTGGGAGGAGCATTACCTGTTTGCAAGAAGATTAGATTTCTTGAAGTATTGAAATGAGTAGGGATTGTAGCTCTTGTGTCAAAGAGAGTAAATCCTGGTAAAAAATGTCATAGTCAGCTTTCTGAAACATTAATTGAAACTTTTACTCCTCCCTGTAGATACTTATCATTAGCTAAATTGTAATTAATAAGTAAACTTTTCTCAAATATCAGTTCATTTTGTACACTTGAAAAAAGCCTGAAGCTATTAATACTCCTTAATAAGATCTCCTTAAGTAAATACATTGCAACTTCATGTCCAAAAAAAGGTCCTTATTTATAAGGTAGTGCCTGCAATCCATGTGATGTTAAATATCCTTTAATGTTTAGTGGTCCATCAAGTCTGAGAGCTGCATTTATTTTTAAAATTTATCCACTTAAAGTGATTCTAAGCTAACTAGAGATATTGGGTAGACTTAAAATTAAGAGTTTTCACCTGATGCTATTTGAATGTCTGTGAGTTGAGAGGTGTCATGGAAATGGAGGTAATCACAAAAAGGATTAGACTGAAAGTGTCTGAATATATCACAAACCACAGAAGTGCTCCAAGCAGTTTCTTCCTAAATGTAGTATCAGCTGTGATGTAGTCTTTGAGTATTCCTGTTTTATTTGTATTTTAGCGTGTCTCTCATGCAATTCAAATGGCTTATTTATTGTCTGCAACAGTCTTTACAGATTAAGATCATTCTCTTAAAAACTAAGCTTATTCACTTTTCCTTCCACCTAAGGAAGAAGAAATGAAAAGGGAGCTAGAAGAACTGAGGAGAAGAGAGAATGAAATCGTTTATAGAGCTTGGTTACAGAAGAAGAAAGAACAGATACAACAAGAAAAGAGAAATCGTCGTGCAAAGAAGTTGGAAGAGCTGAGAATTAAAGTAAGGTCTCCCTAATGTGGAACTGGGATTTATAGTGCTCCTTTTAAACAGGAAAACCAAATTCTAAACCTCCCTTCTTAGCCAAGTGTATGAAAATTTACAGCAATGGAAAATGTTCTTGTTACATTGTTTTCAGTGGAGAGCTAGACTTGCAGGTTTAGGATTGATCTGCTTGGCAAAGTGGCTTGCAGTGTAGAAGCAGTGTACATGAACTTAACTATAAAATCACAGGGGATACAGTGATGCTCCCATATACCAGAAGGACTTGATTGAGCCCTGCAGTGAACAAGCAGCCAGAAGACTCTTTGGAATGTGTTCCTTACCATCAGAACTTGTTAGCAAGCAGTTAATGCACATGACCTGATCAAAACCTGGAGATTCAAATGCTGTTCTAAAGTTCTTCTGCCTTGAAGTGATGAGCTTGAAAAGCTAAATTCAGTACCTTTTTAAACGTGGTGCTTTGGATGCTTGCTCCTGTATATAGTCTATGCCAGATTGGCACATGCTCTAGTAAAGTGTGTTTCATGGAGGGGAGATGCCAGCAGAGTACAAAAACCCCCGATTATAATGTGATTATTATAAAGGTCATTTACTGATAACCCTTGTAACAAGTCCTTTTTATTAACTAGGAGGTGCACAGGGATCCAGAAGAAGCCTACAGGTTATGGCTTAAAAAAAAGCACCAACAATACATGAAAGAAAAACGGATAGAATTTTTGAGACGCCAAACTGAGGAACTGTGCTTTTTTCCAACTGCAGAGGAATGCGACAGAGCTTTTAGAGAGTGAGTAGGGTCATTCCTAAGGGACCACATTTGAAACTTTTGTAGTCTA
The DNA here is from genome assembly GCA_013397195.1 of Hylia prasina. NCBI lineage: Eukaryota > Metazoa > Chordata > Aves > Passeriformes > Sylviidae > Hylia > Hylia prasina. The sequence continues at coordinate 6,733 of VYXD01008521.1, forward strand.
TCATCTCGAAACTGCAGCTATCTTATGGTAATCTTTGCTGCTGATCTCATTTTTTTGGAGGTTTTTTTGGGTTTGTTTTTTTTTTTTTTTGGCATGAATATGCCCTTTTAAACTTACACCCTAGAAAAAATACATCAGTTCCATGATGTTGTTTGTTCACTGCTGTGAAATTATTTGTCAAAACCTGAGTTGAAAAGAGTAAACTCCTTTTGCTAAAAAAGATATCTTCTCAAAGCCTTGTTGCCGTTCTGGAGCAAGCTTGGGTTGATTCAGTCCATGAAATGAGCATGAAGGTAATCCAGTTTAACAAAATGGGGGAGGTAAAGGCGGGTGCAGAAGCAGGGGAATTGGGGTGGGAAATAATGCTTCCTGTGTTTGGGTGTGGCAGGCTTTTAGATTGTCTCAGCTGTGACACCCAACTTCACCCTAAAAGACAGGGTGGGCTCCAGTTAAGTGGGGGACAAATCTCCTTTGCATGGATGATGTAAAACTTGAAATTACAACTGCCAGTACTTCTGGTCCTCTTTCTCTCTCCACAGCTGGCTGAGAAGGAAGAGAGAAGAGAAACAAGCAGCAGAACTAGCTGCTAAAGAGAGAATCAGGCAGCTTAGAATAGAAGCCAGAAGAGCAAGAAAGATGCGGAACATCCAATATATTTAATTCAGAGCAAGAATCCTTTTGCTTCATAGATCATTACAGTTGAAAATTTGATGTAGCCACAGAGTTCTTGGTGACAATCTCCTTAATGTTTATGGCTTGAGTTTTTGTCCTTTACGGTTACTGACTTTTTGTGGTGTTTTCAAAGCTTTCAAGCAAGATTAACAATTACCTTCAGTGACAATGATTTTACTATCTATTTATTTGTAATATAGTTGAAAAGCCTGCTTTAATGCATAACTCAGGGATCTTCTTGGTAAATGAGTGCAAGATGTGTATATAAGGGTGGCAAGTACACAATCCCTTCTTTAAAAGGCACTTTATATTCAGTTCCATCATGGATTCCTGGATGCAGGCTACTGTGTAAAATGTTGAATTTTTGGTGGATTAATACTGCTGTTTGATGCTGCTAGTGATTAAGACTGTGCAAGGTGTTATGTTGGAAAATGGTATTTCTTGTACCACTTCCTATTGATGTGTTGACCAGCTCTAGACCAGAGGAATGTTCTTTTAGGTTCCTGGAAAATGGTCATTGAAGACTAATGTGTAGGTGATCGTGCAACAGGTTTTGAAACTTATTTCTGTGAGTCACATTCAGTAGTTTTCTATTCTATGGAATTAAAAGCTGGCAAAAATTATGACATTTTCCAGTAGTAAGGAAGCTAGGTTCCTTATATAAATGTCAATGTTTATTATAATAAATCTACCAAACTACATTACCTTACCCAGCTAAATTGTGAACTCTTGATAGAGAACATGCCCAAGTCACTCATGAAATCATGAAGTCAGTGAAAGAAGAGGAGCATTCTGTCCAACTGTATGCCCCAGCAGATTTCATGATCCTGGCATTGCTCTTAAATTTTTCCACATCCACAGTGTTTTCTGGGAGTACTGCAACAGACACAGGTGTAGTAGATGCAAAGCGGATTTGCTGGTAATATTTTTCTCGGTTATTTTTGGAGCTAGTTACAGGCATATTGAGAGCACTGGTGTTGGACTGGAGTCTGCTCTGTTGCAGCTTTTGCCAGCATAGAGAGCGAGCATGGACACAAAATGAAAATTTCACACACTAATGCACCTGTTACTTACACGTAAGTAACAAGTGCATTCCTCCTTCCAGTACCTTCCCCTGACACCAAAGGCAAGAAGAGCTTCCTGTATCTAGCAAGCAAATCCAGCGGGAATGTTTGCAAAGGCTGACACACACCATCTCCCTAATTGTAGAAAACTACAAAGAAGGTGTTTTTCTGTTCATTGCCTCACACCAGCAGAGTGAAGGGTTTTACAGTTCAGTGTGATCCAGTTCCGTTTATGCTACAGAGAAAAGAGGGTCAGAAATGTGACTTAATTAAATCCAAAATTGCAACTTGAAAGCAAAGGAAGTTTATTGTAGCTTTCTTCATGTAAACCAAAGCAGCGCCAGCAACAGCAAGAACTTAGAACTTACACATTCTGATAATGGGTATGAGATTGAAAGGAAAATTGGGTAAAAGCAACCATTTCAGAAACCTTTTCCCTAAACTAGACTGCTTCATATGGTAAATTTGGGGGTCAAACTAAGAAACTTAAATAGGCTTCTTTGGATTTAGCAGATTGTCTCTTAAAAGTTCTCTTCAAACCTATGTCAAGAACTTCAAATCTACCTCAAGATTATAAAACCATACAAGTAAAAAAATATTTTTTTAACAGTACCTGTGCAAGCTTAGTGCTTATCTTCATCTTCCCATAATACCCAGGAAGACCCAGGGCAAGGACTGAGTCCTAATGCCAGGCCAGGATTCAATGTTGTGTACTAAAGGAAGTATGTCAGTCTGTCTTTGCTGAGGATCAGCTATGTAACAGCTTCACTCTAGAAGCTGCAACAATGGAAAAAACATTATTTCAGCTCTGTAGAAACACAAGAATAATTTCACCTCACAGAGTTTTCTAGAATCCACTTGAAAGCAGTTACTACTTATATATTACAGCTAAAGTTCATTGAAAGCTTCATCTCCTTCTTGACAGGAGGGCTGACATTGCATATAGCCTTGCTTTCAGAACTTACAGCTATGAAGAATCATTGCACATACTCCTTTTTATAATTAAATTTAAAAGGTGGAACATAGACTTGGGGACAGTTCATCACCTTGGCTAAAATTTAACAAAAAAACCCAACATGTAACTGACCATTTACTGTTATTTTTAAATTTAGACATAACTGATCAGCACTTCATTTGCTTTGGTATGGTTACACTTGTCTCCCTCTAAGGGGAAATTCATTATGATTTGCTAATAGGACCATAAATGTTAAACAGTCAAGAGCATCTGTATGCTCTACCAATTGGACCAGCACAATGTTTTTGGACTTGCCTTTGTATAAGAAAGTAAGTAGCCTTCCACACTGAGAAGTAGTAGAAGTATCCCAGAGACTATGGAAATCCTGTCAATCCCTAACTTGAAGAGGTAGAGAAGCAGAAACTTTGTAATTTCCCATGCCAAACCCACCCATTACAGAAGAAGGACAAAGAGAAGCCTGCTGAACATCAGCTAGTGTAGTTCTTCAGAAAGAGTGCACATGCAGCTTGCCTGGGCTCTTAAAGGGCTATCAGCTCTCCTTGACAGCGATTGCAACAATTGAAGGTGACATCTTCATATCTTGTATATGGGTGAAACCTTCCAATGCTTTTCTTTGTGGTAAGGAAAGAAGAGGGAGAAGTCTCAGAAAAAGAAACTTCTGTTGACGTTTCCGGATGTGCAGCTGGATCCAGTACATGTAGCATCTAAGGATGGAAAACATGACACCGAAAATGTTTTTATACAGTTTATGGGCTTTTCTCTTCTCTAAGAACTAGGAAGGATTTCTGCTCAAAAGCTATTTTTCATCTTTTTTCCAAGTTGAAAATGAAATATCTGTTTGCTCAGAACCTTAATATAAATATTAACATGTATCAAGAGTTCTTACCATTTCAGCCATTTTCTCAGCAGGCGTATTGCAAAACTCCACAGTTGTTGAAGTCTTCTTTGGACTGTTAGTGCCAACATTTCCTAGAAGATGTGAGCTTACAGCTTTGGCTAGCTTACAGTTCACAGCTGCTAGCTCTGTTGTAGTGTAAGGCTGGGCACTAGGATAGTATGTCTGTTGTCTCCCCCACTGAAGAGAGACCATGAGCTCCTCCAGCAGCCTGTGCAGAAAGGAAAAGAAGCACTATTAGTGGGGTTTCTATTCTCTACTGTATAGTCACACCCAGCACATTTCAGAGGAATCATCTCTTCCCAAGGCTTACTGCATAAGCTAAATCTTAAACCAAAGAAATGGGGGGGAAAAAGGTGTTTAAGAACAAGGAGACAAGTGGGCTATTCTCGAAGGCAAGGCCTCACCAACCAACACAGGACATGAATACTGGGAACACTTATTTGACATCTGGCAGAATAAGCACTGTGAAGTCCATGTAGGTAGAAGAATCTCTTTGATATTTTGGAAGGAAACAGAGAAGACTTGAAGTGAGGACAGTAAGTGAATAAAGAGAGAAAGCCTGAAGATGTGAGGGATGTCAGTTCCACAGTTTATTACCCTTAAGACCACAGACCTCTAGGGAATGAGAAAAGTATTCTATTACTTTTGCTCTTTCAGCTCTAAGACTGAAAAGTGGCCATACTATACATCGGCATAATTGATTTTTGTTGTGTATCACTGGAAGAGGGGAAAGTTATTTGATTTTTCTCTAGCCTAAAATAAACTGACAAAAATGAAGTTTGCACAGAGGTGGTCTCGACTAGAAAAATCATACTTGTGTGCCTCAATCATCTCTTGACGGAACTGATCGCGTTCATTCAGCAAGTCCTGGATTGCACTTTGTGCATCCCTGGTTTGGCGCTGAAGAATTGCTCTGGTATTGGTCAGCTCATCAGCCATTACCCTGAAAAGGAAATCTCCAGTCAGTAGTGCAAGTGAATAGTTTGAAAGTCACTGTTTTCTACTACAGAACATCGTTTGTCTGCTCAACCTTAGTATTAAGCTGCTGTTCTCTCTCCCCTCCCCCATGCAGAGCCTATATCAACCTAATTAAGAATAATTTTTGTTCAACTAGAGCCAACCCCAGTGCAAGATTATGTTTTGATTGAGTTTAAACCATCTTAGGTCACTAAATACCAATCTAGTAACAGACATTTCAAAAAACCTTGGGAAAGTGTACATGGCTGACAAGGATCTTGTGAAAGAAAAAGCTAAATACATTTTTCTTTTGCTAACAAGTCTCACAAGTATGATGTAATCACATCTGTTCACTTATCTCTAAAAATGGAAGCTATGGCTATAGACTGCATTCATTTACCTCTCCGCCCTTCTCAAGGGCAATCACCAGATGCCAGATATTAGTGTTTAAGAGCTACAAAGGAGACAGCTGTTGTCACATTTATCTATGGCATGAGCCTTGGTACTGACCCCTCCAGCAGGCATTTCAAATGCCTGTGATATTCCAAATGCAAAAACCAGAATGACACTTAAACAACCACCAGTTAGAAATACGAGATAAAAATGAACCAGAGCGTTGTGTTACTTTAAGCACACTGCTGAGACTCAGAACTCCTCATAATGTTAAAAAACCCCAACTTTGCATAGTAACTTGCTCAGCTAGGACTTACAAGTACCATTACACCCCATATGTTACACAAGTTACCATTCACCCCATATGCTGAAACTTTTCAAGATCAGCAAATGAAAGGGAGGAGACTATTCAATTGTCATTTCCTTCAAGCAGTAAGGTCTTCTGTGATATACATTAAGCATCATAATTCAGTAGTTATATCCAAGTATAGTAGAAAATTAAAAATCCTAGAACACTATTTACAGATCTGGTAAGACAACTAAACTTAGCAAGTTTAAAGTCACTGTCAAATGAGATTTTGACATTCAGACCTTCTTTTATGGTTAAAGAAGTAACAGTATGGTTCTGAGCAGTAACACAACCAGTGTTTTATAAAGAGGTCTCCTACCCTTCTATAGTAGATCCCTGACTCACTCTAAGCAGAGCTCTTAAAACACATCAGCTTCTCAAATTGGTGACTGTATCATGCTGGGGATGAAAATCAACTAATTATCTTAAAGAAAAGTCAGCTGCCCTCGAAGACATTTTTAAACCCTAAACTGCATGTGGTTTTATCAAAATTAAGAGCTCCTCTTGCTTTCTTGACAAGAACTGTAGTTGAGATTTTAGGAGGTTTAGGACTCACTGTATTACCTCAGAAAAGCAGGACTATTCAGATTTACAAGGAGCTTAGTCTCTTTATACCTCTTCTGTATTCTCAGATTTCATAGTAGGTGTCAGTATGGCTATTGTGGCTGTCCTCTGCATAGGTAAGCACGCTGCAATGAGTGTATGTGATGAAAGACTGAAGGAGAATGCTGTTAGGACAACTCCATGAGAGGGAATACCTGCTTGCTAGGAATTTGCTTCTCCACACATCACATTGTATAGACATGCGCTCCAATTGCTCAGACAGCTGAGCCATATTCCGGCCCAGGACTTCATTTTCTAAGATGAGCTGATTCTTCTCACGAGCCATCCGTTCAAAGTGATACTGCAGATCGTCCCCAACAGAAGCAACAAGTAATTTCTTCAACTCCCGATTGACCTAGAATTAGACCAGACTCCCTTGTAACTATCAATGGAGAATAAACACTCCTAAGAATGCAGTGCAACTTACTGCAAATTGCTAACAGTAAATTGTCTTTCTCTTTCCAGAATGGGATGTATCCAGGCAAGCATAAACATTTGAGCCTAATGCATGTCCAACACATTCTTGTTTAAATTCTAACAAAGAGGAAGAATGAAAGCCTGCTGCAAGAAACAAAGTTTCAGTAGTATTCAACTCCTGAATCAGTAAGATAACAAAGGATTAGACAAGACATCCGCAGGTGTATGAAACAGAAAGTTATAGTCAATCCTTCCATAGCGTAATATTTTTCACTTAGTGATTAAGGAGCAAAGTCTTTTTCTCATGAAAGATTCATTTCCCTGCAGCTATCAAGTGTGTTTCTCCCAGCTAAGTCTTTGACTCTATCATCTGTTGTCAGAGAAGCAGCACTGGAATACTTTGATGTACTTCTACTCTATATCTTAGCTGGTAAGTTCAAAAGCGAATTTTCTTGTTTCAAAGCTAGAGTGTCATAGCAGTTCTCTTTGGTCACATTCACAAACTGCTTATACAAACCAAAACAGTTCAGCTGTGGGAGAGAAAACACCTTTAATTTCTTACCTCTGTCTGTATACGCAGTTGATTAGAGAGACCTTCTTTATCCTGTAACAACCGCTTTTCTGAATTCTTTAGCTTTTCAATTGCATTTTTCAGCTCTATCTGTTCTTTCTTGGGATCTGAGGATCCATCTGACTGATGGAATATATCTCCTTTATGTCCCACAGATTTAGCCACCTTTGCATTTTTACTTGGAACAACATGGGTGATGGCTGCTTTGGGGACTAATATTCGAATAGCTTCAATCTCCACGGATTTATCTGCATGTACTTTCCCCAGCTGCAGAACTCCAGGACTCAGGGAAGAGGCTGTTTTTTTATGGGGGCTGTGGTGGATGTGATGGCTTGTAGTGTTGGCTCCAGTGATTGCTTCCACTGATCCAGCTGGTTGCTCTGTTTCCATGCCATCTCCAGGTCCTCGAATGGGTGCTGAGGCATCGTCAACTGAAATTTAGAAAATGTGGAGGAAAAGTTTACTACCTTCACTTGGTTATAGTGTCATTGTAAGTCTTCCCTTAATTTCTGTACTTCAAAGTTAGAGATTTTAATTGTACACTGCATGTGTCAAATAGCCTATTGCAGCAGTGATTATCAAGCACAAGTCAGAAAATCATAGATTGGTTTGGATTGAAAGGGACCTTCAGGATCATCTTGTTCCAACACCCCTGCTGTGGGCAGGAACACCTTCCACTAGACCAGGTTGCTCAGAGTCCTGTCCAACCTGTTCTTGAACACTTCCAGTGATGGGGCATCCACAACTTTCCTGGGAACCTGTTCCAGTGTCTCACCACGCTCACAGTAAGCCCTTACTCAAGTAAGTCCTTACTCAAATGTGCATTGCTCATTAACAACAGCAATACAAGACACAAACATTGATCTGAAACGCATTAATTTTAATTTCCTGCTGCCATACAAGGTTAAATGCAGACACAAAAAAGAGCTGTCCTGGAAAAAAAAAATTCTTGACAACATTACTCATAGGCTGAAAACAAAATCAGGTTTTGGAAACTGGCAGAATCAGAGCAGTATCATTTTCAAAGCAAGAAGTAAATGAAAAACAGCTATTACCCAAACAGCTACTGACACCTTAAGAAGTTTAGCAGACTTTCAAGTACTAACATGTTTTAGTTGCCCAAGTGAAGGTTTAAGGAAAGCCAGCAACCCAGTTCTGTTCCATTTCTGAACTACAGACTCCAGCATTCCCAGTAATGCTGCATTCTGCTCTATAGTCCCCAATATACACAGCATTTACTGAAATTAATTTTATTTAAGTCCACTAAGTTTTCAGGTGAATGAATTCTTATTGTACTACAGTTCCCTCACAATGGGTGAGAGATACAAAGTTTCTGAGGCCATGGCTACACATACTGCTTTTTTTCTCAAACTGCAGGCAGTAATGTGAGCTTGTGTCCTCTATCAAAATATTAATGGATTTCAAAAATGCTGTAGTAACACCATTATATTGCCTTACTGTCAAGTTTGCCTAATCAGTACCAACAGGTTCTAAATACCATAGGAGGCTGTCAGATGAGTGTACAGACAAGACAGATCACAGTACCAGTGACAAACTTACTTTTCAATATCGAGCTGGATTAGAAAAACTTCATTCAATTGCTGTTCCACCCATGCAGCTCTGGTTTTCACTGCAATAATGAAATCACAGAACTACTTCCTCATAGCTACATAAAAGGAGTAATTTTAAATGAAAGGAGCCTGGTATACAGTGTAACTCTGGTGTTTAGAATTCCACTTAAAGTACTTTTTAATCCAGTCTGCTTAGATGTCATATGAACAACTTACCTTTTTCTAGAGATGTCATTTTCTCTTTAGCAGTCAGTTCTTCCTAACTATGTAAGCCTGAGGAAGAAATAAGGAGGGAAGTGGGTGGGAAATCTTTAGCAAGGTAACAGTGACAGTTAATCTTGGACTATCCTGTTTTCTAGTATAACTTCTAAACTCCAGTTCAGTAACATAGTGAAAACACCCACACCAAAACAAAGGGGAAAACCACAAAATTATAAAAACTACACCAAAACTCATAGAGTTAAAAGGAGAAATCTGTGAATCTTCTGGCACTTTCACCAAGAGCTGCACTTCAACTCCTTTGCATTGCTTCTCATCTTTTTCTAGTTTCCATCCCTGAGATTTTTTTTTTTCTGGTCTCCCTCCTTTTTTCAGTGAGCCCCCCTCTTACCCTTTAAAAGCCTGTAACACTCCCATAGTACAACTGCATGACTGTGCCAAGATAACCTAAAATAATCACGGAACCACAAGAAAAGGAAATCCCACACTGTGCTTCAAGCAGATCAAGAATTGAGGAGGAAACAATGGCAGCTTCACAACTGTACAATTCCTTTAGTCCTGCTTGCTGAAACAACTTTTTGATAGGGCCAATTCTCAGTCAAAGAAGGAGTCAGTGCCCTGAGTGGGTGCACATGGTTATTTTAACCTAACAACAAAAGCTGACCCCCAGTATGGGCCAAACCACCATCCTCACCATTTCCCCCCTTACCCACCAAAGGTATTGACCATTGCCACCTTCATCCACAGGGCCATCAACTCTCAATTATACAAGTCACTCATCCCTCTTTTCTAGGGTCTAACTATGTTAGTTTGAGATCAGTATACCTCTAGCTTGTTTGGCTGGCTTCTTTTCCTTGAGTTCTCCCCATTATTCAAGGGAGATCCCAGGGCCCTTGCTTCCTTTCACTATACCACTAACTGAAAAGGTTTAGCTACAGCTTTTTCACTTCCATTGCAGCAGCTCTCTGCCCTAAAAGGAAAATGGCAGCAGTGAGCACACTGCTACTTTTGGGTTTCTAGACCAGAGATTTGTTTTGTGTCAGGCAGGTTTATCTTCTGTGATGAACAGAAGACAAGAGAAACACCTTTTCCTCCTTAAGCTTTCTCAGACTACGGATAGAGATGTCTCACCATCTGTTGCTTCTACAACTGGACTTGTGTGTTTGCTTATTTAATAGCATTAGGTGTTAATCACCACTGCTGTTCATTCCTTTTGATTGAGGATCTCTGTTTACTTGACGAGAACGAGAAGGATGAAAGCGTAGCTGCTCAGGAAGAGGCAAAAACACTCAACAAAAGACTGATTACGAGCATTTGGGCTTATCCCCTCCATCAGACACGGCGATTCTGCTCCTTCAGAGTTCACGCTACAATCCTGGCCAGTTACGTGCGTGGGCAGCCTCCCTCTCCTCCTCCATCTCCCCCACTGGTTGCATCATTACCCACCGCCCCTCTGAGGACGCTGAGCCCAGCAGGATCGAGGGCCTCGCATGGCCACCGCCCGTCCAGCCCCTTCCCCGGCCCCGGCCCCGGCCCCGATCCCGACAGACCGGCCCGCAGCGGCGATGTCGCGACAGACGCACAGTTGTCACCTCCGCGGCTTCCGCGTCCGGCGGCGGGCGGGGCGCCGCGCGCGTCGTGCCCGTGCCCGCCCAATCGCGGGCCCGGGNCCGTCATCGCCATGGTGAGCGGGGACACGGGCCCGCGGGGCACCGGGACAGAGCCCCTCGGGGCCGTGGGAGGGACGCGCCCGGCTCCGCCCGGCCCTTGGCTGAGGGGCCCGTGGGGCGCAGCCGGGGCTGTTCTAAGGGGTCGTTCGGGCTCGTTGGTGCCCAGCTGTTGGGAAGCTGCTGCCGCCGCCCCCGAGTTGGGAACAGACTGGGCCAGGAACTCGGGAGGCTTAGCGGGAAGGCAGTGGTACATTTGGAGGAGAGAATACGTCTCAAGTGCCACAGTCTTTATTCTTGACTGGATCTATTGTGTAGTAATGCAGTACAGAAGACAAGATGTCACTGCAGGGGCAATAATAAAAAAGCCCAGTGCACATTTTAATTTCGGGGAAAGGTTCTTCCCCCAGAGGNTCCCGACAGACCGGCCCGCAGCGGCGATGTCGCGACAGACGCACAGTTGTCACCTCCGCGGCTTCCGCGTCCGGCGGCGGGCGGGGCGCCGCGCGCGTCGTGCCCGTGCCCGCCCAATCGCGGGCCCGGGCGCGGGGGCGGTGCTTCGGTTGCCGGGGCAGGGGCGGGCCGGGCGTCGCCAGCGCCGCCGTCATCATCCTCATCCTCGTCGCCGTCATCGCCATGGTGAGCGGGGACACGGGCCCGCGGGGCACCGGGACAGAGCCGCTCGGGGCCGTGGGAGGGACGCGCCCGGCTCCGCCCGGCCCTTGGCTGAGGGGCCCGTGGGGCGCAGCCGGGGCTGTTCTAAGGGGTCGTTCGGGCTCGTTGGTGCCCAGCTGTTGGGAAGCTGCTGCCGCCGCCCCCGAGTTGGGAACAGACTGGGCCAGGAACTCGGGAGGCTTAGCGGGAAGGCAGTGGTACATTTGGAGGAGAGAATACGTCTCAAGTGCCACAGTCTTTATTCTTGACTGGATCTATTGTGTAGTAATGCAGTACAGAAGACAAGATGTCACTGCAGGGGCAATAATAAAAAAGCCCAGTGCACATTTTAATTTCGGGGAAAGGTTCTTCCCCCAGAGGGTGGCTGGGCGCTGGAACAGGCTCCGCAGGGAAGTGGTCACAGCACCAAGCCTGACAGAGTTCAAGAAGTGTTTGGACAATGCTCTCAGGCACGTGGTGTGACTCTTGAAGCTGCCATGTGCAGGGCCTGGAGTTCGGCTCGACAGTCCTTGTGGTTCCCTGCCATCACAGCATATTCTGTGCTTACAAAGAAACTCAACTGAGTCCCATTGCCCAAGATGGTGTGCAAACTCCAATGTCGTAGAGCTGATTAAAAAAATCAACAGCTTTGAGTTGCAATTTGTGCTCAAACTCATACAAGACACATGCTAGCCAGGGCGATGCACCTGCAGGTGGGTCCACCCTTAAATACCCATCTCCAGCCCCTCCAGCAGCTTATTTTGCACCTTGCTTTTAGAATGTAAACTCAAGATCAGCATTTGCCACTTAAATAGAAATGCCACTGTTTGTTTTCAGGTACAGGGGTTACTAATGTTCTGTTTAATCCAGGTAAAACTGTAATTTTCAATTCCCATGTTGAATTTATTCACGTTGGTAGAAGTCCTGCTTTGTGAGTTGTACCTTAAGCGAAGCATTTGCTTTGTTTTAGTTGTTTTTGTCACCGAGTTTGACATGTTTCTAACCTCCCTTTATTTCTGAGGTGACACTGACTTCATTAAAGCAATGCAGAATCTTACAGCAGCCTCTAACAAAATGTTTCATGGCATGTTTGTTTAGTTGCTTTTGAAAAGCCTTCAGTGATAGGAACTGCATGATCTGTTGACATAATTCCATTGCATGATGATTTGGCATTGTCACTGAGTTTTTTTCCTATTACATTCTGTGCTGGAAATGATACCAGTGATTATTTGTTCTGTTCTTTGTGGGTTAAAGACATTCCATTTTATTTGTAGAAATACTTGAAGATTTTTGACTTTGCCCTTTCCTCATTTCACATTTTTCTTCAGTAAACAAATTTTGTTCTCTTAATATTTTTCTGCTGGTAACTGTGGTTTTAGAATTTAGCCATATTCTACTCTGCTTGCAGTTTTTCTCTAAATGTGGTGTTTAACCTGCAGGTTTCTTCCCAGCTGCATTGTGTTCCTCTGCTGTGGAACAGAGCAAAACATTTGTTTCTTGTGACTTAGATCTTCATATTGTTGAATTTACCATATTTTTTTCCTAAACTGTTTTGCACTCTCACTCTCACTGCAACCTACCGTAACTATCAGATTTCCTGTGGTTTTGTTGTCAGGCCAATTTCCCCCCTTGTATTTGAATTTTTATTGTAATACTTTGCATTTGTTTCTATAGAATTTTCAAATTATCATTCTGAGGTCTGCTTCTAAGATGCTTGCAATCTTTCCCACACCTTGGTTGTCAACCTAGATTCTGGAAGTGTGCTTTCTCAGTTTCATTTTAAGTGTAGTAAGAAAAATCCAAAATAAAGCAGATGCATGGCAGATCATTGGGGAACACCACCTGACTCCCAGTTGGCAAGGGAAGTATTCCTAATTACATCTTCACAGGATAGACATAACTGCTCTTTACTTTAGGCCATAATGCTTTACTCAGCTTGTCAGATTCTCAGGTGACAGATTAAAAGCCTTATCATATTAAAAGCCCTGTGGCTTCTCCCTTGCTCACTGTGTCAGAAAAAGGTTTGTTTTTGACAAATTCACATTGTCTGCTTTTTATTATTATGTTGTTTTCTTAGCTGTTCAATAACCAGCTACTTAATAACTCTTTCCATAATCTCCCCAAACACTGCCTCTCTTGCCCTTCTCCTGGTCCCTGGACCTTTGTTCTCTGGTCTTTCAAGTGTTACTGAGTCCTGCTTGCTTCTTTTATACTTAAAAACCCACTAATTTTTCCACTCATTTACCCCTCATCCTGCCAGTTTCCTAAAGTGCATTAAGAATAATTTGGCAGCTGGAAGGTGATGGGAGAATAGATGTTTGGGAAGGAGTGCTGCTCAGTTACATATGGACAGAGGATACTGGGAAAGGGCTAAGCTATGTGACTGTTGGATGGCATGACTTTATGCACCTGACTCATCTTAAACCTGTTCACAACATCTTTTCTCAGGAGCAAAATCAGAATACAAAAGATGTCTTCTGGTGGATTCTAATACTGATCTGCAAGCTGGGCTTTAGACTCAGGATTTTAATTATATTCTGAAAGTAATGAATTTTGGGTTAGAAAGCTTTAGTACAATGTTGCTTCCACTTAATCATGTAGCTTGAATAAGTTTTAATATATATACTTACTCAGAAAAAACCCGTTACAAATCATACCATGGCCACAGAAAGAAAAAGGTGATAACTTTTGGTGGAATCAGTTTGTATTTGTGTCACTCCCTGTACTCCGCTCATGTGCAAGCAGTGCTCTGGAAGTGATTGTGTGCACTGTAAAACTGGGCAGGCACATTGCTGTGGTGGCAGAAGCTGAGGTAAAAGGACAAATGTTCCGAAATATCCTGCAGTTATTTGTCTAACAGCACTTTGGCTTTACAGCCTGCTAGTCAGTGGGGAACAGCTTGCCTTGTCATCAAGTATCATCAGCGTTTCAGATCAGTTCTAGTGCATTCTGGTGTCTGGTTTGTAATTGTGTGAGATCTGGCTGCTGTGGAGGGTGAGCAGTAAACTCCCAGAGGGAATCCTGCTTTTCTCCACCCAAGATGTGCTCTCCCTCTCTGCTGCTGGAATGCTCCGTTATTCTATAATGGTACCTTTCATGTAATCACAAACACAGATGTATTTGTCCATGATCTTATCACCATTAATTTCTTTTGATTCATGAGTTTGGTGCACTCTGACTCTTGAAAGTGTTCCACATATGGAAGTGCAGCATTTTCCAGAGAACAATGGGCTCTGTTCACCACAGATACGGAGCCTGATTGCAGTGGAAACTCTGCACATAGGTGCAGTTAGAGGATTTCCTTTTCTTCCGCCCTTTGAAACAATTACTGTTACCCCTGCAATCTGACAGCTGCATTCTACATTACAAAGACTCTTTGAACAACAGGACAGACAAATTATTTCTTTCTTGTGCATAATGAAACCAAGGTGCATAAAAGCCAGGTGACTTGTCTGATTAATGCCATCTGCTTTTGATCTTGTGGATGTAGACGTACACAGTTAGTGGAACTTAAGTGTCCAACTACCTTAGTTCTTTTTGCAAAGTTAGGGGAAAGTATATTTGAAATCTGCTTTCCTGGTTGCCAGAGCATGCAGTCTTGTAATTTTGACAAAAATCTTATATATATCAAGGGATGAGCAGTTCAGCTCACTTCAGCAGAAAATTTGACAACTTCTGTGTTACATGTTTGCTGTAATTATTATTATCATCAGTTCATTAGTAAAACCCACAGCTTGGAGAATATCAACATGGAAATCATCAGTTTAGACAAGACAGGGAAGTAAAATGAGAAATTTTTTAAAGTGCTTTGATTCATCAGTGGAAAATACTTCCTTTTTTGGAAATGGGTCTTAGGAAATGAATAAGGAATTTCTAGAACTTGACAACAATGAGGCCTAGGTTCAGATTTTCAGCTGAAGACTTTATAAAAAGGCAGAACAGCTCATGGGGCTGTATTGGTTTACAGGAGTTTCCCTTGGGACCTGAAGAGCTCAACCGTACTGGATGAGCTGGTAAAATGGAATAATTTTGATGAAGATCTGTCATTCAGAACTGATCATATAAACAGACTAAACTCTTTCCTGCTAATAGACTTTCCCAAACAAGTGCATGTTTATAAAATGACTTTTCATAATTTTCAAATTGCTTACTTCCTGTTGCAAAAGAGCTGCCATTAAACAAAAAAAAGGCATTTTAAACTTATCCAGGAAAAGATATAGTATCTCCACAAAAGACACTTTCCTAATGCTTCTTTGCTTCTTGAAAAGAATTTTTGCTTCTTTGGTCTTAAAACAAGACTCAGTTTCACTAGAGGGACAGCTGGTGATTACATTGAATTTTTCTCAGCTGCACAGTGGCCCTGATCCTGTCAGTTGAAAGTTTGCGAGACAGAACCAAACACAAAGACAAGTCTCTGTACTTAATGGCCAACTCTGATTTGCAGCATTTCATCACAGGGGAAAAAAAAAAAAATTATGCAGTGTGAGGAGAAAATAAGCAAAATGCTATCAAGTAGCCTCTAACTACTTATTGCATGGTGAGTGTTCCTCTAAGCATCAGGAGTGTGCCATGGTTGCCTCTTGAACTGGTGATTCCAACCTGTGGAAATTTACTTCTTCAGCAGGTAGGCTGTGTGCATTGCAGAAGTTGTAGCTGATAAAATAACAAATTCTTTGGCAGGCAGGTGAAAATTGTTTGAAACCCCCCATAACTTTCCTTTGTTCCAGGAGCTCATTTTGGGTTTGATGCTGACATCTTTATGACATTATGTGCTTTATAAAATACCACGCTGCAAATACAGAGTTGACAGGTTTAGAATCCATGGGATATATTACCTCCTGCTGTAGCCAAGTCTTGGCTTTGGCTTGCAGAAATTACCATCTCTCTAAATGTAATTTTAGGTAAATTGATGGCTCGTGTGATGGGGTGGCTCAAACAGGTGACATTGTGATAGTCAAAGTTACCTAACATTGTCTAATAATGTTTGATACTAATCTCCGTTTGTTAAACACAGTTGTCTGTCCAGTTCCTTTGGGTTGTGGGTACAGATCTTAATAGCTGACAAGTCTGTCCTAATGGTATGTTGGGCTTTTTAAAATATACATATGGTCAGAAACTCAAGAAGTTTAGGAATTACTCAGTGAACCATTGCCAGAAAGAAAGAAAAGTTACAAAAGTACAAAAAATAATAGAATTTGATGACAGAGACAGTAGTTATTTAGAGAGATGTTCCTGGCAGATTTGATGTGGGTAAAATTTACGTTTAACCATCAGAGCTCAGCATTTTTGGAAAGTACATCTAAATTGTTGTTAATACAGGAACTGTCTGTAATCCAGGTCTGTGTCAGATCTGGAGCAGCCTGGAAGGATGAGCATTACCTTTGCACAGAGAGACACCAAGCTATAATTAGAATCATAGAATCATCATTTAGGTTGGAAGGGACCTCCAACCTGTTCAAAACAGGTCTAACCACACCAGGCTGTTCTAGGCTGTGTCCTGGCAAGTCCTGAACATCTCTCAAGATGGAGATTGCACCCTTCCTCCGGGCGTCCCATGCCAGTGCTTGACCACCCTCTTGGTAATTCTTTGTTTTTCTGGTATGTGACTGGAATGTTCTATGTTTCCACGTGTGTCCTTTGCATTTTTTGCTCTCACTGTGCACCTTCAGGAAAAGTCTAGATCCATCTTTTTGGTGTATTTCAGATAGGCAGTTGTAGACAGCAGCGAGGTCACCCTCAGCCTTCTCTGATCTGAGAAGGCTCAGTTCTCCCAGCTTCCTCTCATGTGTCTTGTTCTCCAGACCCTGACTGCCTTGGTGGCCAGTGGCTAAGCACTGAAAACTGAACCTTTTAGGTTTTTCTGTTTGATAGTGTCTGTTTCCTTTAAACCACAAGGGGGTAGTGACTCTCAAAAAGTGGTTTTGGCTGTTCAGTTGCCCATTTTAGTGTCAGTTTCTAGAATCCTATGGTGATCTAGTATATCCAGGTGGGATACTCTGTTAATCATGAACTGGTTGGTAAGAAACAATGGTTGTAGGGAACACCTATTGCTCCAAGTCTGAAGAGGGCTTTTTCATGAACACTGACTACTAATTGTAGCTGCCAGGAATAATCACCAAAAGTACTATTTCCTGAAAGTAAGCACTGTGCTTGGCCTAATGCATCTGAACTATTAATGTCTGCATCTGAACTGTGTCCTTATACACATGGAAACCAGAGGCCCTGGTGCCCGAGCAACACACCAAGGTCACTCAGTAGTGTTGTGTGGGTGGAATCCCATAGTTCTTTCCCAGTCAGCAAAATGGAAAGAAAAAACAGCATAAGGTTTGCTAAAGGGACTAAACTGTGTGTGGCAGGCCTTTGGAACCTGCTGTCACAGTTTAATACTAAGAATGACAGCAAGTATTTTCATCTATAATGAGCATATCTCAAGTCAGATGAGCACATACAAGAGGAAAAAGTTACTATTTTTTTTCTCACACTCTGTGCCTATTAGAGTTATGAGACAAACTCAGTGACGTGCCTTTATGAGTTGTCTTGGGCTGGGCAGCTCTAATACTCGTTTAAAAACTGTGGCATTGGGAGGCTGTGGTATTGGCATTGGGAGGAAGACCACCATGTTTTCCTTTGTGAAAGAACTTCATCACCCTCGATGTTGTGATCTCTGCTTTATCATTTAGTCATTTCTACCTCCTCCTACAAGGTTGCTAATTTTGAAGCTCTAGGTGTTACTAGGAAGAGATAGCAATGGCCTCTGACTGGTCATTTTGGAAGCGAATTCTTGAGGTTTAAATAAGGCGCTCAACCTGTCCTTGGGCACCAGAGGGTGCTCTTGTCTTTGCAAAGAAGTGGCTCTCTCCGAGATGTGTTCCTGAGAGCCTGTTGCATGATCTTTGCTTGCACGGGATCCTTCAGTGATTTTAACTACCTTAATTATATTTTTTAAAAAATCGTACTTTTTCTGCAGAATACTCCAACACACTTGGAAGGAGAGTCACGTACAAGAGAGGGCTACACATGGGAAGTGGAGAGAGGTGGGTAGGCATGCTTGAGCCTGGGTACCTGCTCTTCCACATACTGCACATATAAGTGTGATCCCTCACTAAATTTAGTACCCCTCCTATTTTTATTCTTTCTTTGTTTTCTTTCTCCTACTGTAGGGACTGTATCATGCTGTATGTTTTATGGTTACATAGGAGCAATGCTGTCCTTGCCCTGTCCCATGGTCTATTTTACAGTGCACTCTTTGATAACTAAACTGTGGTCTTTTAATTCTGAAGACTCCCAAATCACTGGGCTGGAGTAGAGGAACTGTGGTCTGGATCCAGTCCTTGGCAGCTACTGACATTCTGGTCTGGCAGTGTTTCCTGGAGGCAGCTACAGGGGCAGTGGGCTGGGCAGCATTTTCCCTTTCTGACTTCTTCCACAGGTGCCTGATTCCTGGGCTGCAGTAAAGGATCTATGGGAGCAGGAAATCAGGATGAACTGACTAATCTGCTTCTGCTCTGTTTTTGTCAAAACAGAAGGAGGATATATGATGCCTAAATAGTACAAATATTATAGCCATTAAATCTTGGTATCCTTATGTGAAAGGAGTAATGGTGATGATTTTTCCCATTTTACAAAAGTAGGAAAAATAGCCTCCTTTTTGAAAAGGTGCTGATAAAATGCACTAATGCAGAGGGCAGCTGTGTAGGTGGAACTAAGCAATCTTATTCACGCTGTGTATGAGATTGGAATCTCTCAGTCTCTGTCTTTATCCAGCAGAGACTTTTACATGTGAGGGGAATAACACAATTTTGATGTTGCACATGTGATGACAGAAGTCCTGTGCTTTGGGAGACAATCTGTGAATTGTGGAACAAATCTTCATAAAGTGAACCTGTAAAATCTGTTAGGATTAGGAAAGTTTTGGAATATGATTATACTCACCCTCTTTGCTTTCTGTACCCCACAGAAGTTTTTGATTTCTTACTTTACTAATGGGAAATTGAAGAACAGTTTTAATCATGAAAACTTCTGTTTGCGTGTAACTTGTCATTAGTCTGGCTTCAGAATAAATTGTGGCCATGACATCTGTACTAGCTGAAATCTGGATTTAGTCCAACTACCTTAGAATTGGAGAAAAAGTAAAGCCAGCATTTGGTTAGGCAGTAGCACAGACAAAATACTTGCTTGAAGTGCCCACAGTAGTGAATGAGAAACGTGTCAGCAGAGTTGTTTGTCAGCTTCATAAGACCATAATTTGTTACTAGAACATGACAAGCTCTGACTGTTCCAGGTGGATGCAGCATGTGTGGTCTTGAGAGCATTCACACAAACTCCTGGGTGCTAATTGCTCATGGTATTGCTTGGCTGAAGGACCAGCTCTCCCTTAGCTGCAATTCCAAGGCAACCAACTAGTTCTTGTTAAAAAAGCTTTTCTGAAGATTATTATGAGCTGAGATAATCTGAAGATGCTGTAGGCATTATACTGCTTTGAAGTGCTGTTGACAGCTTCAGTTTGGGATTTGTAGGTGTTTCCTTTCAAAGCTCTACTTCCAGCTGCTTGTAACTTTCTCCAATTTTAACTATTCTTTGTGAAAATTTCCAGAAAATTTCCAGATATCAGTTTTAGGAGGTTGAAAATTTCATGGGATACCTGAATAAGAAAGTGTGGGAAGAAAATTTGAAAATGCTTCAGAATCCTAATAAAGATACTGAAAAAAAAAAATCAGTTTTCCTCTGAAAAGCTTGAGTTCTCAAAATACTGGAAGTTGAAAGCTGGAAGTTTGGCAGAGGAATAGTTTTCTATTGGAGAAAACTACCTTTGAGTATTGACATCAGCTTTAATGTTAGACCAAGTTTTGAGCCTTTCAGAAATGTTTTTCCTGTAAGTACAATATTGGTTGGATCTTGTAAAGGGGTATGCACAGGTAGCTCAGTGTTTCTCTTCCTGTATCACACGGAGGCATTTATCTCACGGTTAGAAGGTGGAGACACAGCGTTCAGCAGCTGACCATGGCAGCATTAGGTCTGCCTCTACTGGCTGATTCAGTGCAAAGCACCTAAACTTCGTGCTCAGATATGATTATGTGGGATGACCTGTGTTTCAAATGGTGCTCTGAGTCAGGGAACAGCTCTGCTTTTGCTTAAATCACTGTCAGGCTCTGCTGGAGTTAGTGGAGGCAGGCTGGCATGTGCTGAGCATTACTGACTGCTCTGAGAGGAATTACCTGTGATCATGTAATTACCAGTGCAATAATATATGATCCTGTCATCTGCAGCTTTATAAATGTGCTTTAAATGGCTGCATGTTTTCCTAAGGACAAGATGTCTTCCAGAGCTAAACCTATCTGAACCGATCAGTGAGCAGCAGTATGGCATCCTTCGTATGTTTTAGAGAAATTCTTTTCCATAATTAGAAAAATAATCTGAATCCTGTAACTAAGCACTTAAGTATGACATGTAATTGCAGAGGATTGAAGTTATTGGTTGAGAATTTCAATTCTTGATTATTCTTTGTGGGAGAACAGGGGGAAAAGAAAGTTAGGTTATACTAATCATACCTATGTGCTTCATAGGAAGCTTACATAATTTACATAATCGAGTAGTAAAAGCAGATTTCTTGCTTAGTAAATGGACATAACAGCCAGATAATTTTGCTGATGTGGTGTGGAATTGCCCATTCTTAAATTGCAGAAGAAAATTTGAGGCCTTCAACCTTCTAGAGCTGTGTTCATCACAACCCCTGAGCATAAGGGGGAGATCTGAACTGAGATCCCAGCTGAAGAGGGAGATTCCTTTGGTTAGTGCAACAGGGACAGAAGTATCCCCATGCTACTTGGCAATACGTGGTCCAAGCAGCAATACCCATATCAACATACCCAGTCCAAAAGGCACCTGAGAAGCCTAGGGACTAGTAATACTGGAAGTCTGTGGATCCAAAGGAGGAGGGTAAACACAAATGCAGTAGTGTTTGACTCAGTAGATTTCAAATATGGTTAATAATGTTAATAAGTTATCCAATATTTGCTTAATTTGAAATAGTCTAAAATTCATGTGAAGTTTTCACCAGGTAGGCTTTGCTTTCTACAAGAAGAGAAAAAGAGATATGTTTACAAAATTCGTCAGTGAGCTTTTGAATACAAGGCTTAGGTTGAGAATTGTCTGTAGTCAAGACTATCCCATGAAATTGTCATGGAAATTGCAGTTGCCAGATGTTTTTCCTTTTGAAAAGTGATCTTTTGATTTTACTTTTTCACTAAAGAAAAGCCTGTTGAGAAAGTAGTGGGAGGTGCAACAGCAGTGAGGGGGCTTCAGAATTGGCGTTCTAAAAATTATTCCAGCTCGTGTGTCAGAAACATGAATAGAAGAGGAGGAGGAAAATGGGTTTTAAGAGACACAGCTAATTGAGTGCTCTATCTACACAGTGTTGTGGATTTAAGTTTTGCCTGGAAAATATCCTGTATTACATAAACTGTGAAGGCAGAAGATGGCTTGAATAACACAGCCTAATAAGCATACACTGATGAGAATTCATTTTGGGATTTAAGATGCGCTACAATGCTGAAAATTAGAGCACTTTCTGCCACGCAAAATGTTAGACTTCACTTCTAGCTCAACCATAGTTAGACATCAGAGAATCCAGGTGGGTATGGGCCTTTATTAAACACCTGAGCTAAAGAGAGGCTCTGGTCACAACAGTCGGGGTGAGAAACATGAATATAGAGAACCAAGGCCTCATTATTTCTCATGTTTGTGGAAGTACTTGACTTTTTAAAGAGATTTTGTAGTTGTTTTAAATGTTTTTGAATTTTCTTTTTCAGCTTTACGTCTGCAGAGGATTGTCACATTTAAGATGTCCTTCTGTGAAAGAGTAGCACTCCTAACCCACTGGTTGAGACTGTCTTTTAAGCTAATTGAAGTTACATTTTTTGGTCTGGTGGTCTGAATTTGTGATCATTCAGCTCTATGTGGGAAGTTTGGCATCATGCAGGGCCTGTGCCTAAAAGCATTCAGGTGAAAATAAAGCAGGGCTTCCCAGACGTTAAAATGGGAGAACAGGAAAGCTACCAAGTCAACCATTTGGAGCAATCAGAGTATTTGTTTCTGGGGCTCCTAAGCAAGCAGGTGCTGCTGTGACGGTGCTTCTATCGCTGGCCTGTGGAGGGAGTGTAACACTGTGAGTAGCTGCTTCTGCCTGGAATTCTTGGCTCTTGCTCCTCAGACCAGGAGTTTGTCAGTTACCGCTTTTCATTTGTGCTGAAATCCTCTTCAGGGATGGGACGTAGCATTAAATCTGAAGTGGGGATTGGTCTGGAAGAGCAGTGACTGGAGATTTATGAGCTTTGAGGAGCTGTTTTAAATAATTCATAACAGGACTTAGATACCTTCTGTTGGAGGTTGATCATGCATTTGTAGCAGTAACTTCTGGACTTTGGAGGTTGATTATATGTTTATAACAACAGCTTCTGCGCCTAATTTTGAAAATAATGTTCTCGATGAAGGCAGCTGGTCAAGTCCTCCACTTCACCCTGTCTGAAGAGCACAGGCCAATATCCAGCACATATGGCAATAGTTGGTGGGTTTTTTGTAGAAACTATAAAGAGGAAAGATAAAGATACCTCCTCACTGGCCATTTCAGCTTTTTTTTTTTTGTGGTTGGTTGGTTGGTTGGTTGGTTGGTTGCTAAGCTTTTATACATTTGTGATTTTTTAAAATATTGTTTCTTCCTAAAAACATAAGGTAAGTACACATTAATGCATAAGCAGATTACCTCATGATATCTTCACCTGAAATGTTTTATAATAATTAGTATTCTTATGCTTTGGAATAATCTAATTTTTATAGAAATGCTCTTGCTCTTCCCAAGTATTTTTGAGAGTTCCACCAACCTGGTTTGAGGGGGGAGCAGGTTGTGAAAAATGATCCCTTAAAATTGTTTACTTTAAGAATTCTAGGAAGCTTCAGAGCAACCTTTCCAGAAAGCTTTTTTGGTGTATTAGGAGAAATACCCATTTAGTGTGAGAATGGTTCCTGTCTGCTGGTCCATCCTGTTCCCAGTGATTTTCGTAGTAACAGCTTGGTCTGTGCTTTACTGGAGATTTTTTCCCCGTGACAGCAGAGTTTTACAAAATACAGGGCACAGATATAAGGATGGATTCAGCTTTTACCGAGGTTTGTGCAGTCTTTTTATTGCTTCATTAGGACATGATTCAAATCCTTTGACTCTTTTTCTCTTTGGTGTGATTTCAGAGTCACTGAGTCACTGTGAAAAATCGAAGGAGCAGCAGACAGCAAAGCTGCACACTTAAAATGTAGCAATACTTTGCATGACTCCTAAAGCTGTAGTATGTGAGCAATGAGCCCTGAGCCTGTGTCAGATAATGTCATGCATGCTGAACTTCCTGACAGCCTGCATAACCTCCCAGAGATCAGATTGCTAATAGCATGTAAAGGTGTGCGTTCTAGATACCTCAGGGCTTTCTAATTTTAAGAAATAGTTTGGTGCTGTTCCATCTGACATTCTCTTGAGCTGAAAAAAACCCTCAACAGCTCCTGATTCCCTGTGTTCTGCATTGTAAGATAAACTCTAGCATGAAATTTCTAGTCCAAACCAGAGGAGGAGAACAGAAGTACTCACCCCGGAATAATACAGTAGTGTGGCTGTCAGGTGACGTCATGAAGCGTTTGGAAATCCAAATCCAGATCTATGTTCTTCATAGGTCTGACCAGAGGGATAAAGTTGTTTCTCCACCTTTCCATGGGAGTTCCTTAGTCCTTGCTGCTCTTCTGCCACTGTTGCTTCTCATGAAAACCTTTGGAAGATCTTTTGTTTTCCTGTGGACAGAAGCCTTTTGGAAGTCTAAAAGATTTACTAGACAAGATATTGTGTCCTGTGCAGCTTGTTAGGGTCACTGCTTTTTGAATGTCCCTGGCAGTTTGGTTCCAAACACATTGTTTCCCTCTGCACACAGTTTTCTGGGAGCACAGTTCTTTGATGGATGCTTGAATTTAGCTTCTAGAACTTATTCCCATGCTGGCTAAGAATGTCTGCTTCCCCCATCACTTTGAGAAGTAAGTACAAAATGTAGGGGTTTGAATTCAGCTGTACTTCAATAAGTGTTTCTCATGTGCGTACAGCCATCCTACTGCATGTTCACACATGCCAATAGAAACAAAAAGCAAAAGGTAGCAAAACCCACATGCATTTAAATGTTTTTCTGGGCAACTTGCAGAGGGAAGAGGGAAAAAACCCTATTCTTTCGAATTTCACAGTAGGTGAACTCTTGACGTTGCTGATCTCAGTTCTAGATTTTACCATAGAAAAGAGATGTAAATCCTGTGCTCAAGACAGCTATTCTGGAAGTGTCAGTATGTAAATGTAAAGTGCATAATCACTGCTGGGCTTTTTAGTGGTGGTAATTTTTTCCCTAATGTGAACATTTGTGAAAAAATATTTTTCCCCCATTAGGTATTGCTTCTTTAATTGCATAGTCATGAGGGCAGAGGCTATGTGTGATTTTAATGAGGGAATGGTAGAGAAATGAATGGAAATTAATTCTTTAAAGCAAGAATTTTCTGAGTTATAATGTACTTATAGATTCACTTGATTTGCTATTACTTGAGCTGTTCAAAGGAATGTGATTTCAGTGGTGACTAATATGCCTGTCCCATTTCCTGGGGGAATGAGGTGCTCTCTGGTCAAGAGCTGTGAAATATTCCCCTTTCAGGACTCACTCTCGGTCTGGAGCAGTGTGGTGCATTGAACATGTTACCACCTGACAGGTCATCAGTGTTCTCTAATCACTCGTCTTTGGAGACTTATTTTCTCTGAGTTTCCTTTGTTAGGAGGAGGGACAGAGGCTATCAATGAAACTTTGCTTGCCTCCCATAGTACTTCCTTATCCTTGAGGCTCCTTCCCACTGTGCAGTCAGGATACACTAGTGAAGTGGTATGTAAGAAGGTTGTTTGCCATACCAGTTCTGTTGACTGAGTGGTAAACTGATTGAAAGTAAATGTTCAGAAATTAGAATTTCAGGCCTGTGAAGGCTTAAATATTTATTGCAGTCCTTACAGTATATGATGGGAAGTGGACAGTTTCTGGTGTTTGTTTTTTGCTTTCAAAATTCTACTCCATTAAGTAAGTAAATTAAAGTTTCTGTTCTCATTTAAAAACGTATTGTGAACTTAATATGTCCTTGCTTTTAAAAACTTATGTTTTAAAATTGCTTGGCATTTTTGATGACTTGGAGTGGCAGTTTCACAGCATTGCCTGACAAGGGCTTCCCAGAATAAGTTCATCATTACTGTATTCTGTGTTGTCTTTTTATCTGTTTTAAGACTATTTGCATGCATCTGCAGTAGTAAGATCGGAGTCCTGCTGTGTTTTAGGTACTTGTTTGGCAGGGTCTTCAGTTTGCTTTCAGTGTTGAATTTCTTCACTGTGCAGTATCTGCCTCTGAAACAATTGACATGTTCACAAATACAAGGTTTCCAGTTATTTTTAGAGTGTTTCCCATAAGCTTTGAACCTATTTCTGATACAGTTGTCTACGTGTATAAATATTTATTGTAGTAATTTTATGTCCATACAGCAGAGAAAATTCTAGTTACAGCTCAGGAGAAGCTTTAGAGACTTTGTTTAGGTCATTTTAGAAAACTGCTAGGTCTCCATATTTTCTGGATACATAACAGTAATGGATTCAAGCTGTCCTGCTTACTGATAGCATTTTCTGGGTTTTTGGGGATTAGCTCTGCAGTTTTTCTCAAGTCTAAGTAGCATTTATTACCTTTGCTTGCAATGCCAAAAGAAGGTAATACAGAATGGTGATTTCTGCTATTCAGTGGCCAGCAGAGCTTTCTGAATAACAAATATTAATAGCTTAGACATTGAATGAAGTCTTATAAAATGATTTTCAGATTCTTAATGAAATTCAGATTCTTAAAACCAAGGTTGTGTTAAAAGAAAAAAAAACAGACCGACCAATTCCTCGCCACACAAGGCACCCAACGCAGTTTTTCACTGTAAACATGCAGGTACTGATGATTGATACTGGTGACTAAGTAAAAAATCTAATATAAATACATTACTTCTGAGACAAGTAAGCATTTACAAATTTTGGAAGTTTCACTTAAATGAAAATTGGTAGCTTTTGTGGCAACTGCTACCTGGAAAATGTACTTGAAAGCAATGCTATAACATGAAAAAGCAGCAGGTAGTAATACAATTATATGTCTTCATGTTATGAAGAGGCATTGGTTAAAGATGGTGCATCTATTTTATTTCATCCATCAGTAATCATTTTCTGGAGATAGTACTTGAGAAATGCCCCATCTCTGGAAGTGTTTAAGATTGGATAGGGCTTTGAGCAACGTGGTCTAGTGAAAGGTGCCCCTGCCATGGCAGGGGGCTTGGAACTGGGTGATCTTTAAGGTCCCTCCCAAGCCAGGCCATTCTATGGTGCTATGAAACCAGACTGTTTTTCTTTTTAGACAACCTCTTTGGCAGAGAACTGCTTTTCTATGAAATCCATTCTTGACAAGATGATGGTCAATCAAATCAATTGATCAAATATCTTGTTGTCCAGTAATATGAGTGTAAGATCAAAATTGAGATCAGTCTGCCAACCCCCATTACTGCTCATTGCCTATATGGAAAAATCAGGAGTGAGTTTTGCCATAGGACAGAGTTTGTTCTGATTTGCATATCTCCAGAATGATGGCAGTAGCAGTAATGACGCAAACACATCCTGCTCAAGCAAGGGCCAGAAACCAGGCTAAGTCCCTTGGGGTTTTCATGCTGGATGCTCCACATAAAAGATGAGCTTAACTCTTGTCAAAGGCTGCAGTGTGTGCTGTACAGATAATACAGAAGTTGGAGTAGCTGATGCTAATAAGGTTTCCAGTGCTGCACAGACTTCTACAGAGAGAAATGGAAACTTTGCATCCTTCACAGGGCACTGTGCTGCCCCCATGGCATAAGTGTTTCTGCAGCCCAATCATCCTTTGTTGGCAGTGTGGAGGGTACCATAAGAGCTGACAGGAGAGTGGGGCATTTGCCATGGTGCTCTTGACTGGAGAGGTACTAGTATTCATCACATGGTAAAATTCTGAATTTGTTCTTAATTATCTCATTCTTGCTTGCTCCTGCTTCTGTTAGGACTTCAGCCTGCAAAAGCACTTAGTCCTAAGTCAGTATAAGATGAAGATGCTGGAAAATTAGGGTTCTTTTCCTGCTGGTGTTTCAGAATAGTCATGGAAGCTTACAGGAACTCTGTCTTTTTGTTTATTAAATGGTAAATTGGTAACAACTGAAATGCTGTCCTTTTCTAAAATCTGAAAAGGCCCACTTGGCTTTAAGTTAAACTCCCAGTGGTTCCTCAGTGTTTAAAGTGTATAAGAAGAGTATAGATATGTGTAAAATCTGGAAGTCTGTGGTAAGACTGTGCTTGCCCTTAGGAGTAGCAGTCAGATTTGGAGGAGATGTGGGAATTAAAAATTTAGAGCTCCATCTAACTATTCTAGCTATCAGATAACTGATATTGCATCAATAACTAACAAACGTACGAATAAGGGATTGCACATCCACGTGCTATGCCTCACCTTTGTGCTTGCTTTGCTGGGGGCTGTTACCTGCTGAGAATGAGGCGTGGAGAGAAGCTAGCAGCTAGTTACACTTGTGGAATTACTGCAATCCATCTTCCTCATCTGCACTCCTTAGGGGCAGAAGATGAGTTGTGAGGTCAAGCTATTTATACTTTATGTAAATTTCAGGAAGTCGAGTAGTGAATCAAACTAATGTTGTCCTTAATTTGAATATGTTCATCTCATCATTAAGAGAAGTTTAGATATGACTGTTAAGGAAGTGTTTCCTTGTAGGATGTGTAGAAAGTGTGTTAAGAGTCTATAATTCAGTTGTAGGTGAACACATTTTTTTAACAAAAGAAAGTAAATCAAATCCTTTGACTAAGTTGAGAAGTCTAACAACAACTTCAGCAGCAGTCCATGCTTCATGACTGATGAAATCAGGGTAAGTTATGGGATTGTCTGGAAAACTGCCATGATACAAGTTCCATCCTATTTAAAAGATGATAGCTAACAAGTGAAAAGACGTCACCAGCTGTGGTAGGCAGGAGAAAAGAGGCAGATTGTGCAAATCCATTTAAAAGTGGTTTTTTTTTTTTAGTTCTCTGATAACAAATGAAGGAAGTTTTTTATATGTGTATTTTTACATATAGACTATGTATGCTTTCTGTAATAGCCAGTTTTGCCCCTTTCCTTTTTCCAGAGTCAAGATGAGAGATATGCTTTCATTGCTGAGTGGTATGACCCAAATGCTTCACTCTTTCGGCGTTATGAACTTCTGTATTATCCAAAAGATTCATCAATTGAAATGGTAAGGATGTAAGAAAAAAAATCGGTTGTCATAAATGTAATATCCAATTAAACAGTTCATAAAATGGCAAGCCCTGCCTATTCCTATTATTTTTCCAGGTAAGAAAATTTAATTTAAAATGTATCTTCTGTTTCTAAAACGAAAAGAAAAGCAAAAATAGGAGTTCACAGTGAAGCATATGGAATAGCTTCCACATTCATGATTTTATGTCTTTCTTAAAGCTTGCTTTGGTGTGGAGAGATTAATTTTCACAAATCTGTTTTCATTCAATCTCTACTTGGATTTCAGAATTGAAACTCAGCAACACTGGCCTACTGCTTGAGAAAAGTAAGCTGAAGCTAATTCCAAACAGGAGAATAAGCTTCAGCAGGAATTCCAGAAGTCTCTGAAGAGTAAAATGTAAAAGAGTCTTGTCAAAGTAGAAGAAATGATAAATTTGGTTTAATGAGAGGTAGGACATTTCAGGCAGTTGGATCCAAATTTTTCCATCAGTGGTGCTTGCACAGACCTTTCTGACTTGTGGTTCATACAGCTAATCCCATTGCTTATTGACAGTGGTGGGAACCAGCATTTTGCAGTAGCAGGCATGTATATAAAAATATAATATTTACTGTAAAGATAATCCTCATACCAACCAATGCTTTGTGCTTCCTTTTAGGTATGAGTAAGTGGCATGGACTAATCTGTTCCGATTCCTAGTGAAGAGTCTAAGAATAGTTTAGATTTGGATATTCACACTTAGTAATTTCATTATCAAATTTTAACTTA
Organism: Hylia prasina; assembly: GCA_013397195.1. Classification (NCBI taxonomy): domain Eukaryota; kingdom Metazoa; phylum Chordata; class Aves; order Passeriformes; family Sylviidae; genus Hylia; species Hylia prasina. The sequence goes on from VYXD01008521.1 coordinate 35,892, forward strand.
GCTGCTATAAAAATCAACTGCAGAAATAAGAAGTCTAGTGGAATTTGCCTTTTCTTACCCAAACTGCTCCTCACTGATGCAATAATACCCAGTTGTGTGAGAAGATGCACTTTGCACTGATTACTAAGTTAGTTCTTTTGTACGACATCTGTAAGTGCGCAGTTTTCAAAATGGGAGGTTTCTAATTTATATTTCCCAGAGACAGTTTAGCTCCTCAGTCAGGAACTGTAATAATCTTCCTACACAACCATGTGTAGGCTGGCAAAATTGTTGTTCATTTCACCTACACGTCTCAAAACCAAGAGCTTCCAAGGTGTTCTTTAACTTCTCAAAGCAGTGTCTGTGTCTTGTCAGACTTTTGCATTTTGTTGGTGTGCTCTTAGGTTAAAGTAGCATGGTGTGTACACAGCCACAGACTGCATGTGGGCAGCACAGGAATTAAAAGAACAAAAATGTATGTGAACACCCTTAGAGAAAGAATATCTCAAAATCACTTTTGGGGCTGAGTTTGTGGATAGATAGGACATCTAGAATTCTTTTCTGGATTGTTTTTTAATTATTTTTGCAGAATTTGGTGACCTTTTTTCCTTTATTGCTGCCTAATTATTCTTGCATCTTTTAATACTTTCCTGAGGAGGTGACAACCTGGTCTTACCTCTAAAATATCTTAGAGAAGGGAGGTGATGGATATGAGCCAGCTTATCCCCACATATGAGGAGGATGTTTCATCCCTGACAACAGCTCTGCCTTATCACACACCTCACCTGAGGGTGGAGCAGAGCTCTTGAAGGCTTGTGTTACATGAGGCCTGAGCCTAACTTTTCTTTCTGTCCTCCATGTCTTGGTTGGTGAAGTAGAATAACAGTGGGAATAATGAGAGAAGTTTCCAGCTTGCTTTGCAGCTGTAAGAAGACAGCATAGATTTTGTCCAAGGACAGCAAGCAGTTCTTTCTGTCAAACTGAACCTCTTGACAGAGAGGCCCCATTCTCTGAGTTTTCCATAGGTAGTAACTCTCATGGGGAATTCTCAAAGCCTTAATACCTTTTCTTTCTACAAAAGATTTCCTAAAAAGAGAGAAGGAATCTTTAAAAAGGACAGATTCTTAGCAGAGAACTATTTTGTTTTGGGTAATGTACTTCTGCATGTACATGGGCAGGACTGGAGCAGTCCAAACGGTTTTGTATTTCTTCTGCTCTGGCTTATCATTCAGTTAATAAAAAAGTCTTTTAAACAGATTCAAAAGTCCACTCTAATGAGGAATTCTTTAACACAGGTAGATCCCCTTGTCTTCTTGAGAGGAGAGAAGCACCTTGGGGTGCTTTTCTAGCAACCATTAGTGAAATAACCAAGGAAGTATTCAGATTTTTTGTCAAGATATGAAAGAAGTTGCTTATAGTTGAGACAGTTAATAGGCTTCCTGGCAAAGTCTGGGAGAAAACAAGTAGCTGAATTCAAGTTGGCTTCTCTGATATTTTTTTTTTACCTTGTAATTTCTTTCTCTACTATATTTGAATAGTGGACACTTAGTAGAAGCATGTATGAGGGGCTAAGGACATTTCAGCAGGGAAGGATTCTTCCTTACAATCATGGCTCAGCAGAAGGAAGTATCGGAATCATTTACAGTTCTTCAATCTGCAAAGTTTTGGCTATCCTGATTCTTCTAGCCTTCTAACAGAACTGTATTCACACGTTTCAGAACACGGAATTTTGCTCTTAATGTTTTTTCCCTCTAAAATTTGTGGGAATGACATTCTTTTTTTAGTGCTGTTCTAGTGGATACACTATTGCAGTGGAGGACAGCACCTGTAGGTCGAGACAGAAGGGGAAGTCTGGCCTGAGGAGAACGAAGTTCCTTTCATCGGCTTCCACTTCCCCAGGAAATGGAAGACATCTGTAATATCCACTTGCAGTAATATCTAACTGTTCAGCAGGCTGACTTCTGTGCTTTGCCAGCCCACCCAGAAAACTACACATTAATGTCTGGCTTCTTGCTTGGAATGATGATACGTAAAGCTGAATTGTCCTGACAGGCTTTTGAGCTTGCAGCTCTAGGCAGTGACAACATCTCAGCCAAGTGTTGCAATCATCTCTCTGTCCCTGATACTGAGTCTTACACAGTCAAATGGAGCATACTATCACTGGAATGATGCCCTGAAGAGAAGACCTGTCAGTGTGTATCCTGATCGTTCTGGTGTGAGCCACTGGTCTGTGAAACAGCATGGATGTGCTGGGGGAACTCTCAGTGAGACTGGCAGAGGCATCCACCAGGCACCAGAACCTTTTATCACAGCTTGAATTAGAACAAGCAAATTACAAACCAAAAAAATTTTCAAAGATAGCTGTTGGCCTGAGACTGTGTAAATGGAATAAATTTGTTATTGTGGTTTAGACTTCTAAGCTTTCTTGGTACACCTGTAAGTTCAAAAGGCTCGGAATGAAATTGATGAAGTGATCAGATTCAATCCCACAGTACTGTGGAAATTTCTGACAGTAGAGTCAAGACTGAGTTTGCCCACAACTAAATCTGTCACTAAGGTAGATTTTAATCTTGATTCTGCTGCAGTATGATGTGAAGAACCGTCGCACGTTTCTGAGGCGCACCAAGTACGAGAGCCTGCACCTTGAGGATCTCTATGTGGGCAGCAAAGTCACCGTCTTCTCCCGGCACCTCACCATCGTGGACTATGGGAATCTGTACACGTCTCGCAAGCTCGGGAGCCGCAAAGAGAGGTGAGAAAGGAAGATTTGGGAATCTTGTGGTTGGGGTTTTGAAATAGATGTTTGCTAGAAATGAGGTGTCTGTACTAATGTGGGCAGAAGAGGAGATGGCTGCATGTTTGCATGCAGTTTGAAGGAATCTGATTTTCTGATGGCTGCAGAGAAGCAAAGTGGTATTTGCTTGTGGTATCGCTACAAGGCCAGCTTCTCAATGGTGTCAGCTGCTGGCTCCTCCAGGTACCTTGGCAGAGAGGAGGGGGAAAATGGGTCCTATTCAGCTTTGTTACTTAGCCATGGCAGGCAGCAGTAGGGTTCTTGTGATCTGTGGACTCTCCTGGGGCAGATTTGATAGGGTAACTGATGTATGCTGGGCTTGAAAGGCCTGGACCTTGTGAAAGTTGCTGCTGTCTCTCTGGGATCTGAGCAGAATCCCAGTGCTGCATCAGTCTGATCTGCTCTTTGTTAGTAGTAATAAATGAAAGTACTGGAGGACCACTCCCGTTCTCTGTTGTTTTTCCTCACTATGGAGATTTTTTCTGAGAATTTTTTTCAGCTTTTCTTAAGCACTGTGTGCATGAGGACAGAAAGTACAGTGTGAGAATGTCAGTAAAAATTACAGGCTTGTTTGTTTATCGTGGATGAAGATAAGACTTATAATACATTTTTGATTTAAAGACTTGCTTTGGAAAAGACTTTAAGAAACCATCTGAGAGCAAATATCAGGACTAAGAGTACAAGGATGCTAAGGTTAATTTACAAGAAATTTAGATCTGGTTTAATGGTAGTGCAGGTAATCTCTGCATTTGCAAATTAATACATTTGTATAATTTCCTCCAGCCTTTTTGAAAAGAACACAAGACATTTTCTTAGGTATGATATTCCAGTGAGCCTTAATCACTTGTTCTCTTGCTCCCTCCCAGTAAATAGGCTTGTTTTGAGTTCTACTTGGAGAATTCTACCTAACCAGACATAGAGGAAGATCTGCCTGTTTCAGCATACATCTTTGTCTTAACTGCACAAAAAAAATTGCTGTGAAAATGCCTGCCATAATACCTTTCCAGAGGAGTTCTGGTACTTCTGCAAGCTGGGGTTGGGCGTGATGAAAGAGCAGCAAAGGAGGTAGAGAACACAAGGGGATGGATTCTGTGTTATGTGGCTACTCTTTTTGTTCTTCAGTGCAACTTTGGGTAGATTACATCTTTGTATCAATGTAAAGTTGTGTATTTTCTGCTCTGCCTAAACTAACATAATCCCTGGTGCTCTTGCAGTGCTCAGTTATACCAGGAAAAGGCAGTTTATGATAAAATGACGTTTTCTTCTTGTAAGGAGATGTTGCAATCTACACTGCAACACTGTAATTGTGTCAGTGAAGTGGTTGGTCTTGGGAGGAGGCAAATTTTTGTACTGCTCTACAAAAGGAAGAAAAGGCATTTATGACATGTCAGCTGTTTGGAAGATATTTTAGGAATGTTGGCTGAAAGATAACACAGATATTCAAGTGGTGTTACATATTCAGAATAGCCCAAAGGAGCAGTAATGAAAGGTGCCTTACTCAGGCAAGGGATCCTCAAAATCCAGTTTCTTCACAGAAGCTTTCGCTGAGTAAACAAGGTCAAGTTAAAAGAGTTTCCTTGGACAAAACAGTTGCATGTGAGTTATTTGTCTTTTGGCCTGTCCCTGGCAGGTTTTACAGCAGTTATTAGGTTAAATAAGATTTCTGCAGTGTATGATAATTCCCAAAATAATCTGCAGTTGGAATTATATTAATAATTTTAAGGTTGCTGTATGAAGCAGAATGTTTCTCTGTCTTTTTTTGCCATTTTGCTGTACAGGACTAGTGGCAGATCAGTTCAACTTTGGAAATACATTCTTTGGTCACTCAGTGTGTGCTCAGACAGGCTCAGCAGAGGCCTTTGAGGGCGACTGTAGAGTGAATATAAAAAAAACCCAAACCCTTGAATGTTTTGATAGGGTAACTGATGTATGCTGGGCTTGAAAGGCCTGGACCTTGTGAAAGTTGCTGCTGTCTCTCTGGGATCTGTGCAGAAGCCCAGTGCTGCATCAGTCTGATCTGCTCTTTGTTAGTAGTAATAAATGAAAGTACTGGAGGATCACTCCCGTTCTCAGTTTTTTTCCTCACTATGGAGATTTTTTCTGAGAACTTTTTTCAGCTTTATTTTTGCCAGGAAAACAAGTGAATGTGACACTAGGTACATGAGATACAAAACAGATCTGTAGAAAAAGGCTAGATTCGCACAGGGTCTTTGAGAATTAGGGTAGAATTATTAAGACAGTTTTATTTCAGTTTCTATACCTACTTTTCCTAAGTCTTGGGTCAGTTTTTAAATATTGTTGTATTTAAGTGTTCTGCATTTCTGTTCCCCTCCCAGTGTATCATAAGAAAATCATCACAAACAGCGACTGAAATGGTTAAGAGAACTTGTGTTCTTACAGTGTGCCACATAAGGAATCACTGGCATGGGACAGGGCTTTCTGTTTCTCTAGCCTTTCACTTGTGATCCTGGGTGGTTGTAACCTGAGTAAACATTTGTCTGACCACTGTGTCCTGTCTAAGTAGGCTTTACTTAGTCAGTATCACTGGTATTGAAAATGATGTTAGAAGACTTGTGTGTCACTCAGAAATACTTGTGTTCTGGTTTGTGTGGGATATGTTATTCTTATGCTTCTAGTCATTGACATCATCAGCATTTCTTCCCCTACAAGACGTAAGGTACTGGACATGGAGCAGACCTATTATTAGAAGTAGGTAGGTCTCAAAAGCATAGTCAGAGCATGCTTTGTGCATTGTTCCTTTGATCAGTTCTCATTTTCTGTTGTTTCAGTACTCATTGCAGTACTGTCACACAGTCCCTCTGAAAATGTAAGCAATGTGAGCTTAATTTTCCTTCTTTCTCCTTGGTTCTTAGACATGAAACTGTTTTCAAATCTACACTGCAGACTGCATCATGCCAAGCCCCATGAAACGTGTTCTTAATTAAAACTAAAAATAGGGCACATGAATCTAAATCCAATCTCAGAAACAGTCTTCAGCATCCTGAAGCATGCTTTTGGTATCCTGCTTACTTTGAAAAGCTGACACTGAAATGTTAAAGTTTAAACATCCATGTTAGACAAAAGATATTACAAGGATTGATCATTACAGTTTGTATTAATGTCTTCTAGGTAAATTGCTTTGTAATGCAATGTTTCTTTGCAAATTGTAGGAATTACACTATTACTAAAACCCTTGAAATTAGAAAAGTAAGGGACAATTTATTTCTAGCATTACCAGTCTGTCTCAAACCACCTATGTAAGGACATAAATTCAGAAAAGTGTTCCTTGAGGAAATGCAAATGGTGCTGGAGATCCCATTCCAGGGGTTTGATCCTTATTGTTTGTGGGAAATGACAGTGCTGAGAACCTCTTGTGCCAGATGCAGGTCTTGCATTGCATCAGTCTCATTGGTCAAACGTGCAAATTTATCATATCACAGGGTGTACCACGTGAATCGAGTCCCTCCTCCTCATGGGCCTCAATTCACGTGGTACACCCAGGGATGTGATAAATCATATCACAAGATGAGGTGGAGCTGTGAAATCCTTGGGGAAGAGGGGGGGCAAGCTGTAAGGCTGCATGGAGTACACTGGCAAACTATGTTCAGTGTTGCTGAGAGGTCAGCCTTTCCTGATCTGAAGATGGGGCTAAACCAACCTCAGTCTGTACTGCTGTGGACTGAAACACAGTCTTGGTTGGCTGCTTTCATGCAGTTTCTGGCTGCAGCCTTAGTCCATCAGTCTTTTTGTATCGTACTTCCCAGTGGGTCTGAGCCTGAGGTGCTCTGTGTGTAGGAGCTTCATGGTGCTTGAGGAAATCTGTTTGTTTCTGAGCTCTGAAGGTCATCTACGCCTCCCCCTTAGGTGCAGATAAGATGTCACATATGTTCAAATCTTCCTGGTTACATTTCCTGGTCCTAACACCTCCCTTGCTTTACATTTGCTGTGAAATAGTCTGTCTCTTGCCAAAGCATCTGTCAATCTGGGGTCACTTAAGGTTCAGAGTAAATGTAGTGGAAGTTCATCAATCTCCTATAATCTCAGCATATTTGCCCTGGCTGGAATATGTTGCTGCTAACCTAAGGGCTGCTTTCCATGCTATGCTGGCACATAAAATAGGAAATTTGCAATTATTTGTCTTTCATTCAAGGAAGTACTACAATAAAAAATTCCATCTTGGAGAGCCTTCTTTATTGGAAACAATGTAAAAGATGGCAACTGCTCTTTAGGGTTGTCAGAGACATGACGTTTCTGAAATGCAGGGTTGAATAAATCTGTTGGTTTGTAAGCCATGCACATTTAAAGCTGGCTCACCACAAGATGAATGCAAATAGAAAATGCAATTTTACACACCACCTTTTTCTGCTTGTTATTTTTGATTAATAATATGTTTAGTGCTGATGGTGTTCTTGGAGCTATGCAAAGTACACTAATAAAACCGTCCTGGCCCTGGGGATGTACAGTGTAAAAAGATAATTACCTAGAAGACAGGATGTACTTGGAAAAAAGATGTGGGGGAGAGTGTAGAGACTTTTGGATTGATGTCCCTTAGACTATAGAATATAGCTGTCAATCAATATAAGAGATGCATTACCTCCTCTGCCATCCTTTTATTGTGTCTATTAACAGTGTCAGCTATTTGGCATGCACATGCTATACCATGAAGTTTTTATACTGTATCAAGCACAAGAGGATCTTCTTCTCACTGAGGACTTCAAATATTTTAAAAGTATTAATAAAACAATCATTTAACTTTGAGTTTTATGGAAGAGGCGCATGTTTAGAGTAATATTTTTAAACAAGGAATTTTAACAGCTTCAATTTTATGTGTATGATTAACGTTAAGAAAAAAGGGAGCTGAGCAAGCACAGGGAGAGATCAACAATTCAGTTGTGTGGAATACTGTGAGCTGACTTGGGTTAGAAAGCCAAGGAAATTATAATGTGCAAAGCTTGTTCTTATCAGAATAATTTGTTGCACAGGCATTCAAGAATAGCATGGAAATTGATGAGACATTGGGACAGTGAATGTGTCAGACTGGGACAGAATTTCTCTCTTTGACGTGCTGGTTTTTTTTCTGAATATGAACCCAGCATGCACACCAAATGCTGTAAGGAAAATCATGTTGGCTGTATCTCTGCTATTTTTTTTCCTCCCCAGAACACTGGCTTTGATTAAACCTGATGGAATGCGTAAGATTGGAGAATTATTTGATATAATTATTAATGCAGGATTGACAATAACTAAGGCCAAAATGATGCTGCTTTCAAGGTAAGGAATTTTTAAGGTTAACTGTATTGTATCTAAATATTTTTGCAATTAAGAATATTCTCTAAAGCTATTCTGTGTTGTTCCACATGTCAGATCCATTCCAGTGAGTAAGAGAGTAACTCATGAAACTCATTAGTTTCATAATTCTCTAGGTTTCTGAAAGTATTTAGAGATTTAAGCTAAGTGTTAAAAAGTGATGTGCAAATGAGTATGGGTGATGAAATATGTCAGGTCTGTATGAACCCAAGTTGGCTACCACAGCTTTAGCAATGCAGCAGTTTACTACTGGCATGTCTGTATGTCCTCACCTCAAGGTTTCCTCATATAGATGGTATTGCTGATTAATAATGTTGTCTTTAAAATATTCAATTTGCTTGCTCTCAGTAAATCTGTTGTCTTAATTTGTCCTCTCAGATTTGTGCTTTTTCATCACTGGAAGTCCTAGGCAATGCAAGTGATCTTTTGATGGTGCAGGATTGAACAGGTTTTACTCATGCATCTTCCTAATCCCCCAGCCTTCAGTGTTCTCCACTTCTTATTGAGCTCCAAGATTTAAAGGAAGGTGTGCTTCAGAGGAAAGAGAGCATAATTAATTTACCGTAGAAGGCTTTCCCAAAGTTACTGCATTATTTCTCCATTGCTGCTTTGCCAAACCTATTAGTATGCAACAGCTTTTTGGAAAGAAAAGTGATCTGTCTTATAATATATATCTTCTATTATATATCAATACCAATTTCAATATCAATATCAATTTTATATAATATATAATACATATAGTATAATATATATTATATATAATATATTGTATTATATGTTAATACCATTATATTGTATAATAATACCATTTTCACGTGTTCCTATTGTTTATGTATGAGGTCAGGAACAATTTTCCTTCACGTCAGAACCTTTTTGGCTTTCTATAATACTGATAAAATAACTATAAGACTTCCTCCTCTTGTCTCTGTGTGCACCTGCTGCAACATCTAATGGTACTGGTCCCAGATCCTCCATCCAACAACTCCAATTGATGAATTCAAACAGGTTTCTAATGTTTCTTTACAATTCATAATGTCTTTCAAACTTTTTTTTTTTTTCTTCTCTCCTGCAGTCTGAGAGATTTGACCCTGAAGTGTTGTTTTGGGTGGGGCTTTATTTCAGTGTCTGTCTGAGAAGTCATACTATTGAGGCAGGTCATGAGCTTTAGAGTTGACTCAGACTGACGGGAAGAAATGGAGACTTGAACTTTTACTGCCTACTGCAATATAAAAATTTCTGGTTGTCTTGTATAATTGAAAGTAATTATTAATAAGCACAAGACTGGGCTGTGATACTGAATATATTTAAATAGTGTCTTTCTTGACAATTTTGTGGTTTCTCTGCATACTATCTACTCTGTTTCTTGGAACTGTGCCATTTTAAAATGATAGAACTATGGCTTTGCCAAAGTCTTCTGCCCTTAGATTTCTGCAGGCTTGCTTGTTCAAATCATCATCATCTACTGCTTTCTTTAAAGGGATTATTAACAACATTTGTCTGTCAATCACTGTTAAGTAGATTCATGCCTTCTGTAAAAGTTGTAGCCAAGATGTGAAAATGTGGGCAGGCACTTGCTTCTTCAGTCTCTTCCTTTAATCCTGTGTCAGTTCAGTCCGTTATACATAGGTGAACACTGTTTTCCATTATTTGAAAACAGAGAACTAATAATGAAATTAAAAGAGAACTAAGTTATGCAACACAACTGCACTTTGGTATTTATTTCAGTTGGAATTGTTAACTGAGTAGTAGAGCTCAATTTGTTTCAGAAACAGACCTTTCAAATACTTCTTTGCAATCAGAAATGGTAATACTTAATCTCTTCACATACCTTTTTCATATTTGCTTTCCAAAATTATTTGGTGAATTAATTTCAGAAGAGGATTTTCTGGTGAAATAATGAATTGTGGGCAAATGTTTTGCAGAGTGTAGGCTTGAAGTGTGAGATTGGAAGAGTTCCTGTGTCTAGCATAATTTTTACATCATGCTTCTGCCCTAGTTTGAAGTGGAAAGGAAGCAAATTTACTGTATGGTTAATAAAAATATTTTTGATTTTGAATGGCTCATACTTATAGTGAACTAAAAGCAACAAACCAGGAATTATTCAGGTCATTTTGATAAAAAAGCCAGAGAAAAATGTGGCTGTTCAAACACTGATAAATGTTAAGAAAATTAAATTCTTCTTAGGTTCTTCTTGATGTTATTTCTTTCCTCTGACAATATTTGGTTTAAGTCTGGACTGCAAATGGGAGAGAAACATCAAAAGTTCCATTTCAGATGACAGCACTATGCCTTTGTTCATACTTAGAAACTGTTATTTGAAAAATATGCAGGCAATTTCTGTCAGTAAAGAGAGCTGCTCAAAATGAGCAAACTCATGAAGACCAGAAAATACCAGAAGTCTGTGCTGCAGGTAAAAACAAATTTCCAGTTTGGGAACTCTTAGTCATTCTACAGCACTGCTTTGATTATGAGCTTTGTACCCAAAGCAGAGGTCAGCAGTAGTGCTTTCTTTTACCTGTCAATCCTCTTGAAAAACTTGTCCTTCTCTACAAATTCCCGCTTCGAAAAATGGCACACACCAGGATTTGGAGCAAGCCAATACCAAGTCTATGTTCTCAACAGGAATTCTGAAGCTGCAAAATAGCAGTTTTAGAGCTGAAAAACTCCATGGGTTTTTCTAGCTGTTGCCATGCAGAAAAAGCAGTTCAGTAAGCAAGAGTAAAACATGAGAAGCAGCTGGGGAAAAAGACAGGGAGGAGAGAGCATGTTGGCTGGTGGCAGGGGCTGATGGGGTGAAAAGCCACAAAATGATGTGTCCATCAGTGGATGGATGGTAGCTCTGCACTGTGGTGGTCCCCAAAACCTGGTAGTTGGGTAGCTGAGCCCAGTGCTGGTAGGAGTGTGGCTGTGGCAATGCAGAGCTTGGGAAGGGCCACCACCCTGTCTGAAAAGGACATTGTTTTGCTTCCAGCACCTGAGGAAAGGCTGAGTAACAGCTGTGCTGCACTCACACTGGGTGCACCTGGTGGCCTTTATTTGCCTGGCAATGTAAGGAGATCCCTCACTGCAGAAACCCCATTGCTTTGGAAGAAAGCAGTCTGTAAGTCAGTGCTGTGTTCCCTGAGGAGATGTGCAAGACCAAATTGAGTTTTGAAGTGTAAAAGTTCGGGAGAAATCCAGTTTTAATATGAAGGGCATTGTGTTGCCTATGCAACTTGAAAGATTGGAGGACACTGAATGGAAACCAGGTTATGCAGTATTTTGTTATGCACCAGTTTAATCAAACACTACCCTTGACAAAGAAATGTGCCAGTGGAGCAGATAAGTTGTTTGTTTATGCTTTAAAACCAAATTTCATTATCCCCACTCAAACTGATGAATGATGAAAGCAACATAACAGCAAATGGCTTGGCAAGAAGGTGGCTCTGCTGCATCTATTTCTCAGCCTGAGAATGTGGGGACTATCAGTGACCCTGAAATGGGCTTTAGTAATTCCTTCTCAGAGCAGGAGCATAAGGAGTTGTCAGCTATACTGGTAGCCACACTAAAAATGATAGAAATTTAAATGTGGTTTCTGTTATTGGACATGGACACCCAACAAGTTATCCAGCTTAGGAAGACATTGCCTGTAGAAACATGTTTATGAATGATATTTGAGTGAATGATAATTGTGGTTTTCGGGGGGGTGTTTTTATATATAAATCTGTGTGTATATATATATAGCTACATCTGTCTTTTTACTTTTCCAGGAAAGAAGCAGCTGATTTCTACGCTGATCATCGAGCAAAACCTTATTATCAGTAGGTATATCAATTTCAGTTTGATGTGTATTAAGCTTATTTATTGAACGCACAAAATTAATTTACCATATTTGATACCACAGGAGCATGGGAAAATCAGAACTTGTCTTAGTTGAGTGGAGCCCTTTGCAAAGCATGCACCTTTTCTTCTTCCTCCAGGGAGAGATCCTTATTTCAGCTATTCAAGGTTTTAACTCACACTTTTAACAACCCAGTGGTATCAGGGGAATGTCTTGTCCCTCAGAAGTGAAAATGCTTCTAGCAGGACAAAACTTCAAAGCCAAGAGAGGGGATATCTTCAGGATTAGGGTGAGCATGTAGATAATGAGAATTAGGGAAACACTTAGTTGTAAAAATTGATTTGGTAACAAGTACCCCAAATCATAGATAACTGAAAGGATAGTGCATGGGGTAGATTTTACTGTACCGCTAGCCTTGGACAGATGTCAAATTTCCATGATGCTAGACTGCTCCACCTAACATGAGGAACTGTAGTCTTTCCATAACTGACCAGATGGATGCTTACGACCCAGAGACTGAGTCGTTTCTACTTTCCCTGAAAGTCCCAGCAACTATTTCCCTCCCTCTCCACTGGGCATTCTGCTTCTTTTAGGAAGAAGGTGCCTTGCGTTTTTCAGCCGTGTTGCTGCCTGGGTTTGCACTATCTTACAGCACTGATGTGGTTGAAAGACCTGATTTCAGTACTGTCACGAAGTGCTTGAGAATTAGCATTGCCAGCTGCTCTCTGGCAACAGCAGCTGATTTTTGTGGGTCCAAACTCAAGCCCTTCAGAGAGACATGGCCCCAGGCTGTGTCTGACCATGAGAGGTCAGAGAATGGATGATTTGGAATTGCCTTTTCTTTGCTGAGTAAGCCTGCTTGAATATGTTGATAAATAATCAAGAATTTTGCCTGCAGTGTTATTTCACAGATGTCTATCTATACTTATGGTAATTGTCTGAGGAACTGTAGCACTTGTCCACTGTGATGTGCCTGTCTCCCATCCTACAGTCCTGTTGGCTACATCTGTATAGGATTTTTCTCTAAATTAGAAATAAATAGCTCTAGAGCATTCCTAATCAAATGGAAACAAGAAATGTCAAGGCAGGAAAGTGTGAAATCTACGACTCATTTATATTTGGTGTTGTATCTTGTCTTTAAATTCAGATTTAGTTTGCAAGTTCACTAGTCAATGTAAGTCTAATGAATAGTAAGGAAAAATAACAATTCTATTGTTTGGAAAAGAATGGTTTTCATATTAAAGAATTTTTAAAAAAGAATATTCAAGGATTAGTCTGCACAATAAATAGTGTTGTAGAAATTGCTTTTTTCTTGGGCATATGTATGTATACTATTTAACTGTCCTAAAAAAGTAGACTCTGATGAACAGAACCTGACTTCCAATAGCTTTTTATTGTGATGTTTCTTTATGTAACTTTTCATAGTTTTAATATTGTTTCTTTTTCAAAAAACTACTAGGATTTCTGTTCTCTTCTTGACTAGTGATCATTAGGAAAAAGGCAGTTGGAGAAGCATGCACATCCACAATTATAATTGTGTAAAGCTCTTCTTTTAAACAAAATAGTGCGAAAACCAGTGTCAATGTTCTTCTTTGTTGGTTCTGTCCAGACTAAGCAGTGAAAAAACAGCTTATTGGTATGCATGTTTTGTGAAGATACTGAATTATAGTTGTGGTATTTTGTTTAGTTTTTAAATGGAATGTTTGAGTTACCAGTTTTGGGTGGTTGTTTTCTGTTGTGAGGTGGTCAGGACAGGAGGCAGTCTGCTCCTGGCAACCTCTTCTCCTTACTTGGATTCATCCTGTTAAAATCACATGAATTATGCCAGGATGTAATAACTCACTTTGTGATAAGTCCTTTATCCCATGCAAACTGCTCAGCTCTGTCTCTTCTCTCCCACTTTGGACTTTGGCAGGGCAAAATCCATGGGAGAGATCTGTGGGGTAGTGGAAAACTCAGCTTGAAAGCAGTGCTGGCATTCTGTTGGTGGGTACACATCCAGGTCATGTATGAGAGTCTTGAAATGCTGCTGTGCAGAAGGGAAAGCTTAGGAATCATTCCTGTCAGACAAGTGGTTACCAGGGTCTCTCTTTCACTGTTATCAGGACACCTGTACTGATACTTGAAAAACTCTTTTGAAATCTAAGACTACAGAATAGCTTGAGTGATTTTGGGTTATCTACATGTTGTATTTTCTCTACAACCATAATAAGGGAATGTCTGCACATGACCTAATTTGAGCTCTTCCTCAAGGCAGTGTCAACTTCAAAGTTAGATCAGATTGCTTGAGGTCTTGCCAAGTTGAGTTTTGAGCATCTCCACTGGATCATGTTTTTGTTGGGTTTAATTTGTAGCATGGATCACCATGGATTGTTTCCATTTTGCAGTGAGCTTCTCCAGCTTATAATGAGTGGCCCCATCCTTGCTATGGAGCTGTTAGGAGATGATGCAGTGAGTAAATGGAAAGCAATAGTGGGGCCAGCAAATCCTGCAACGACTGAGAGTGATACACTGGACAGCATCTCAGAGAGCTTTGGACATTATGGCCTCAGAGATGCAGCTCATGGCCCAGATTCCGTTGCTTCAGCTGCTAAAGTAAGTTTTTGACTCCTCCTTTACTGAGGTTTATTTTTACTTTTGTCTGCTAACAACCAGATAAGGAATTTCTCATTTTTTTCCACACTTGAGTTCAGGACTAGTTTACATATTCTTCACGACTCCTTTTTAGCATGGAAAAATAAACTGTCTGAAAACAGAAATCTTGTTTATCACAGGGGTGAATCTTGGGTGCTTTGATCAGGAGAGCATGGATAGTCATTTTTAATGTCTCCTGTGCATCACAAACAGTGAGGTAATTGCACAGTCTGTTTAATCTACCTATAGTGTACCAATGTTGGCCATAAAAAGAAAGGGATTAAGCAATTAAATCCTTTTGTGCCTTCTCGTGTTTCACATCTGTTCTCCTTCACAGTTCTCACTAGTGCTCTGCTTGCAGCGTACTTTGCTGTCATTGTTCAAAATGAAAAATTTTAAAACAGGCCACTTTCTAGTGCTTTGTGCTTTGAGAGGTAACACAGTGGACGTGGCTTTGAGGAGTGTGGTTCTGTTTTGCTTTGTTTGCAGCAGTCTTTTCTCAGTGCTAAGAAAAAGCCTTGGGACTGGGTAATAGATATTACCATTTCTACAGAATTAAGGTGACTTCTCTTGCATTGTTGTGGGATAGATACGCTAATAAATGATGGCAAGAATATCTCCTGGTTGATTGATGTGTCGCTCTGGTGTCTCAGCTGTAGACCGCTTTAGCTGGGGAAAGATATCAGTCGTTGCTTCCTTGATTCTAGTCTTCCCTCTGTTTAAATTGGAACAGCTGCAGTAGCACAGCTGGAGAGAAACCTGCCTCAGAATACCTAATAAGCTGCCAAGTAGTGTATGCTAGAAAATGTGCCCAGAGTTCATAACCTGGTGGTGAGGGCAGAGTTGGGCAGCCTCCCATTCTGGTGCTGTTAGGCTGACTGCAGAGCAAGGGTGGTTTTCTGCTGGCCAGGCACTCACCTTGCTGCTCTGCACTGTGCCTGAGCTGCTGGATCCTCTCCCTGTGCCCCTGCTTTTGGCAAGAAATCAGATGTTGGACATGAAGTAGTTTTTCTGCTGGCCAACTCGATGAGCACATTACAGACTCCAAAAGAGTTGGATAAAAGTGATCTCTTCTGATGAAGGAGAGTTATAGTCAGCAAAGTCTTTGGAGTTCTGGTTAAATAGTTAGACGACTTCAAATACAAGGGTGGAAGTTTCTCTTTATTCCTGTGTGCTACCATGACAACTGTGCCAGCTTCTGAACTGAGAGGGTAGGAAAGAGTATTAGCATAAATTCTTGGTTAGAAGCATAAGTGTGTGCTTAGATTTTAGTTTGTTGTTCTTGTTGCATTTCATTATTTTTGAGATGCTGTCTGAAGGCCCCGTTCATCTGCAACATTTTTATGACACTGTGGATGTGTGCCTCTTTGTGGTATTACTGATACCTATCTTTAATAAATCAAGCAAAATTGTGAATTTAGCGCCCCTGTGCCTTTATTAATTTAGTAGGCCTAGTATTATATGGCTGTATAGCTGTTGCTATGGAAACTAGTTGGCTGTGCCTGCAGAAGATTTACTGAAAAGAAATAAATATAAGATAAAGGGACCTAAATGAACTCTCCTGACAGAAAACTGAAGTCTCAACCACATTTAGTGAACGCATTGTAAGCTGAGCACTTAGAGTGGAAAGCTGCATTGTTCTTTTGATGGCTAAATGACAAGTGAAAGTATGTCTCTGAAACACTCTAAGCTACTGTCTCTCTGCAGGACAAATTTTATAATTTCTTTGGATCAGGAATAAAGGGTAAGGAAAATAATTGATTTATTTGTAAGGCCCCACAAGATTATAGTTTGATTTTTAATTATGCAAGTCCTTTGGCATTATTGAGTTAATTTCCTCTTATGAATTTTAATGGATAAAACTAAGTGTTAGATATTATACACATTTTACTGCTTTTTTCTGGCTGCTTCTTTTAGAGTAAATAGCAATTAACAGAGTTGGACAAGTTCCTTGAATCAGGCAGCATTTTATCAGTAGAAGGATGTAAGGAATGAACCCTATTGTCTCAGGTGTGCCCACTTAAAATGTGGATTATTTGCCAGCAGGAAAACAAAGGCCCTTTTTCCTTCTGTTGAAAGATCCATTGTCCAAGATCCACACCAGGACAAGTTTGAATTGTGTAATTCTTAAGGAAAGGATTACAGAAATTGTTGAAGTGCTGTGAGCTAAATGTGAGTCTATTGCATTTAAGTTGAGCTAGTAAATTAAGGAAGACAATTCCAGGAAATGGCTTTTAGCACTGCTACTGTTACACAGGAAAAAATCAAATACATTTGGTGGTAGTATTTCTTGGATGTAATTTTTTCTCTTAAATAGAAATGTATCAATTTTCTTGTTGAATTTGATCAATAGGTATGAAATGGAACCTGTGTTTTGCACATTTGTTAATTGGCAGATTGTGTAACATATGTGAATAAATGTTATAGAAAAAGTGTGAAGCTGGCAGTGAACAGTGAAAAAAATATCACTGAGGAAAGAAACCTGACTGCCAAGTTCACCCCAGTATGGTCTAAGACCCAAGGTATCTGATGCCTAAATAGTGATGGTGGGAAGAAAGAGATTGAAAGCAAAGAAGTTCCTTTGATTTATCTGAGAAATCAAAGCAATTGAGTTCATCAGCTTCAATTCAGTAAGACTTTTAAAAAAATTATAGGGCCAATAAGGCATGAGAAGTGACTCAGCAATTTTAGACAAAGTTTAGTTAAGGCAAAAGGAAAAAAATGTAACTGATTTGGAAAGAGGTCAGTTTTGTATATGGAAAGAAAAGATACTGAGAAATGGATAGTAGTTGTATCTTTGCTTATATAGTGGAAAAGATGATTTGAAAAAAAGGAAAAATAAAATATGTGTATAAGGGAGTGGATTTGTAAAGATATTGAGAAAAGAAAGAGCATTGGTAAAACTAGGAATACCTCTACAATCATTTGATTGTTGCATCAGCCTTTTGAATGCTCTGAGTGTGAACAGATTGCATTGCAGAACTGAAAAGGAAAACATGGCAAGAAGTACTCCAATCCTGTTTTTATGATTGTAGCAGTGGTGCCAGAGAGCAAAAGATACATGTGAGATAATATTTTAGGGAAGAAGTATTTGTAGAAAGAAAACAATCTGCACGGAAGGTTTATGTTCTGTGATTATGGGTATTTCTGGTGTTGTTACTTATGATAAAAGCCGATGTGTGCAGCTAGATCAATCTAAAATGTGTTTAATTATAATTGTTTTCAGGAGCTGGAGTTGTTCTTTCCCTCCAGTGGAGGTCGTGGACCAGTCAGCAGTGCAAAATTCACAAACTGTACTTGTTGCATTATTAAGCCTCATGCTGTTAATGAAGGTAAGCAATACAGATAGCAGAGGAGAAAGCAGTGTGTGTCCATTGTATCCATGATCACTCCTGTGCCCTCTTTTTGGGAGAATGAGACTCTGTGAGCACGGGGTGTATTTCACAGTACATGCAAAACTTGCAGATGTGTCTTTCATACACATTTACTATTTCTGCAGTTCATTTCCATGAAGAGTGAGTGGGTCATGTGCTTTCCGTGCAGATACTTGTTCACTTCAGAATAAGAACAGAGAGGCAAAAAAGAGAAGGGTTAAAACCTACGTGAGGTTTGACATATCTTATTGTGACAGCTTCCCATGTCCTTGCTCCTGTCTGCCCAGCACAGTCACCTGCTGGAGGTTAGCATCCTCCCAACAGAGTAGAAGCAGGCAGGACACCTGGCCATGAGCCAGGGCTCTGCCCTCAGGCAGCAGCACATCAGATTAAAACTACTCACAAAGGGAGATTTGTGCTGTTACGAATCTTGTTCTGCTGAATGCAGTGGGGATGGAAAGTAGGAAAGGTTTGTTTATGAAAGTGAGCCAAAGACCTAAAGCATTTGGTGGATTCTGTGATGCTTCCTGTGCTGAAGAATGCCCTGGGAGTTTGCCATATGAGTGTTGGAAATGTTTAATGCTATACTGTTACTGTGCAAAAATAACCTCGCTAGTGTGTCCTGTGCTTAGATCCAGGAGCATGTGTAGGAGCAGTGAGTGCAGTAAAATATTTTGACTCAGGCACTGAAACAGGATTTTTGAATGCAGAATAAATATCACCATGTGAGAGCATAAAGTTTTTTCTTAGTAAGATGCAGAGCACACTGCAACATTTTAATCACTTCTTTGTGGATACCTTAAATGGAAACAGCAGAAGTGGCTGGAGCAGTTTCCAGGCCTTTCGCACCTCAAGTGGGATGTCTGGAGAGCTTGCTGAAATAAAAAAAAGGCTTTCACAAGAAGGAGTTTCGTGGTTGCTACTGATAATGTGCCTGTTATCTCTTCCAGACCTTGCATGGTATCTGCTACTGATAAGTCTGCCATGCAGCTAAGACACAGTGATGTTCCTTTTACAGAAATATGGGCAGCAGCTAGGACTATGATTTTACCTAGCTACATGTTTGCAGAGGAGAAACTTTTCTGCGGCAGGATTGTTAGGGTCCCTTATTAGAGTGTAAAAATAGCAAAGTGGATGGCTTGGACTGGTTTTTTTAGACTTAAGATATTACATAGAGAGACTCAGACTCTTATCTTAGTGAGCTTAGGTTTTCTCTTCCTATTTTTAATCTTACTCATCTCTGTAGATTTCATGGTGTCCTGTTCTTTCCTTTTTTTTGCTTGAAGTTCTCTGAATTTTTCTGAGTTGCCAGAAGACAAATTGTGACCCTGTTTGCATATCCCTCTGGGAGTGTGAGTGCCTTTAGGAGGGTGAGGGTGGTGAGGAGGTATGGCTGTAGGTAAACAAAAAGTGTCTGTGCACATCCAGCTTGGCAGTGTGAGTGCTTGTCTTAATGCCCCCTATATAGTCCTTTTTCTTACACCACAGAGGGCTGGAAAGTCAGAGGACAGCTGCCAAAAAGCAACTAAAATTTGAAAGACAAAAAGTGTACCTTGTGTGAGCATTCTCCCTCCAAGCAGCTATATTTACTACCTTAGATGGAACAAAGAAATCAGAACTGACTTTTCTAAGTCAGCAAACTGTTCTAACACTTTGTTGGTTTAATGGCAGCTGGCAACCAAACTCCACACAACCAACACAGCTGGAGAGGAAAGGAAATCCTGTGTGGCCTTCAGTGGGAAAAGGTAGTTTGGCAAAGCCAGAGGCATGGAGAGGAAATCATGTGGGTCAAAGCAGCAGAGCTTCTTTTGCACTGGAGTTTTGATTTGTGCTCTACACATTTTCAGTATTGAGTATCTAAAAATAAACCTTTTTGCAATTTCCTATGCACTGCTGAGGCTTTGAACTTGGCTATCTAATTACCACGAATATAAGCTGCTCATTGCGTATTTATTATATGAAGTTTCATTTACGTACTTGAGTTTATATGGAGATTTAATCTTTATTTCTCTGGAGACATTTGACTGAATTAATGATTTGAATTTTGCTTTTTGGCCCTTTTACCCAGTGTTTGTTTCTCCTCCAGGGTCTGTTGGATAACTGTTTCTTAGAAGGAAAAATCTTCCTGGTTTTCTGTCCTGGAAGATGATTTGCTTTAATGGCAGCTGTAAACTAGGGTGCTTTTCAGTGAGTTTAACTTGCTTACAAAAGGCTGGATGTAATCCCTACTTTATGCTGGTTAATTCTTGGACAGAATACTCTTAGATTGTCACAGTTGGTTCCTATCCAGTGATAGAGGAAAATCGTTGTTGGTTTTATCTCTGGCCTTGCTGCCTCTCTCCTGATGAACATACAGAAGTGTCTGGTCCTGGCCAGCCAAGCACAGCAGGACCTGGTGCAGTGCCCAGGCACCTGAGAATTCCTGTAAGCCTGAGTGTCAGCATGTCTGCCAGGCTGCAGGGGAACCCTGAGGCCTGATAAAGGCTGTTGGGGGACTGAGGTGAAGTTTTAACCTCAGCTGTCAAGAGTGCTGGAGTGATGGCATCACTGGCCCTCTAGGAATGTGTGCCATGCACGTCTCTTGGAGAAGTAAGGCTGTAGCTATTTTGTCAGTCTGATGTCAGCATAACATCTTCTGTGGAGGATCAGAAATGGGTAGGCCATGGAAGGCAATGTAGCCCAGAGCTCTGGACTAGACAGCATTAGCCACTGGTGGCTTCTCCCAGTGGAGGTGGAGAGCTTCCATGGCTGGCAACAGTGAGGTGGTTGTCTTTTAGCTCTGAAGAGGCTTTGCAAGAACAGTCCAATTCCTCTTCACTGAGAGCTAGAAGAATGCAAAAGCAACCTGATGCTACTCCAGGCAAATTTGTTCTGACCAGGGCTGTATCAGGGAGACATGATGTGGTTTGTCCCCTCTAGAATGTGTTACACTTCTCAGTGTCTTTCAGTTTTGCCCTCATCTCCTGAGAGCAGTTTTCACTCAAGAAGGATGGTAACTATTAAGCACAGCTCTAGGATTGTATGGTTAAGTTGTTTAATAATCTGAAATTTTTAGTGTGGGTCTGTGTTCTGTAATCCTTCTGCTTCTTGTGCTTCTGATGCTTGAGATAAAAGATCATAGTTGCAATCACTTAGACATTCTCTTTTTGTAATTCCCCTCATGTTAGTAGATCTGGAGGTATTAGCACTAGTGCTCAGAAGCCAAACTTGTAAATTTACCAGAATGGATAAACATCAGTTTAATGCCCTTAGTTGATGGTTTTGTGAGCAGAAATAGCACCCTATAGATCACTGGGTGGGATTCACTTTTAATGTTTTTATGTGTAACAGTTTAGTCATGTTTGCTGTAGGAAGTAGACTTTGGTATTTCATGACTGGTTTAAAGTTTCTTTGATGTGGCCTTTAGGTTCTTCCTTGGAAAAATTAGCAGGGGAAAAATTTTAAAATAGCAATGATCAGGCTATAAAGGCTGAAGTCAGAAGTGTGTTATATGCAAACTGAAAGGTCTGCCTAGAGGCAAGGAAGCCTCTATGATTTTGAGACTAACTATCCAGACAGGTTTGCTCTCCTTGTATGTGTTAAGTTTGAGATTTTGTTCTAATGTTTCTGTTAAGTTAAATCCTTTTTCCTCTTAATTAAAATAATACAGTGATGTCTTGCACAGTATTCTTCAACTAAAGAAAATTCAAATCTCACAAAATAAAAGGAGCAGGAATACCTTCTTGCCAAGTGGAAAAGATATTGTGTGGAAACATGGCTTTAGACCTGTTCTGAGTGGATAATAAAACTTACAGAGCTCTTCTACATTAACTTGGTAGCTAGTGGAGAGCTTTAGAAAGTTATAGAACTTTACATTGATTAACAAAACGTTGCACAACAGGAAATCATAAGAATCATATTTCCTTCTGTATGCAAAGGCAGAAAAATTCCAATTGAGAGAGTAGTTTGTAGCTCCAAAGACAAACCTGAATGTGACAAAAAGAATACCAAGGATGGTAGTTCAATCTCAGGCAGGTACAGAAACAAGGTTTACTTATGTAGAATCTCAAGTGAATTTACTGTATATGAGAGAGTGAGGAGAGGACTGAGAGCACGAGAATCCAACATTGTGGTGGATTATCTGATTGCAGACAACTGAAGAACTGTCCTGACATACAATACACTTGATGCTCTTTGAAAGAGAGAAGGCATCACTATGAAAATGTCCAGTTCACTTCTGTATAATGCTAAGTATACTTATACGTGTGTGGTTAGAAAATGGAATAAGCTGGAAAAGAAAGAGGATGGTATAGTAGACATAGAAATCTTTTATCACTCTCAGCACTACTTATTTCATAGTTTTTTCTCAAATTTTCATAGTTTTTTCTATTTCATAGTTTTTTCTCAAGACAATTGTACTCATTAGATATGAAAACTTTGGAAATAGTTTCCTTTTTTTTTTTACTGTTTTAGGCATAAGTTGAGTAATTAAGTATTTTTATTTTCAGGAGACGTAGAATTAGAGCAGGGTTTTCAGAAAATTGGCTTGAGAAAAAATGAGGAGCGTAATTTTCTCATAAGTAATTTGAAAGTACATCTTCTGTCTCTGATAAGTATGCAGATAATAGAAAGGTGACGTGCAGATGCTGTGGACTTTACCTCACTGTAGGCAGAACCTTTCTTTGGATTTTGTCTGAAAGACTGAGTGCAGTGCCAGGGGGTATCAGTGCTAGCCTTGATGCACTTAACAATTTGAAGGCTGGAAGGAATTATTTGCAGATAGAATCTGGAAGTGAAAAAAAAGTGTGGAATGAACACAAATCTTTGCAGATACTTCAGAGTGGATAGTCTGAGATGTGACCTCAGGGTATTCCCACATGCAATATGGCAATCTTAGTGCTGCAGTCATGTGAGGACTAGCTAGTAAAACACTGTGCTATCAGCTGCAGGCATTCTTTTGCAGACAGATTTGCCCAGGGAGGAGATGTACTTATGTCAAATGAGATGCTGTTTGTTTCTTCTGTTTTCCTTGTATATATATATAATATTTAGGGTGTTGAACCATTTGGTGGTGTCTGATGGTGCTGGAGTTTTTTTGGTTGGTTGGGTTTTTTTCTCTTTAGACGAGCTCAGAAAAAATGATTACAAATGAAAACAACCTACTTTGCCACTTCATCACCATTTTTTAGAATTAAAAAAGTTAGCTTTCATGAGATCAGTCACCCATACACTTCTGTCTGTGTTTTTAATTCTTTGCTGTAGTTGTAATGATGGATATTTCTTGCCTGGGATGTTTGGTTTTATTTCTGCTAAAGTTTTAGCACCTTGGCATTGGTTTCCCAGCTTAGACTGGATTTCAGTGGCTAGTGGAGAAGTGACATCTGGTTTTTTGAAGTATGAAAAATATATTTTACATTTGAATAGATTTCGGCAGGGGAAGAGGTGAACTGAATTTGAAAATCCTTTCTGACAGTTTGAGACGGGAAAGAAGAGGAGGAGATACAGTTCAGAAAAACAAACAGTTCAAACGGCATGGCCAATGCTGGCTGAGGCTCATAAGTATCCTACTGGAATGAGTGTATTTACTGCTGTGTTCAGTAGACTTATATTGGTGGTGCTCATGTTACTGGAAATCATCTCTGTGCAGGGACGATGGTATTAACATAAAAAAAAATTATTAGAAATGAGTGTTTACTACTGCATTTTGGGATTTTCACTTGAAAAGGGTTAGAGAAAAGTCAATTCTAAGAGTGGACCAGAGAATTTCAGGGTAGTGAAACTTCTTTCATACCAAGGAAACTGATGAATCAGAAGTATGTAATTTCATTGAAATCACTCAATGGTTGATGGACATATGATGGACATTTACCAGTCCACCTTTTGTGAAGGAAAATATGCTATGTTCATCTCTGAATTCTCCAAGTATGCTTTCTCTAAAGGAAGGTAAAACAGGGTAAGATAGCCTAATTCGCTTGGTTATCAGTGCCTTTGTGAAAGTTCTTTGCTGTTAGGAAACCAGAATTTTCCTTTAGTGGAGTAATTTGTATGTTTAGATCTTTACAGCATAAGCATCCACATAGCTTTAAGTGTTTCCCTGAATGTCAGACCGCACAGGACCACGTCAAATTAAAAGGGCTTTTCAAATGAAGTCTTGTCAGGCATCCTGGGGCCAGTTCTTGTCAATATTGTCATTGATGACTTGGATGGGTGAGGGCAGAGCATGCTTTCAGTGTTCACACATGGCACCAAGTGCCTACTGAAATTCTGAAGGATGTGATTGGAATTCAGAACATTCCTGATGAATTGCAGAAATGGTGTGATGCGAGATAATGAAACTGAATATAAACTGCATAGCACTACTGTGGAGAAGGGAAAATAAATGCACAGATATAAAATGGAGAAGAACTGGCAGGGTATCAGTGAGAAGCTTGCAGAGAAATGGTTGGAATAGTGATGAAACAGGCACAATCCATATTCAGTATGTACCCACTAGTTCTGCTCAGTGCTCATGAGAATCCAACTGGTGTATCATGTCCAGTTCCTGGGCATTCTGTTTCAAAAATAGAAAAAGAGAACAAAAAATTAAGAGATTTGGCCAATGATAACTTGATAGGTTTAATGTATCCCCAAGATAGGTAGGACAGGGATATACAGCTTTCTGTAAGTACATTTACAAAATACAAGCATATTTACTAATTTAGATGAAAGAGGATTTAATGTAATCATTAAGGAAAACTTCATAGTGTATCATTGGCCTGATATTTGGTGATGTAATGGAACCTGAAGTTACCAGAAATTTTTGAGAAGATTTTAGAAAAATGAAAAAAATGTGGCCATTCCTAATCTAACTCACTGTACCTTGGAGCAAAAGGTAAATATATTGAAGTCTCTTCTTTTACTGCCCTTTTCAAATCAGAGCGTAAGGAGAAAGGCAAGATACTGCATCTGAAAACAGCCAAAGCACAGAATGTAGAAATGTGTGATAGTCTTTTGCCAAGTTGAAAATAAATTATAGAGCTTACAGTGTATTTACTATTGTTCTAGGACAGTGAGTTGGTGAACCATCCAGATTGTAAGGGATCTCGTGAAGATTTTAACCTCCAGAATTAATTTAATTGACAGTGAAATAGTAGATTAAAGTTATTGTTTATAATTAATGAGCTAATACACATTCTAAGGAATAATTTTAACCACTTCCTCTCTGTGGCTGTAACCATTCCTGAGAAGTCCCATGCAGAGTGTTCAGCAGGGATAACCAGAAAAAAGGAAAGAAATGTTACTAAGCTTGTGAATGGTTTGAATTACAATACTGAATGCCTTCATATAATGCAGTGGTACAGCCTCAGCTAAAATACCATATATAGTTTTGTTCACATTTAAGAAATAAGCAAAAATAAATGAAACTTATTAGAAACATAGAAATGTTTTACTAGCCAGAATGATTGACCATAATCTTCTAAAGTTGAAAGAAAAATAAAATGAGTGGATGTGCTAAAGGAGTACAGAGTAATGAACATCTTGAAAGAAAGAGCACAGCAAACTGGATATTTCTTTTTAAACTTTGTCTTAAAACAAGAACAAATAAAGACAGAAAACTAAGCTTTTCTGGGTTTTGGGGGTTTTTTTGTAGATATAAAACTGTCCGTTTGAGTGCAGCATAACTGTTGCACCCATATTGACCTTTCTTCATAATATTGCTTTCTTCTTCAAATTCTCTTCTCCAATGGCTCACACTGCCCAGCCAAATTGCTGGATACTTTGTGTAGTCTGGCTGTGATCTTTGCCTTGAACTTCTCTGTGGACCTTTGTATCTGAATGCTAAGTGTGACTCTTCCCATCTGCTCCCATGCAAGAATTCCCAGAATATCTTTTTTTCCCTATGGATTATCATCATTCTGCATCTTATAATGTCCTGTCTGGCATTCACATGTGTGGTCTTGCCTTGTTCATAGCAGTTCAGAAAGTTGCAGCTGGAATTAAGCCTTTGAACCTTTCACCCCCTTTGAAGCTGTCAGTTCCCATTCTCGGCCGCGTCACACACTTGGTCATTTTGGTTTCAAGGCCCCGTGAGAGTTACTGTTAGCAGGTATAATTTTCTTGTGCTAACACTGTCCAGACTTCTATTTTCCAGTAAGGCCGTGGTGATATATTTTGTCTTCACTCCTTTTAGTATTTTCAAATGAATATTTTCTGTAAAGGTTTTCACCAGTGCTGCAGTGTTGACAAAGTTCTCCATAAATATCTGTAAAGCTGCCCTTCAAACTTCTTGAGGTTCTCCTTTAGTACAGTACCTAGATAGAAATGAGGAATAATGGAAAATCCTGGACACTATGGCTATGAACAATATTCTCTCATCATTTCCTCACATGCTGCTCTCTCTCCCATCTGTATTCATTGGTCTTTTCTTTCCCTCCTCATCACTAGCCTGGTTGGCTTTTGAGGTCCCCCTCTCCTTTGCTGGGCCAGATTGTGTCACTCAGGAGACCCTCTGTCATTCCCTTGGTGTGCCAGAGCACAGATGCAAAAATGACTGCGTGTCCTTTTTCATGCAGTGCACAGTGGGGCTGGGAGACCAATAATTATAGATTATCACCATGACCAAACTTTTGGACAGTCTAGAAATGGTGTATTTATGCTTCAGAGTAAAAATGCCTAGTTTTGTTGTTCCTAAGTAGAAAAAGAAGAGAGAGAGAAACCTTGTTCTTCAGGGTATAGGTTGACCAACTGAGAGGAAGACGTGCATGTTTTGAGAAGGGCATATGTTGTTTACTTACTGCCCAGTGTTTTTCAATGTTGTGTGAAACAAAGATTAGCAAGAACTTCAACTGAAATACATTGCAGGAGGGCCCCACTCTAAATTCCACTTTTCCATCTTCTAGAATTCAAAAAGCTTGGAATCAAGCCTGATTGTGATTCTCTGGAATTTTGAAATAGGACCTTAACTTGGCAGTAAAGAATCAGATTATTTCATTATACTGTGAAGTAAAATTGCATTTCAAAATGTCAGAAAAAGACATGCAATGAAATTGCTATTTATAGTTAGTGATATGTTAAGTGCCCGGTACAGGTTACTTTTAGAAATATGTTACTGGATGAGGTAGATCATCAATCTGATCAGTCATGGCAGTTTTTGTGTTCCTGTCAAAAAACCCCTGTTGTTTAAGAGGAATTATTTTTAATTATTGGAAGGATTTTAAAAAATGACATATGGAGGCTGAGATGAGGAATCTAGTTCTTGCCTTGCTTTGAAAGCAGTCTGCTGTCTTTCCTAATAAGCTTTTAACAGAGGAATGGTTAAATTAGGAAACAGGCCAAGAGGAAAGGGAAAAGAATCTAACATTCCTACTCCTGGGGCTGGTGGTTCGTAGTGCACTGGGACTGAAAGGTCCCAGTAGCACAGCTGCTATGGCTCATTGGTTAAAGTGCTATTAGGTTAAAAGTGACTTTCATTAATCTGTTTTATTTTATCCCAATGCCTAATTCTGCAAACAGTTGTAACCTTTTTTAGTCTGATGTCTTCCCTGCTACTTTCTATTTCTTAATGAAGGACAATTTTCAGATACTGGATGTTGCAAAGCAACAAGTCATATAATATTGTAACTGAGGAAGTCTTGGTACTTTATCGTTTTACCTGATTAAAATATATGGAACATTATCTCTGTCTATATCGGAAAATTAGTATGTCCTGTACCTGGTATGTAGTAACATAATGCTGCCCAGCAGACATAAAATGTGTGCTTGTGCTCCCTTTCTTTCACTCTTTTTGCTTGGATTAGTGTTAAATTCCCTCAGTTGTGTTTAGTAATGCTTGGGATTCTTTTGTGCTTTGTGACTGAAAATTCATCATAACTGGTGCCTAATCTGAAGCTTTGATTTGGGTTCTTTCTGTAATCACATTTTAAACATTCACTGACCCTTGTTTGAAGGATCCTTAGAAAGTTGTTTTTTCACTACAGATCTGGATTTTAAAGTTGAAAAGAATTGTTGAAAGCTGCTGAAATGGCACTCTAATTAGTTCATCTTTTCCTGAGCCTTATCTGCCCCCAAAGAAGAGGATACATCCCAATTCAGTCATGCAACTGGCTGAAAGCCTCAAACAGATCCCTAACCAAGCCTTGAGCTTGCACTTTTCTGTTGCTTGGGCATTGCCTTTGTGCTTTTTGTTTCTATTTTGGTTCAGGTGGAATTTGAAAGGAAAGTGTCCCTAGGAGAAATGATACATGGGTTGCCTAAACTGGGACAAGGGAGGGCAAGTCACTGGATCTGTGGATCTGCGCTGCCACTGGCAACTTGCTTATGCTCCTCTGCCTCAATTCCCACATCTGGGAAGTGGAGCTAATGTCCTGCTTTGCAAACATAAGTGGAATCTCATGGCCCTTCTTCCTCAAGGCACTTGGAATTTTGTGGGTGAGATGTCTATCTGTCTGAAGGGTGAAAATAAATCCTTTGGTTAAGCCTTTTGAGTGTTGCGGACATGGGCAATCTGTCTGGAGCAACAAAGTGCTCTGCTGCTCTGATGCGTGAGAGTGAACTCAGAAATACAATGAAGAGGAAAATCATAATAGATTTATCACAATTATTAAAGGAGCCTTGCATTAAAAACCTTTATGCAAAATACCTTCCTACTTTAATTTCTATCATTAAAGGAGACTACCTCCTCTCTACAGAAGAGATAGTTCTTAGTGATTTCAGTAGAGAAACAGCCCAGAAAGCTGAGTGGAAACCCCATTTGCTTCTCTAAAACATGGGTTTTGCTTTTAAGTTGTGAAACTGCTGAAGACAAAAGCTCTGTAAAAAGCAGATCTCCACAATACCCCATAACTTGATGTATTTTTATTAGATGCTTGCTGGCTGAGAGTGCCTATGCAAGTGGCCCATTCTTGACTGATAAAGTGTAAAATGGACATCTCTCAAACAAAGAGCTGGCCCTTACCTTTCTCATAGCTTTTTCCCTGCCAATGACAGTGACCATTTATCTGCCAGTGCCCTTTCTTCATCTTTGCTGGTTTCTGGTGAAGCAGTTGACCAGAGTGTTGTCCTTGAAGATTGAGAATGAGAAAAAGCTTATGCTGTGTGACGTATTTAATTAGTTAATTAATTTAATTAATTTATTTATTCAGTTTAATTTTTTATTTCCTGAATGATTCCCTGCCAGTCACTTGATCTGTTTACAAACTGCCCATTCATCTCTGAAAACAAGACTGAAGGCTCGCTACCTCAGTGGAACTTGTGTGGAAGCGTCTGAGCTGCTCAGCCTTTCCAGCAAGGGGCACAAAGACAAGCCAGAGCTCTGGTTTCTCACTCTGATGTGGTCTTGCATTTCCTGGGCAAACCTGTCCAAGCCCCTTCATTTTGCTGTTGCAAGTATTTATGTTTTTTATCTTTAAAAAAGGGTTTTTTTTTTCCCTAGGTTCACAGGAGCGTTAAAAGGAAACTTTCGCCACAACATGGTGGAACAGTATAGTGAGACAGGAATTGTATTTGCCTCTGCTTGTTTCTATGTTCTATAAACACAAAGAGCTGCATGGACTGAATATGCACTGAAATCTCAGATTTTCCCTTTACTAGTTGGAAGATCTTTGGAAGAATTATGCAGTGTTTTGTAGAGGGAAGGCTTTTTTACATAAGCCTTAGTGTGAAAATGTGGTAGGAAATACTTCAGGGATGTGGTTTTTTCACTTTCATTAGTAAATACAATTTTTGACGGCCTTTTAACTTGCAGTCTTATTTACTTAGAGCTTCCATTGACCTTTTAGTGTGGTAGGAAGCTCCCCAGTCCTATGCCACCATTATTAGTAGGCTGTGTCTCAAGCATGCTATAACTTCCATACTAGCTTTATTTTATTGTCATCTCCTAAATTTATGTAGTGCTAAACATCCTGCAATTTAAAAACTGCTAAAAAAGGATCTAATGTCCAGGAGTCACCTCCTGCTATTGTCATTTGTTATAGGTTTATTCTATTTGTTACAGGTTATTCTATGATTAATTATTGTCTAGATATATGTCCAGAAATTTGTAGTTTCTCATAAGTTATACTAGAGGACAGGCATTTGTGTTCTATAAAAAACAATGGTTCTCTGAAATTCACTCACACAGAGTGCTGTGCTGGGCTGACATAATCTTCAAAATGGCCAGATTTTATAAGCAGGGGAAAATCCAAAATATACATTCAGTGGAAAATCAATGGTTCTTGTTTTCTGAACTTCAGTGTTTTGTTTTACAATATCATTCAGTCTTTGAGGATGCATTCTGGAGAGAATAAGCAAACAGTATTATCAGCAATAGCATATTTGTGAGCTGTAAACTTCAAAGGAGTAGGTTATTTTGCACTGATGTGTTTTTCCCTTAGAAGACATGAACTCCTGTGTTAGTTTATTGGCAACATTTATTATCTTCCTGCATTGTTTCTGGCTTAAAGTAGGACCTGCAAAAAGAAGACGACAGGAGGTCTTCTGAATTGATGACTGATAAAGCATCAATATTGCCAATGGGTTTTCATTAAAAATATAAATCTTGATCTTGCAGCAACTGGGTGTTTGGCAGTTGATCTGAGGAAAGCAAAGGCTTCACTAAATACCTTTTTTGGTAGAAATGCTTTTGAACAGCTGCATGGAATTTAGTTATTTGAAACCATCAACATGTAACCTCATATAGAACAGAGTGTGTGAACTCAGCTCTGCTCTCTGCTTCCTCTCACAGCATTACACAAACACTACTTTTTCAGTTTGAGAATAAGCATTATTGGTATTATTGGCATAATACCTTTCAGAAGTAAATTCTGCTTTTTAAAAGTGAATACTGTATTTTCCATGTTTCTTCAGGGCTTGCTGGAAAGATTATAAAAGCCATCCTCAAGGAAGGATTTGAGATCTCAGCTTTGCAGATGGTAGGTTTCCTTTTGTGTGTTTTTATGATAAACAGAAGTTGGAGTAGTGCTGTATGCATGTTGTAGCTGTGCACATGTGTCTTCCTGCAGTAAAAAAATAAAACCCTTGTGCAGACTGTAGCAATATTTTGGGATCAGCATTGTCCTTGTGATATTTGTGTTTTAGTATCTGATTGATCAGCTAATCTGTTTCTGTTTGCTTGGTGACCTTGAGCCAAGACACTTCACTTCCCTGTGTCTGAGTTTCCCTATAGTTAGGAGGGGAGATAATTATATGTCTCTTCTGGAGTAATTTGAGATATCTTTACAAAATGTACTAGCTAAGATTAATGAAACTTTAAATTTTTTAAAGTATATATTTAGTATGAATTATGGGGAATGCTTTTAAAGGTACTTAAGGGATTTTGACACCCTGAACACCCTCAACAGTTAAAGGGATTTGGCATAAATTGTTCCCAAGAGTCCTGCCCTTCAATTCTGGTGGAAGTCTCAAGATCTGACATTCTCCTATCACTCAAATCCCCATCACAAATGAAGAATAGCCCCTTTCTTAGTGGGATCAGCCAACACTACCTTGTCTACTTGTATTTGATGTGGAAAAAGATACTGTGTGCTATGTTGCCTGTGGCATCACTGACCAAGTTGCTGACAAGCTTCATATTGCAGTAGTAAAGCCTACCTAGTAAAACTTAGAGGATTCTGAATGTTTGCTGGTTAAGAAGGGGTGTCTGTGTGTTCCTGTTGTTGTTTAATTCAGTGTGGCTAACATTTTGGTTTTCTTAGTTCAACATGGAGCGTACAAATGTGGAAGAATTTTATGAGATTTACAAAGGCGTTGTCCCTGAATACCTGGTAAGCATAAGTTTAACAAGAATCTGTTTAAAAATAAGATATGCTCAAGTGAGGAAATTACCACATTTCTTATTGCTTGGGATTGTGATGTGGTTTCTTTTATGAACCTGGTATTGAACAGTTCTGGTTTGTTCTCAAATAAATTAATTCATTGTGAGAATTGTGTTACGTGTGTCAGTAGAGGAGAGCCTTTCATGAAAATGTTCAGCCAAGGAATTTGTAAAATACAATAGAGTCATGTCTCTGGCTTCCCCCAGAAAATTTATTTTATTGATGCTGAGCTATGAGAATGTATCACACCTGCATCTTTGATTGGATATTGCAATAGTGGCTTGGACCAAAATACATATTTATCATTTTATTTGCAATGAGGCCGCTGTATTGGAGACTTTCCTAATGACATCTCGAACCATCCTTTGGTTTATTCATCTGACTTCCGTAAATATTCAGAAAATTTAAGAAGTTTAAGATATGCCGTAATCCCAGTGGAAATCTGAGACTCTCTACAGTATTATGCTTTGTTGTACTGTCATATAAAACTTCCTCACTGTAGATAGAACAATGGGAATACAATTATATGAGCCTTTCTGGATCACTTTCTCTCGGATTTTGGTTCATTTTACTCATAGTACTTTTTACTTTACTATGTAATTTACTCATAGTAATGATTTAGCTTCACTGCCATGCTATTATGTTGCAAATTCTCCGTAATTTTTAAATGGTTACATTATTGTAAGCTTTCTACATATTTACTAATGTTACTCTGAAAATGAAATTTTTATTATTTTTTCCTCCTTTGTGATTGTTCAGTCTAACTTCAATAGGGTTTGTAGATTTCTCTTTAAATGGGTTAGGAGTACTGTTAGTTCACTCTCAAATTGTGGAATACTCACAAGGCCTCCTGTGAGCATCATTTTTGACAAGTACCAAAGGGAGATTGGACAGGTATACTTGTAGGTATGTGGCAGAATTTTAAAATGGAAGTACCTGACCAGTATTTTAGCCTGAGGAGCCCTGGAGTGCTGCAAAAGTCTCTGCTTTGAACAACGTGGGAAATTCTCTACCATTTTCTGCAGCTGCTGCGCTGCACAATCTCTAACCCTCTAACAAGTTGCAAATTTTAGTTATATAATTTAATTGGAGAGTTACTCAGAAGGGAAGGTGACATTTAAACAAGGGAGGTCAATAAATGAGATACATTTTAGGTGATGTCAAGAGAAATGAGAATCTGTGGCTCCATCCTGCAAGTTATATGTGCTGGATTGACTCAGTTGAAAATAAAATAATACTTTTTATGCACTCAGGATATCTGAGAAACAGGAAAATGTGAAAAAGCTAATCATGTTGGTAAAGGGTTCTGGAGAAGGCACACAAGGGAACAGCAACAGATATTGTCAGTGCACTCCAAATAGGAAAGTATTTTACAAAATAGGATATTGGAGAAAGAATATGACCTCTTCTATATGTGACTCAGAACCATCTGTTTTGATCTAAATTTTATTTATCAGTCCAAAATAACTCAGCACAGAAGATACCAGCATCCAGAAATCCTTTTAAAAAACTATACTTCCATTTCTTCCAGTTATTCCTTGTCAGTCAGATAAAGGTTTGACATTGTATATAAAGTACTTTGTGGAAAGAGAAAGCTGTAAAATTTGAGCTTTGTTAGTATCCCCTACAGAGGATTTTACATACTGTTGCTTAGTTTTGTGCTGTTTTGCTTTGTACTTCCTACTCTAGCCAGAACAGAAAATGGGGAGAAAAAGTGAGATTATTTTAGATGAGCTCAGAATCCACTTCGTTAATGAAAAGTCCTTGTGCTTGATCCACCTCCCGGAATGGTTCTGGTTGACCACAAACCGTGCTATTTGACAGATGAACTATTTGCCAGAGAAAAATTGATGTAGCTGTAACTGGGAGCCTTACCAGACAAATGTTGTCTGCTATTTAGGCTCAACTCTGGACTTGGTGGAGCTGTATAAGTAGATCAGGCTTGTCTGACACAGACCCACCTGCCTCTGTGCTGTACCTGATGGCAGCTGGTGTTCAGGTCTCAGTGTTCCCTACCAGAAGCCCACAGCCTATATCTGTTTCCAAATATACACTCCTTTGATGGCTTTAAGTCATTAAAATGTCTCCTGGGCTTTTGGTTCTCACTGTCTTCTCCTGACAGATTAGTATAGAAACTGAAGCACACAAGCCAACAGAATCCGTGCCTGTGGCACAACCTATTAGGGAAAGGGTCTGGCAACATTCTTGTGATGTACTTATACCAGGATCTCAGTTACAGTGAAATCATCTGTTTCCCTGGAGTCTCCAGGAGAGTAAAGAGATATTGTGAATTTAGTGTGGAGCACTGCAAAGTACATTGCTGTCTGTGGAACTTGCTGAACATAGTGTGATTTTTCAGGCTTAAAACTCAGCAAATTGCATTCCAGTGATTCAGTCTAGTTTGACAAGTTATGAGATACTGCAATGCAATCTAGGTCCAGATCAATAAGGGTGTACCTACAAAAGAATTTAAAGTATTGTGGATGCTGTTATATTCTATTCAGTATCCTGTTAAAGCTGAATATCCAATTTTTCTCAATTTCCACCTTCTAAACCGAGTAGCAAAATGGAAAACATTTCTTTTGTGGTTAATACTAATGGTATGTGTTTAGTGTCCTCACTCTCCTAAATGCACCAATATTTCTTAATTGTTCCTGTCTCATAAGTTTGGGCCTTATTTTGGGGAGAAATACAACCCTTCCTAAAGCCCAAAGAGTTCCAACTTTTTTTCTGTCTTTTTTCTCTTCCAGGAGATGGTTTCAGAGTTGTGTTCAGGCCCTTGCATAGCAATGGAGATTAGACAGTTCGATCCTTCAAAAGTGTTCAGAGACTTCTGTGGTCCTTCTGACCCTGTAAGTACTTTCTAGTGATAAGTAAAGCTTAAGAAATTGATGTGCTAAGTGAATTAAAATGTCTGAGTGTGGTATGGCTGCCACATGCCTGCTGCATTCATTAGAAACTTCAGGATTACCTTATTATTACAGATGTCAAACGCTAGCCTTGGTGGACCAATTTGCAAATCCTTTAGCAACCCTTCTGATCTTACCTAAACCAGATGATAAAATATTGTGATGACATTTATGTGAAAAGAAAGCTATCTAGGCAAAATTCTCTGTTAAAGATTCACAAATATAATAATGCAAGGCTTCAGAGCCCTGGAATGAACAGTTATTGCTTGTGTATGCCAGTGTAATCAAATGTTAATTCACTGCAGTCTGTGACAGTCTCCTAGAATGAAACTGCAAGGAGAGTAGGTTCCTTTGATTTTCAGAAGAAAGCAACAAAAAAGAGTGTAAAAGTTCTCATATATGTTTGCTTCTAGTTTTTGTTTTTTGTTTCTTGAGGTGGATGATTACCTATGTGTGATACTGTGTGCAATTTGAAGACAGGCATAAGTGCTGTCTCAAAAAGTTTGCAGATTTTTGTTAAACAGTAAAGGCATTGAAGTCAGGGTTTGTATGTTTTCTTTGTTGTGATTTAATGTTTTAGTTGCAGACCTGAGGGAAATTCACTAGTCTTCATGGAAAAGAATCACACAGATGAATGTTTGAAGGGGAGAATGAGTTATTCAGGATATATTTTTCTTCAGATCCAGAGTTTCCATTATGGAAAGCACAGGTTGAAGGCATTATCCAAACTTTTATTGCCTCTTCTGTTTGGTAGCATTCAAATACTTCTCTGTTGGGTTAGCATCTTGTAAACAGATGTCATTTATCATAATAAGTCATTTATCTGACCTAGTTTTAAGTGGAGGATGGTATATCAGTAGTAATGTACACAACATGGTGGTTTCAGTTTTGTTTCAAATTCCATGTTTAAGGTTTCTAGCCTTTAAAACATTCAGAGATGCAGTCATTTTATTTGGGTCTATTACATCTTTTTCATGTGTCTGCTTGTTTAATACCTGACACGTTAAAATCAACCTGTGCTTGCAAACATCACAGTGGCTTTTGCTTATGAAAGACAATTGCTCCTATATAAGCAGAATTTCACTGGTTTTCCTTACTCACATGAAAAACTGTCATAACTCTACAATGTGTGTAAGCAGCTGATGAGCTGAGGAACTGAGGGTTGTAAAAACTGATGGCTTTCCTGGGTAACAGACCACGAAGGAGAGAACTCCTTTCCTGTCTCCCAGATCTCTTGCTCCTTATTGACCTAGTGATGCTGTTTGTGTTTTCCTGGTAATGGTTAACTGTCTGACTTGTGAAGTGAAAATGAGTATCTGCCTGCTTCAAGTGGAAGCAGAGGCTGTAAGTTTTGAACATTGATTTCAGAGCAGTTGCACTAATGGTATGTTTGGAAGACAGGCAACTGTGTTATACTTCTGTGCCCTGTTTTCTGCAAAAATTGCAAATTGATTCTCCAAGCACATAAAGCCTATGTACAGTAACTGCAGCTGCTCTCAAGACTAATCATTGCCTGAAATTAATATGTCTCTTCAGAGATAGTGTTTGTAGCTTGTCCTTGAGGATAAAGGGGCTAAGGTATCTCGGCTTTTGTCATTCCCAACTGGAATTGT
Organism: Hylia prasina; assembly: GCA_013397195.1. NCBI lineage: Eukaryota > Metazoa > Chordata > Aves > Passeriformes > Sylviidae > Hylia > Hylia prasina. The sequence continues at coordinate 72,091 of VYXD01008521.1, forward strand.
CAGAGAAGATCACACCTGCACTTTGTAGTTATAGCATTTGTCTAAAATAGGAGTAGCAGCAACCATAACAGCAGTTGCATTACTTACTGAAAGAGATTCTATGCAAACCATCAAGATAATTTACACTTGATATTCTAGTGGTTAAGGAACATCTCAGTGTCATGCAAATAGTGCATTGTTGTTAAGAGATCTGGATCTCTTTATAACTTGTCTGTTTACATATGCTAGATCATGATGTGTGTGTAGTCTGTTCATAAACACAGGAGAAGACCAAGTTCACTACAAAAATGGACCCATTTGGGTCACTTTGGCTCCCATTAAAGAGTACCTGTCTGCCACTGAAATCACTGTCATTACTTTCAAGGCAAAGTGCTATTTGAAGAGAGTAAAGGTGTTGGAATTTGACTTATATAGCAAATCTTTCCCAATCACCTGTGCTGTTAATTATATCTTAAATACATAACAAATGTAATAATTACTTTGTGGCACATCAGATATCTAAACTGGGTGGGAATGTTAACCACCCTTTCAATCTGTTCTTGGTTTTGCAGGATATTCAGGGCTGAAAAAAGAATTAGAATTCTTCTATTTTGAGGATTATACATTAATAAGATAACAATTTATAACAAGTGTATAATATTAAAAATGAAATGGAACTTTGGGCTATTTTCCATAAGCGGGTAATATTTTGTTAGCACTACAGGTCAGTAAAGCTCTCTGCCAAAAATATCCTTCATTATAAACCAGCCTATAAATACTTTATTAAAACCTCCTCTTTGGTAGTAGGGAAGACAACTAAACAAAAACCTGGTTTGAGCCTCTTTGTAGTCATGTATGAAGAGCCCTATTGGATCTGGAAAGCAGGCGGTGGGATAAAGAGGCTTCTCTGGAAGGGGCTGTGCTGAATGTGCTCACTCCCAAAATTACTGTGGTCTGATTGAAGGGCTCAGTGTGGCAGATTTCTGCCTTGCGGAACACTTGTCCCCAGTAGATAGTGCATGCAGGATGTATGCCTTTCTACAGATCTTGCTGCTCCTTGTATCCTCGTTATATGCTGGCACTTTTCTACTGAGTGTCTGGCTGGCTCACTGTACTCTTGGTGAGCTGTCAGCCTCTTTAATCAAAACTGGACTTTGGTTCCTGGAATGCAGCTCGTTCTTTTGTGTCTCTGGTGGTCTCACCTCAGGCCTTTCTGTGGACCAGTCGTGATGCTTGTTCTGGTCTTCCAGTTGCAGTCTCTAGCCAGGTCCCAGACTACTTGTATGCCTTGCTCTTGGCGTCCCTCTGTGCCTCTTCCTCTCTGTCCTGGTTTGCCTCTGTGGCTAGTATGTGGGTCTTGGAAGTGGGAGGTTCTCTCCACATCTACTGTAATAAACAGCTCATTACTCTTTACTTAATTTTGCAGCACCCCTATAAAAGGCCAGCAGTCATACTGATGCCCATCTTGAAAATGTTTCTTTGCAATGTTAATAAGAGCTGTTTAAAAAGGTATCTGAATGTCATACAAGACTGCAGCTTTTCAGGGAGGGGAGGCATCCTTAGGCTCTGCTATGCACACAAATCTATGAGGTTTGAAATGCTGACATCCTACTGATGCCTTAAGTTTTAGCTTTCTTGTTTTTCAGATTCTGTGCTGCCTAGGGGTATAGTTCTGAGCCTCATATTAAGTGCTAGTAAACTCTCTTCACAGAGTAGATAGACAAAACAAATCCTTTTCGTGCTGGAGACCAAAGACAACCTTCAGGCCCAAAGCATAAGCAATGGTGGATTGGAGGGAAGAACAAGAAATATAGGACCATACAACTTGAAGCTGTAATTGGACAATTAAACCCCAATATGCAAATAGACCAAACTTATAAAAAATGTAATACTTCATGACCAGTCAGCCATTTTGTGAGCATTCTTGGTCCACCTTTGGTGTAGCCCTGGTCAGGCTCCTGTCCTGCCCAAGGTGGATCCTGGAGGCCTTTCAATAAATACCTACTTTATGCTCTAGCTCTCTTCAGTCTCTGTTCCAGATTAGCCTCCCAAAGGCCTTGGTTGCTTCTCTCAGTAGGGTCAAGTAATGTGTCTAACACAGAGTTCAAATCAGCCAAGTCAGGGTTTTGAGAGTTAATTGCTAACTGCAACCAAAGTCTGACAGAAATTGTGTTTCTCCTTCATTGTAAAGAAATGCTTGGAGGGGTAAGGATAAATGCAGCACAGTGTGCATTATTAAGAAAGCTGTTTTGTTTAAGTTCAGTAAGGAAGAAAAAGAAAGCAACCTATTCTGCATTGATTTGGCTTTCTTTAACCTGGACCAGGACGTAAAATCTGTGACGGAAAACCTGGGACCAAGAGAATGGTGGCCAGGGAATCCTGTCACTGCTTGAGTTTGCTGACATTGTTATTTCATTTCACTAATGTTTGTATATTTTTGGCCTCTGATGCAGTTAGAGGCTTTTTGTTACTACTTAGGTCTGAAGCTACAGTGTTACTTTGAGCATCTTTGTGCAGCTTCTGTGTTGAAATAACTGCTTGGTAACATTTTGCAATGGAGTTGTCAAGATGATTACTTAGTATTCATAAAACACTTGAAAATGCTGTAGAAATTAGGGTGGGGTTTTTGTGTTTGGTTTGGTGTTGCTGTCTTTTTTGGGTTTGTTTTTTGGTGTTTTTTTGTTTGTTTCTTTTTGGGGGTTTTTTTTGTTTGTTTGTTTGGTTTTGGGTTTTTTTTTTAAACTTTGTTCATAGACAAATTAAAAGGTTGGTTATAATACATGATTCCAGGAGTCTACATCAGCTACATGACTCTGGCTGACTGCATAACTTTTAGTATTCCTAAGAGCTTTTACTTGGAACTGGCAGTACACTAAACCTGACTCAAGTCCCTTCTGATGGAAGATATTATTCAAGTGATGGGATGTGCTGCACTATTTCTGCCTCCTGTGGATTGAAAGGGGATTTTCATACAGTTGCTTTAAATCCTAACCTGCATTCTTTTTACACTGGAGATTTTCCACTGTTAAGTCTTTTGTACTTTTGCAGGAAAGAGCTGAAAGGGAGATTAGATGGTTTAAAACAAAGCAGTGAACTGAAAGAGCTGGAGTCTGCTTTAGCTCCATTCCTGACCTCACTATGTGACCTTGGACAAAAAGTTCAATATCTTTCTGCCTCAGTTAATCACATCAGTTAAATAGGGATAACAGTATGAGCCAGAGAGCACTGTTGCTGTAAGATCTTTGTTTTTATAGACCTCCTGTGAATCTCTAGCACTGAAAAATAGGTCTATGTGAGGCCTAAAATGTTCATGTTCATTCCTAGAGCTACATTATCAGCATGACATTTTCATATTGCATCATGTAATGAATAGTTCAGTGGAAGAAGTAAAGGAATATAAAAGCTGTTTTTGAGCCTCCAAGTACTCGTTTTCTGGTAATACCTTTATAGCTATTTCAGTGTGCGTTCTCTTTATAGCCTAGTAAGCTCTGATACAAGTGTTGACAATGAAGTACATAATGCCTTCCAAGAGAAATAAGATTTTTTAATCTAATTCTTTATCAGAGAAGATTTTAATATAATTGATTATCTGGTCAGATAGTCTGAGTCATGTAATAAAAATAAAAACTTTCATTCAGATGCAGACTGTTATCAGCTAGAGTAACAAACAGACCAATCAATACCAGTTACAATATCCTGCTGTCTAAGCCAGCAATAGGAAAGACACGATTGAATTGCTTAGATGTTATTTAGGGTCAATCATCTGATTCTGTCCTTTCAGTTTTTAATTTCTATGTTAGCCTCTGCAGGCCTAATTAAAAAGTGTTTTAGACAGAGTTAAAGCCTCTTATTTGGGAGACAGGGTAATTTTTGTCTGTGGAGGTTGATTCTTCCCTCTAGTGCAGCCCCTTTTTTCTGAGCTGGCGCTGCTGATTCATAAAGCCCAAGGTATCTGTAGGTTCAGGGCTTTTCCTGCCTTGTTCCATGTCACCTGTCTGTGCACAGGCAGGGGATCTAGAAGAAAGTAAGTGCTAAGATAGCTGTGCTCTAACGACCCACAGCTGGAATGTGACTGCAACTAGGAGTTGTCACCACTGTTTTAGACTGTCAGGATGTTGGTGTACGATTTGAAATTTACCTCCAACAGTGAGGTAAAGCAGTGAATTGTTTTCCCTGGTTTAAAAGTCATGGAGTTTGCACTGGCTGCACCAAGAACAAAACCAGTAATTATTTGTTCTTTGTCTCAAAGCTCTGTGTAGCTCTGGGAGCGGCTGAGAGTGGAGAATCCAAGAAGTGATTTTTACAGGCATGAATTCAGTGTTCATAGTAAGTTCTCCTGATGTCTCTTTTGCTTTGGAATGTGTACTGCAGAGGTCTGGCAGGCTGTGACACCCACCCTACCTGTGCTGCCCTGTTTGTTTGGATCGTGTGTGTGTGTGCTTTGTAGTGGCATGGATACATGATCTGCTCAGAGTTTTGAGGTGACCAGCTGAGAGCTGTGTTTCTTGCAGACTGTCTCCTCCAAGCCACTCTTCGCAGGTGATGGACAGTCCTTTGATGGCAAGAGGAATTTTAGCCTCAGTGACATTTTAGCAATATGTCTTTGTGCAGAGATTAGAACAAAAATCAGAGCAGTTGTAGTGGAGGAGCCTTTTGCTTGCAAGTGGTTTGCTTTAGATGTGGCTTCTTGTTGCTGCATGGTTGCTGTCATATGATGGCTGTTCAGTGTCATGGAGAGCTGGAGCTTGTAGGCTCACTTTGATTCTTGATGGCTAGATTGAAATTTGCTCTTATTAGTGGTGACTGACAGTCTCCATCAGGAGACTAAATATTGACAGAGCCCTCAAGACCTAACTCTGCTTTAAATCCAGTGTGATTGAGGCACGTTGGCAAAGTTACAGTTGGGAAAAAGAACGCTTTTGTCTGCCACTCCTTGTCTGCGGCTCCAGAGCTACTGAACTTGAATGTGTTCTCAATGCAGCTGTTGCTGCCTAAACACATCCGGGATGTGAGGTCACTGGACTTGAGTTCAGTGTCCCAAATACCAGTAATTTGGTATAATAGTTAATAAAAGATACTGCATTGTCTATTGCCAGGCCCACTGCCACCACAGATGCTGATACTGGAGAGCCTGCTGCTTCCATCCTCTGGAGAGAAGGTGCTTGTGCCCTCTGGGAGAGGACTGAGAGTATATTTGCATCTTGTTTCCAGTTGCTGCAATGCCTTTTTTTGTAATTGGTTGACTGCCAAAGCCCCTCTAGCCTATGTAGTAGGGGGTTTTTTGGAGTTTCCTCTGCTACCTGACACTATGATATTTTAGTATCCCCTGATGACAAGACATGTTTTTGACTCTGATTTGTGGACATTTGCAGGAAGTTAACAACATCTTGTCCAAGATTCTGTATGTCCTCCTGGAAAGTAGCATCAACTTCAGAAACTTCAGGGTTCCCATCTGCATTCCTGTCTTTCCCTTATGTCAGTCTGTCTCTGACTTTGAAATATTTCTTTCAGGGTACTTCTTGCCTGGTTCCAGGCTGGAATAACTTGCCCTATTTTAGCAATAGGAGTGAAGCTTAACATGATCCCAGAGGCTGAAGGAATGAAGGACTGTGCCACAAAGCTTTTGCAGCACTGGTTAATGATCTTCCTTGACTTGCTAAGCTACCATGGAGACCTCCTAGTTACTCTCCGGAATGGCTAATGTACCAGGATATCCTGGAGCTGGATGTTTGGGTCTTTCCTTACAAAGTGTCACAGGACTAGCCATTTTGGTAAGGGTTTAAGCTGCACCTAGATATTTACTTTTTAAGAAAACTCAAGTTTCTTGGTCAAGACCTTGGTACTGTTCAGCTCTGCAGACACACAAAGACATTTAATCTGATCTGAAATCCAACAGACTAATTGTATCTGTAGGTAGGTGGGAATGAAGACTGAAAGATTGGCTTAGAAATCATAAAGGCTTTGCACTCAGACTGAGCACATCCCAAAGTAGTAGGTGTGTGTTAATAAAGAAGTAGTTATTTTAAGCAACTGTGATGAACACAAGATTCTTAAAAATGCTGTGAGTTACATAAATTTGTCTATTCAGCCTTGAGGAGGTGGGGCTTTTCTGACTGCGCAGAGTTTTGGTAATAACTGTCCATCTGCAGGTCTTGTTCTGCAGAATGAATGCTTCCACATCCTGATTGCATTGGATCTTCCTGATAATGTTCTCTCCAAGCTTTGAATAAATGCCATGCTTTCAGGGTGGTGTTACAGATTTAGTATCTCATACTGATGGCTCATATTTTATTTTAAAAATAACCACACAAAGTTTTAGAAGTGCTTGCTTTGTTTCTTTTGACATTTTCTTGGTTTGTGTCTAATTAATACAAAATCAATACACTTCAAAATATCATACCTTTGTTGTATCTCTGCTTAGGTATCTTAGATAGATTAAAGGGAAAAGTTTTGGTTCCCACTACTGTAGAAAAAGAGGTAAGTTTCTAATGTAGCGGCTGATTGTATGATACCAGCCTAGTATAGACAAATACACAATGTAATTTTGCACTGCTAGGTTGATCAAAGGGAGTCTGCAGGGTTCTCTCCAGGGCTTCTTTCTCATAGCTGCACTGGATTACAATGTGATTGACCTGCCTATGGGAGGGTTTTAATACTGTTTAAAAACAAGAATATACCCTCCTCATGAAAACAGTCTTTGTCAGCAATAGAAATAGCTGATCAGAACTTTTAGGTTGTAGTGTCCTCCTGCAGTCAGAGGATGTCTGTCTTCCTTGGTGATTCCCTTTCTTTTCATTATTTTAGTATGTTTTTCTCCCTTCTTTTTCCTTTGGACTGTTCTATTTGTGGTTCTGCTGTAGCTACTGATGATTCTGGGAATAGATTAATTAATGTATTTAGTCCATAAAGGCGAGAGCCTTTTTGAGAATATGATAATATGGTGGTTCTGGGTTAATTTCAGCTATGTGGTTGTTTTCTTCACTTCCCTTGTGTTCTGTTTGGTTACGGCAGACAGCAAATCACTCTTCTACCTTGGACAGCAATGTTTTTGAATATATAAAATGCCAGGAAAGAAACATTCAGGGGAAAAAAACAAACAACTTATAGCTTCAGTTCTTCCTTGCAAAAAGGGAGCAGTGTTTCCAAAAGATATGGCAAGTTCTGAGGTCACTCTGTCTGGGAAAGAAAATTACACTGTTACTGCACTAAACAATTGTTTTCTCCCTCAGTTGCTTAGCATTCTGGTCACGGTGACCTTGTGTGTTTGTAGAATGTTTGATTTGAATAGATTAAGAGTGTTTTCTTATATGCCTGACTTGGGTTTTTGTCGACTGTAGATAGCCTTGTCCTTCACTAGCATTCGTCCCAGCCTCTGGTTGGAACATATTGGTCATGTTGTGCTGTTGAAAATACTTCAAGTTATGTGTAATATGAGTGATATTTCATTTTTTAAAAATTAAGAAAATAATAAAGATAGCATTTTTAAGAAAATCAAGGTAAAATGTGGTAGAACTGGAAGTGCTTTTTCTAGAGCTCTGTAAATGGCAGTTTGCAAGAGTCAACACACAAAGCTGCTTGTTGAAATTATGCAATAGAGAAAGTTATAACCATGTAGAAAAAGGACAGTAGAACAGCTAACTTTTCCACATAACCATGATGATGATGTGATCATGAATATCCTGAAACTGGCTGTAACTGTCCCAGAGGGTTTCATGTTTTTCAGTGAGCAGATTATGAATGATTATTCAATTCCTAGAGGTGCATGACTGACTTTTCTCTTTTCCTTATCCCAGATGACTTCTTATTTGGGCTCTCCTTGGTCAATACATTGGTAGTAGAGCTAGTAACAGCCAAACAAGAAAGGAGCTGCAGATCACAGTGTATCTTAGGTACTCTTGATGACAAATTGTCATATGAGAGAAATTGGAGTTACAGAGAAAATTATTCTGGGAGGTATTGAAAAACACCTGAAAGACAATGCAGTCATTGGTCACAGCCAGCACAACTTTGTGAGAGGAAAGTCCTGCTTATCAAACCTGATTTCCTTTTACGACAAGGTGACCCACTGCATTGATCACGGGAAGCCAGCTGATGTAATCTTTCTGGATTTTGGTAAAGTTTTCAATACTGTCTGTCACAGGATCCTTCTGGACAAGGTGTCCAGCATGCAGCCAGATAAACACGTCATGGGATGGGTGAGCAGCTGCCTCACAGGTCGGGCACAAGGGGTTAGAGTGAGTGACATCAGATTGGTGATCTGTCACTTGTGAGGTTCTGCAGGGCTTCATCCTTGATTGTCTGCTCTTCAACATCTTCATAAATTACTTGGATGCAGGGCTGGAAGTGATACTGAGCAAGTCTGCAGATAATACTAAACTGGAAGGAGCTGTTGACTCCCTCAAAGGCGGAGACCCCACAAAGAGACCCCGATAAATGCGAAGGCTGAGCAATCACCAGCAGTGTGAAGTTCAGCAAGGGAAAGTGCTGGATTCTGCACCTGGGATGAGGCAACCCTGGATGTACAGGCAGACTGGGGAATGAGACACTGGAAAGCAGCGCCATGGAAAGGCACCTGGGGGTCCTGGTCGATGGAAAGTTGGATCTGAGCCAGCAGTGCCCTGGCAGCCAGGAGGGACAGCCCTGTCCTGGGGGGCACCAGGCACAGCATCACAGCTGGGCAGGGGAGGGGATTGTCCTGCTCTGCTCTGAGCTGGGGCAGCCTCACCTCCAGTGCTGGGGGCAGTTTGGGTGCCACAATACAAGATGGTGCAGGGCCTTGAGGAGAAGCTGCATGAGGAGGGGCTGAGGTCACTGGGTCTGTTCAGCCTGGAGAGGAGGAGACTGAGGACAGACCTCACTGCAGTTCCTTGTGAGGGGAAGAGGAGGGGCAGGCACTGATCTCTTCTCTGCAGTGATCAGTGACTGGACCTGAGGGAACAGCCTGAAGCTGTGTCAGGGGAGGTTTAGGTTGAGTGTTAGGAAAAGGTTCTTCACACAGGGGGTGGCTGGGCACTGGAACAGGCTCCCCAAGGAAGTGGTCACAGCACCAAGCTTGAGCTCCAGAAGCATTTGGCAATGGTCTTGGACACATGGTATGACTCTTTGGAGTGTCCTGTGCTGGGTCAAGAGTTGGATTGACAGTCCTTGTGGTTCCCTTCCAAGACATCTTATTCTGTGATTCTGTATCTGCAGTGGTTTTTTGATTGAAGTACATTAATGAAGGTTTCAAAGTGGATGAAAACAAATACTGTAGCCTAAGCCTTCCCTTCTGTGACAAAATGAAGTAGTCTGGTTTCACATTTATAATGATGATGGATATTGTTGTTGTTATTATTGTTATTATTCTTCCTCTTCTCATCAACTGCTGACAGCCATAGCATAGTTGTGAGAAAAACTGCAACAATAGTTTTCAGTATGTATCACTGGTCTCATTGCCTGGGGATACTGTTAACTAAACAAGAGCATTTTAGAAGCTGGATATAAAATGATTAATTCAATTTCTGAGAACTTGCTGAAAAATTTGGGGTGCTGCTTGCTGGTCTGTTTGATTCAGGCTGACATTCTGTGTTCTGCTGCAAGGCCACCTGAGCTGAATTTTTATCACCTTCTTTCACATTACAATATGATAGACTGCATCTGGTGTGCACATGGGACTTCCCTTGAATACTCCCAATGAGAAGTTTTTCCTTTCTCTGCTTCCATTTACTTCCCACATCAAGGGACTAGAACGTTGTCAGGGTGGAAGATGGGTGAGCAGCAGTTCTTCATATTCCAGTGGCAGCTCTCAAGCTCCCATAGGTGACCTGGTATGATCTGAGTTCTGCAGACTGTGGCTTATCATCAGAGCACTGCCCAGGAATTAAAAAGCATTACATCAAGGTGAGAGAATGGTTGAGAAACTGATCTGAGATTTTAAAGATCTGAGCTGAAAGTTAGACATTGAACTTGTGATTCTTGTGAAATACGTATTTCTTTTGTGCCCCTGGAAAATTATTGTCTCACTGTCTTGGTTTCCCGCTCCAGAAAATGGGGTCTGTTGTGTCTCTTTGTGTCTCTTCCTGTAAGTTTTCCTATAAGTTTTCCAGGCCAAGAACCATCTGTTAGTATGTATAGGCACATGGGCTAATACACCTAGTCCTGGACAGAGCAGGGGCTTTTAAAAAGCTGTTTTAACACAAATAATGAGTGATTCCTTCCATCACAGCAGGGCTGCTCGCAACTGTGTGGGAAGATGGCAGCACTGCTGCCTCCAAGGTTGCACTGGAGAGGTTTTAGGGCACAGAATGGAAGGGGAAGGTTTCTCCCATGCTAAGAATCAAATAAGAGGGATCTCTGGGGTTTGCAGCAGACATGTGGATTTTATCTTTCAATACATCTCCATCTTCTGTTGAAGTGGATGGTCCAAAATTGGTTCAGCTTGGGACGTCTCAGTAGAATTTCAAGGCATTTTTTTCTGCTTTGCACAGTGTAAAGCTCCGATACCTGGACTGCTTCACAAATGTAGAATTTAATCTCAAAAAAATTCAGAGGAAAAGATAATTTGTAATTATTCTTGTTCTTACTGGGGAAACATCAGCCAGAACATCTGCAGATGAAAAATAATGTCTTGCAACTTCACAGTAACTTTTACTGGAGGCTCTTCACAAATTTTGCTAATCTGAATTAATAAAATCCCAAAATATCTTTTGAGCCTAGTGTGTTTTTGTCCTTGTTTTACAGGTGAATTGATAAATGGATGATATTTTGGATGCCTTGGAAGGTACAGGAAAAGCATCAGTAGGACCATCTCACCTTTAAAACTTAAAGCATCTAATAATGAAATTTACAGTTACACTGTTTATTCTGATGGGGTTAGTTGCTTTTCAGTTGTTAAATGCTTCCTTTTTCCAGCTTGTCAGGTAACATAAATATCCCTTATGGCACCCAGATAATGGGACAAGCTGGATATTTTATCTTTATTCCTATTTTATGATCAGCTTGTATTTGAATCTCAATTATCTTCAAGACTTCACCAGGTTACACTTAACTCAGGCATGTGGCTACCCAGGTTCAGCACATTGGCGATGGCAGACAGGCACACAGACTTTCTGAGCAGGGCACTTGTCATTAGAATCACTTAAACGTCAACCAGAAGCACCAAGACCAGTGAAAATACTGTCTCAGGCTGGCAAATGTGCCGCGTGTGCTGCCCACAGCAGAGAACCCAGAGAGAGCTGGTGCAGAGCCCTTGGGCGGCCGGGGAGGAGGAGTGGTGGGGAAGGTGTGGGAGTGAAACAGAGAATCAAAGTGCCTGAGGGGAAGGAGGGCAAGGAGGAGACAGTGTAACAACGTGTGCAGACTTGTGAGCTTCAGGAAAGCTGCCAGCGCTGGAGTGTGGAATATAATTTGGGTCCGTTAGCAAAGCTTCCAAAGATACAGGGCTTCAGACTGGTACTTCGGAGGCTGGCTGACTTTAAACAGAAAAGTAGACAGATTTTAAATTTTTTTAAATTTTTTTTTTTTTTTTAACTCAGACAAGAGTAAGCTTATGTAATAAAATAAACCATGGTTTGAGAAGTTGTCACTACTGTTGCAAAACTGTTTGGTTTTGAAAGGAGTTGTGCCTTTGATGCACTTTTTATAGGCCTTGCAATTGAAGTTTGACTGCTGTTGCCTGGATCAGATCAATTCATTTGCTGAACAAACCTTTACAGCCATGCTGTTTCATGTACACAACCATGTGCACACAGACTTGGCTCAGTTAATCTTATAAGAACCTTGACAAATGGACAATAAGTGATCCATTCTGCAATCAGCCAGGAAAAGACAACCTGGAAGTCTGGGTGAAGCACACAGTGCTAAGGGGAGAGATGGTTAGGCTAAATATTATGGACTTTGAATGCGACTTTTCCAGTTTCTTGAGTTTGTCTTGTGATAAAGATTAAAGGTATGGGAAGTTTAGTGTGTGTGTTTAAAGGAGTTGTTTTGGCTTGATTTTTTTT
>VYXD01008521.1:84056-119312 GCA_013397195.1 Hylia prasina
TTGGTGATATGTGGAAAGTACAAAAGCACCTTCAGGTAACACTGACTCCCTTGAAGTCTGTGTAAGGCCTTTGATATTGACTCTCTATTTGTACATGACATTGCTGCAGCTCATGTGGAACACAAAGAGAAAACACGTCACTGTCAACAAGTGACTTCTGTTCTGGATTGGTTTGTGAAATGTAAACTGAAGGAAGCCTTTTGCATGCTCTTTAACACTGACCTGGTTTTGTATTTAGAAGCTTTATGAAGTACCTTTCTACACGCAGACCCCAGGTTTCAAGGCAAAACCCTTCCCCAGTTGAAGTTTTTGCAGTGGCAACAGCCCCACCATCTTATATAATTTTTCTCTGTAATAGATACAGAAAGTTTAATACTCCATTTAGGGGTGATGAGCTGGACCTTGAATTGCTGTAGGAGTAGAAAATTGTTGTGTTCTGCAGCAGCTGATGTTGATTTCCAAGCAGCGTATTGCATGAAACAGCAACATAAACCAGGGCAGAGCTGATGTAACAAACGGGAAGCGCACACGTCACAAGTAGTTGGCTGGAGGTTGGAATATGAACTATAAAGAAAACATGTGAAGCAAGCTAAGGCAAGCTAGGCCTTTTGGTATCATGCACAAGGTCACCTGTGACCACAGATTTCACTTTGACACTTAAGCATTTGTCTTTGGATGAGAACTTTTGTGAAGAATCTCTTGGACTGATCTGAGGTAGTGTTGAAGTGTTTGTAGCTTTGATCAGCATTGCAGGAGGTGCTTGTCTAGTACCCTGTTTTGTATGACAAAGACTGTACTGCTTTTATCGTGTTACCTCTTGCTGATGGCTTGTAAGAGCAAGTATTTTGTCCAGCTCCCTACTTCGACCATCAATGTTTGATATGACTGGTGCTAAAATGCCCTGAAAATAAAAGTCACCTGAAGAGCTATGATGATGCAAAGAGAGAGGGGCACTTAACCTTCCTTAGCTTCCATAATTGCTGTGCTGCAAATGTTGTTTTAGATTGTTTTTATGCACTACAGAGGAAGCTCAGGTGCCTTGCTTGGATGAGGGAGTAGGCTTCCAATACCTAAAGGTCAGCCAGACAAATTCCATGGTGAGTGGTGGAATTTACATTATTTTATTTGTTCACAGTTAATGTGTGTTCTATTGTCCTGACAAGGGTGTAGCTGGTCCTTTTGAAGGAGAAAGGCACTTGCTTATTTGCCTGAGGCTGGCTCTGCCTTTTGGATTAGGTGGCACCCTCAAGGGGAGAGAGGGACCATCTCATTCCTGACAGCAGCAGAGCCTGGAGATCTGCAGAAGGAAAAAGCTTCATGAGTGTGGGGTGGGGAAGGCAGAGGTGGTGACACCAAATCAACACAAAGCTTTCAGAAAGTGATGAATGAGGAATGCCAAGAGGAGCAAGGAGCGGGCACACAGCCAGGGCTCAGCTAGAATAGGAAAGCTGTTTTACTGTGAGTGTAGAGGGATATGTGCAGTCCGTTGCAGCCCAAGAGATCCTCTGAATGCTGCTGATCTGAAAGCAAAACTAAAAGAAGGAATCTGCCCGGTGAGCACACTGTGGCTAGAGAGGGTTTGATTAAACCCTTGTTTTTATTCTGCTTCATTCAAGAGGGCCGGTAAATTTTCAAGGTTCCTTCGTTCTAGTTCATGTTTAAGAAGAACAAAATTTTGGGCTGTGAAGGTTCCTTTGTGTAGTTTTGAGCCATTCAGTGGCCTTTCTAGATACCCAATTAAATATTCAGGACAGTGCTTAAAAAAAGTTGGCCAAATTTTCTTGAAATTTGCTGTTTTGACTAAATTTTCTTGAAATCTGCAGTTTGGGCTGGAATACATGTTACTATTCTATATAACTTCCACCTAGGCCATCAAAAAACCCTAGCCTTTTGGAGGAAAAGCAGTTAATGAGCTTTGCATATGGATGTGGTTATGATTTTTTCAGTTTGATTTTGACATATTACTGGCATTGGTGACATTTTTCTTTCCTTTCACTCATGTAGAAGTAGAAAAATTTTAGAAATGTTCTAAGTACTTCATGCAGGCAGTGTTGCATTGGACACAGTTACATGATGAAGAGAAACATGAAATATAAGAATTTGTATCTCGCTTGGGATAAGGATCTTCAAAGGGCTATCTGTAGATCAAAGCCCAGCTGTAAAGGGTGATCACTTAACCTGCTGAATAAGACCAAAGAGGATGAAGCCTTTTGGTACAGCAGCCCTGGTTTGTTTTGCCATAGACAGTGCCTTCTTGTGTGAGGTGCCAGTTTTGTTCATCCCCATTTACACATGCACATGAAGCTCCAGCACACAGGCATCAGTCTCCTGTCGTTCATATGGTGGAGCTGCTGCTGCCCTTAATTCCTCAATCATCCTACTCTCAACTCCTTTCAAAAAAAATCTGAACACCATTGCACAAGATGCATGTTCCAGAAACTAGACTCAGCCAAAAGCTTAGGAAAAAGGTTTAAAAGGGGAGGGTGAGGCATGGGGAAATCAACCCAAAGCCCACTGTTTGTATCTCCTATTGTGACAGATGAGGCTCTATAGATAAAATGATTGGTAAGCTTCCTGTTATGGACCAGAAGAGTGTGTATTAATACTTGCTATGAGCAATAAGTTCCATAAGAACTCTCTTTTTCCCTGAAACATTCCCAAGATTTCCAGCCATACATACACAAGGACACAATAATATATGAGTTGTACAGCTATTTGTATCTCCATCATTTACAGAGGCCTTGTTTCTTCTTGATTCCTCAGTGGTGTCATAAGAAAGCAGTGGAATAGTAAAACTTTGGAATTGACAGTTATTGTACTTTTGGGCTGTGTAAATATAAGCAGAGACTGCTTCATCCTGTTTGTTAACTAATGGCAAGAAAGGCTTATTTAGATTCTCATTAATCAGGTGCTAACAGTGAAGTGCTGAAGGACCTAACTTTGAGCATTTCTGATCCATTGCAATTCCGGGCAGAACAGAATGCATCCTTCTTTGTGCAAGAATTCCAGGAGGGCACTAGAATGTGTAACAACCTGTGTTGAAAAATGGAAGGAAGAACAGGAGATTGCACAGTGCTATAGCAGGAGCTTTTGCCCATGTTAGTGAGAGAGAGTGACTCCACAGGAAGAAATATAACATCTTTTGTTGTGAAGTTGTGAAGTAGAAATGATGGCTTAGGACAAATGATAAATCAGGAGATGATAGTTGCTCTTAAAAAAACAGAAGAGGAAAAAAAAAGAAAAGTAGGTTTGATGAAGATGAGTCAAACAGCATTTCTGGTCCTGTTGGAGGACAGAACAGTTTGAGCAAAAGAGTTTTTGATGGACAGAATGTAAACAGAATATAAAATACCAAGCTTTAGCTTTTTAGACTTCAGCTGTTTCTAAGTTGTTTCCAAAGGTTTCATAGCCATGATCATTTTTTCTAGTATTCCCAAACTTTCATTAAAATGATTGAAAGCTCCAGTGCTATCCTATTTTCCTGACAGCTAGTTATTACTGCAATCAACAGTTGCTTGAAGGAAGGCTTGATTAAAGTGTCACATAGTTGTAGTTAACTGGCATGTGACTTTTGTTTCTTCAGCAGACTTCCTTATCTCAAGCCTTTAATGAGGACCATGTAGAAGAAGTTTTTTTTTTCTCCTTGGGGCTTTTTTTTTGTTAAGTGCAACTCGTGAACTTTCCTCTGAAGCAAAATTTGTTTGATGTTGAGTGTGTCTTATTCAAATGTCCTTGACATTCATATCGAAAGATCTTTTATAACCTGTGATGTGCACACAGCAACAATGAGGAACTGAAACTTCTCCTCATATCATGTTTTGGTTTATACACACTCCGAGCATTAAAGCAGTTTAATTGTTTTCTGGGTGGGTAACAGATCATAATAATCATTAACTGTTATGACAGGAAAATTTGTAGGACTTGCTGAGCTATAAGAAGTCCTTGCCCTTAAAATCCAATTGTCTTCATTTGGTAATGAGATGTAAACAATGGGTTAAGCTGGAAAGTGGACAAAGGGTGTTGTCAGATAATGCTCTTGTGAGGTCTTTTGGGACTAACTTAAAATATTCACTGCCATCCCAGAAGAGACTGCATCATGGACTGGTTCTCATTTGTACCTGTGCAAGGTTTTCCAGGTCAGCTAAGAGCTACTGATAAAGTCAGTTTGAACCCATTTGACACTGAAAGTTAAGAAATGCTTGGACAATCCAGTTTGATGACTCAGTTGTGGGAGCAGTAACCTTCAGCTGTGACACTGAAACAAGCACCCAGGAGTGGCACAGTGAAACTGCACTTCCAAAGTGATTACACCCTAATGTACCCAGTGCCTGTTCAAAAAGGGGCTGATGAGGGCTTTGTTGGCAAAGACAGAATTCCTTTGTTCAGTAGCTGTAATGTGAGCTTATCATCCACCTGTCCCCTCACGGGCACTCATGGGAGAACATCCAAAGGGTTTTAAGGAAGGAAAACTGGGTTAATTTCACTGTGCATGAGAGAGATCTTGGAGCAGAGCTCCAAGGTGTTAAGAATGTTGAGAAGAGAGGCCAAGCGCATATGTGGCATAGGAAAGGGGTTAAAAGACAACAGTGCAAGATGATAGTGCAGAGAGGTACAGCAGGACTTAACTGTGGTTTGAAAGAAGGAATATGGTGGAAGGGAGAGCCAATGAAGGCAGTCCTCCGGGGTATGAAGAGAAATACCAAAGATGAAGGGGAGGAATGTTATCTCAGGACCTGAATATCTGCTGTAGTAAAAAGGCCTCTGAGAAGCCTAAGAGGTGTTTGGCATTGTAGATAAAAAAGAGTATTGAAATGTTAATTTCAAAGAACAAAGAAAGATGTAGAGTCTGGACTGATCCTTAGAGGGGATGAGATGTTGGCACTAGGACTGAGAGGTTGTTCAGCAGCTGGCCTTCACAAATGTCAGGTTCTGAAGCGAGTAGCTCCGTGTTAAGGGAAGCAATCTGTAAGGCAGCACATTTGTGTCTGCTCACGGACCATACATTCTGTGCTTGAGAGCTGCAAAGGTCTTAACATGAGCTAGCTGTGTTAATACAAGTAGCAGTAAGGTGTATCTGCAATATGAAGGGTCCTGTATGCCAACCAACATAGCGTGATTGGCCCAATTTCAAGCAGGTGTTCATAGTCTTGGTCACGTTTTTTCAGCAGTTGTCTATGTGTGTAGTACAGGTTGGAATTTCTCTCTTTATAGAATCATAGCATGGTTTGTGTTGGAAGGGATCTTCAGGATCAAGTAGTTCCAAACCCTCCTGCCGTAACCAGGAACACCTTCCACTAGACCCGGATCTATCCTGTCCTTGAACACCTCTGAGGAAGGGGCATCCACAACTTCTCTGGGCAATCCACCTCAGTGTCTCACCAATCTCAAAGTGAAGAATTTCTTAATATTTTTCTGAACCTGCTCTCTCCATTCACCCTTTCCCTGTCACTACCTGTCCTAGTAAGGTCACTCTCCAGCTCTGTTGTAGCCCCCTTTAGGTATCAGAAGGCTGCTCAAAAGTTTCCCTGGTGACTTCCCAGGTTGAACAACCCCAGCTGTCTCAGCCTGTCATCACAGGAGAGGTGCTTCATTCATGGCCCTCCTCTGGACTCACTTCAACAGATTCACACTCTTCTTATGTTGGGGGCTGCAGAGCTGGATGCAGCACTCCAGGTGGGGTCTCACCAGAGTGGCACGGGGGGAAGAATTCCCTCCCTAGCCCTGCTGGCCATGCTCCTTTTGATGAGCCCGGGATACATCTGTCATGTTGCTGGGTTGTGTCAACCTTCTTGTCCACCAACAGCCCCAAGTCCTTCTCCTGAGGGCTGCTTTCAATCTGTGTTTTCTTTTATAGCGTACTACGCATATTTTAATATACTACACATATTTTAATAACATAATAATATTCTGCTTTGTAAGGTTCTCTTGCATCCCTGATACAAACAAACAGTGTGGTTCACAAAGGTCTTCTGGTTTGCTTCAATAGGCATTAGCCCGTCACCTCCGACCTGGAACTCTGCGTGCTGTCTTTGGGAAGGACAAGATTCAGAATGCTGTTCACTGCACAGACCTGCCTGAAGATGGACTTTTAGAGGTAAGGCTTGCTAGACAAACATGTTTGCACATATCACAGGAAGTTGTAAAGTGAAATGCTTCTCTTGACAGACTTTTAAGCCAGTAAGTGTTTTCTGGGTGAAGAAGCTGTGTTGTAGACCAGACTAGATACAAAAAGACAGAGTTTATTAAGGGCATTTGAGTCAGTTAATTCTGATACTGTAAAAAAATTAATCCATGCAGTTTTCTTGAACAATTATAGTACAGTGAAGTATTCAATGTAATGAAACTCAAGAGTCTTCTCTTCATCTGAATGTGTCCTTGGGTCTGAATATCAGTACCTAACAGTGCTTCTGCAGGGACACTTTCAAAGCCCTTTCTTGGATGACCACCCTGACTCCTGATGTAGATTGTCTCTACACTGAGCTTGGAATATTAACAGGCACTAGGGATTCCAATCCTCCAGCTAGGGCCCAGGTTTATTTGTAGACAGTTGAACTTATGCACATCAGTTGTGCAGTCCTGTGTTTTATATTAACTTACTAATTATTATCTGATTTTGGCTTTGTATGCCTTCATTAAAGTCCAATAAAATGAGAAAATGTTAAATTAAGGGAATTTGTAAAGACAGAAATACTCACTATGAAAACCAGAGCAAGCTCATTCACTCAATTCTGTGCCTCAAATCTAAGGTCCATAGCAGTGGGTTGAAGTGGTGTGTAATCCTGGATGGATGTCTGTGTCACAGCTTATTTTTTGCTGTCTCAATGTATTTGTCAGTGCTTTGGTGTCAGGTGTGGCAGAATCATGGAGCAGCAAGTGTTGTCCTACTTAGATAATTTTATATTGCCAAAATGCTGGTTTCATGGGGGAGTGAGGAAGAGCTAACTTCATCACCATCTTCCTCCATGAAATAACCTGTGGGTTAAAGTGCTTTTGCTAGGAAATCCCATCTAGTTTAAGGCACAGACGAGTGAAACTCAACACTGAGAATGGCAACCAGTTGCAGCTTTTTTGAGCATTTTCAAGATGTCATTAAAAACTGACAACTTTTAGTTTGTTCCCTTAGGGTTTATTCCCTTAGGGTTTATACAAGCAAACAGGTATTTTTCACCACATGCCTGAAGTTCCTCAGCAGAGCAAATGGCATAGTCTGTAAGGGAAAAATTAAAGAACATTTTAGTACTCCAACAGAATTTTCCACAGTCTGTTGGAGTACTAAAAGCCTTTACATTGGTGCAAAGCAGATTTTGCTGTTTAGAGGTACTATAAGTGAGGCATGAATTGCTTCTCCAAAACAAAAGCTGAGGCTGGCATTGTTTTTTAAGGGTCTCCATTGCATGTGTTTGTTCTTTGAATCCCACAGCTCAGTCATAATGAAGTTGTTGATCTAGTATTACTCTGACTACACACCTTGCAGTTCCTGGTGCAGCCCAGTCATTTTAACAGTTGTTTATTGATTGTATTTTCTTGGGGAAGGGATCTAAGATATTTTTTTTTTCCATAGACATAATCGTATGCAGAATATGGCTGTTCATCAATCTGTAATTTCTTCTGTAACAGCCCAGGTTAAGCCAGTAGTTGTAAAGGACATCACTCAATGTTGTTTAGTGAGTAAATAAAGCAGTGAATGTTTTGAATTGAGCACAGTGGGTTTCTACAGAGGAAGCCTTGGCTGTACCTGTTGGTTGATGTGTGGAGTATTTACACTGTTAGTGCTAAATCAGCTTATTAGGTGTCCCTGCCACAGACCTGACTCCTGCTGTGGCTGTGTGTCCTGTATGCACACAGGGTGTGTGCAGGGCTTGCAGTGCCCAAGGGATCCTGGAGGAAATATAGAGGAACTGCTGCTGTTGACACTGTATATAGAAAACTGAATAGGTTGGTTTGTGTGGTAATTGGTTTTGTGACTTTTGAACTTCCAGAACCAAATGGAGATGGAAAGGGGAGATCCCTGGTTGACAAGTGTTCTGTGATGGGCCTTAAATGCATAGTGTTTATGGAAGCACAAGAAGCATGTTCCCTTGTAGAAGGGAACACACTGGTGCTTTCCTGAGAACTCTGCTATCTTTAGTGCCAGACACTATTTATCTTAAGATTTCTCCACTCTTCTCTGCAGTTTTCATCGCTCAGTTTCAGATCTTGCTGAAATTTGAAGAATTTGCAATGGCAGCTGCTGTCTCATTGTCCACAAATGGAGATTTCTTAGAGGAGATGAGGATTAATTTGAGGATTAGCTAAAATGTTTCCTGAAACTAACAGCCAAACTCTAAGTGGCTTTGGTGTTTTGTACTTGATTGACTGTCATTAGGAAGGGCAAGGTTGTGACCTTCCTCCCAAAAATCATGACTAAGGAGTACTCAGTGAAAGGAGACAGAGCAACACTGTCTTGGGAACAACAAGGACTAATTAACTAAATACAGGTCAGCATGTGCATCTGGTTTAAAACACTATACTTAAATAATGTAGTACAGCAGTTTTTCAGTGTTTTTTTCTGAGACCTCTTTTCTGTGGATCTGAAAAAAGGAAAGTTCACTTTTAATCCTAAAACCCCCTCAAACAAACAAACCAACCCCAAAACCAAATACAAGCACTTGCTCACATCAGTATGACCCTTAACTCCTGTCTTTGTTCTACAAACTACACATTTTAGGCAGTGACTAAAGAATATCAGAATTAATGAATAACTCACTTTGGCTCAAGAAAGGAGGGGAGATGCAGTTGAGCCTTAAATGCAACTGGTCACAGTAGAAAAATCAGTGTGTTTTTGTTTATAGAGCTGTAAGTGCTCTTTTTATTTCTAGTTTAGTGATACAGGAATGGGAATATTGCCCTGAAATCTCTTAGATGAGTTGTTTGACTAAATGGGTCAGGCACTTATTTATTCACTTCATAGACTTGTGTGTTCTCTTATCAGTACAAAATGTATTTTTACAAGTGACAATGGATAGACACAAATAGCTCAGAACAGTCTGTTTTCTCAGCCTTGTCATCAGTTTCCCATTTTAATGAGAAGCGGAAAGAAAGGAGGAAGAGTAGAGAAGGGAGGATAGGACTGATAGCAATGGAGTATTTGTGAGATGATGCAGTTTCATGATTGAAGGTTCAATCAGCAGCTGATGTTGTGTAGGACGTCCATTCAGAGCAGGTTTGTTTGTTTCCCACATCCAAAGCAGGTACAGCTCTACCTCTTGTCAAGTTTTTTTTCGGTTTTGTAGAAAGCAGGTACTATTTGGAGAAAGCAATTACAGTACTCACCTGCTTTCATGTTCCTTCTGAGTCAGGTAGAGCCAGGACTGGAACATGCATATTTTATATGCCAAGGAACTGCTCTGTTTAGCAGACTAGAGATGTGTCATCTACATGTGGTGAAAGATGATTCTGTTTCTCAACTCACCGTCTTTGACCTGAGGAACATTTCTGATAAATACCTTGTTGAAATAGAAGCTTGCAAACCATTGGATCTGATGAATCATCATTCTCTAGACAAAAGAAGTTTCCTTAAAATTGATCATTCCTGAAATAGTTCTTAATCAAAGTAGTGATACGACATATTGTGGCTACCAGACTTCATGGTTTGTGTCTGTCTTTAAAGAAGTGAAGGCAAATTAAAAATCAGTTATAAAGGCCTTATTTGCATCACTGAAACTACAGTGAGTAAAACTTCCCACAGGAGGTGGTGCTGTACACACACCTCAGTTCCCTGGGTCTCAAGTGGCTCGGGTACCTTTCAGATTATGCAGGAAACCACATTATTTAAAAACTGGTAGCCTAGAACTGCAGTTATAATAAAACCAGAACTTCTGAGATGTGGCACTCTCTGCCTGTAAGTTGTTGCTCATACTGTGCAGTTCAAAGTTTTGGGTTTTTGTGTGTGTGAGAAGTTCCATTGAGGGCATTTGCAGTGCAGAAAAACGCTCTGGGGATGATAGAATGCACAGATCTGGGGTAACCTAAAACGTCTCTCCATTGCAGCTCAGCCTGCTGAGCCACCCACGCCGGCCTTGTGTTCCGTTCCGTGGTGTTGGGGCGATCAGTCAGTCTCATGGGGTTTCTTTGCATAATTACCACGTCCTTAATAGTCATACATGTGTTTGTGTGTGTGTACTTAGACAAAGAGGGAGAGGGTGCTGCCCTCAGCGAGATAAGCATGAAAAAGGATTTGCTGTGGGATGGATAAAACTTTGAGTTCTGGGTGAAGCAGCCTTCTCCCTGTTGCCGAGGGTGACGCTGTTACTAGGTGACTAATCTTTGGACAATATCGTGACAATTGCTGCGGGTGCGTGCTTACCCGTGCCTTTGTGTGCCTGCCAGGCTGCGAGTGGAACTGCTGAGGGGGTGATCTCTCAAGCCACTTTCTGTGGGAGTGGAGGATGTGCCAACTGCCGTCCCAGTCTTGTGTCCCCAGGGGCACTCTCAGCGCTGGCGCTGCGTGTGCCACCCTATGGCTGCCGGGTGCGTCAGGCTCCTCCTTGGGCATCGGCACTGTGGAGAGACGTGTCAGTTTTCAGTGTCATGGGCAGCTTTCCAGACAGGCAGGAGCGAGGACCTCCTCGAGTATCGTTTGTTGGCTTTCTCCCTTGTCTCAGGGCTATTTGTGGCACTCACTGACATGAAAATAACCTATCAAAGGGGGATGACTTTGCTGTTATCAAAGAAGAGTGGGTTTCATCTGTCTTCTGAGAGAGCTGTCATGATGGTTGGATTTTTCCCTATCACTTCTTTGAATTTCAGCTGTGCTGTGGTATTTAAGTGTAGGGCTGGGGACTGGCAAACTGTGCAACAAACTGCTGGAGGCTCTTTGTTCCTTTGCTCAACCTTGCACCAGTGAGACTAGCTTACTGCTCCTGGGGCGTTAAAGCAAACAAGTAATATCAGCTGGGGACAGATCAGCTACTGTGATCTGCTGGACAGAGGCTCACACAGCCCTGGCACTGGAAGTTCAGCTGCCTGAATCCTGCCTTGGGGAGATGGGAGGTGATAATGTACAGTAAGCACTGACCAGACAGTTCAGTTCAGCAGAAGTGCTTTGTGCAGCTGGTGCTGTGGACGATGGAAACCGTGATTGTTTTCCTCAGATTTGGTATAAACTGAATGCTCTGCCAAGTGTTAAGGGCTGTGCTGCTTCTAAGATTTTGGTGCAGTGTGTATTCCACCTGCTAGAGGCCAGCTGTCCTTGGTCTGGCATTCCAGACCATGCCAGGAGAAGCGTGTCTTATTTCTCCTTTCCCTTTCCATTTATTCAGGGAGGCTGAAGGCAGGGTGGTATTTTAGCAAGCTGTTCAGAGTGGACAGGGGAGCACTGGCTTTGGAGGGGGGAACACAGCACATACTTCCATAACCATTTCCTGTTACAGAAGCACTCTGCTGGCTGCCAGCCTGCCCTTTCCTGTGTGCTGCCTCCTTGGCTGCCCGCTGCCATTGTCTGGACATGTGGGTGTGCTGCAAGGTGCTCACTGTCATCCACCCTGGAAATGCTTCTGTACCAGTAATGAGCTGATCCATGGGCTGAGGTTAAATGCAACAGTTTAGGATGGAAGGCATCAGAAGGATGTAGCTCTGTTAAACTAGTCCTTTTTGGTGCATTGAGGTATAGTCCAAGCAATTTAATAAAGCATGTCAATGAGTAACTCTCAGAAGCGTCAGTGTGCTTAGTGTGGAATTTGCGTGTGTCACACTTGGAACAAAGGTCTCCTGCATTGCTTGTTACTGATTAACTTGTCTGTTATTATGCAAGCTGCCTCTACCAGCAGAGAACTAACTCTCCCCATTCACAGAGCAGCCCAGCTTGTAAAACATTACACAGCAGAAGTGCATAGCATGGCAATGAACCTTTCACTGAGGGCATTTCAGCCATCTGCATTTCCCTCAGGAGTCTTTAAAATATCTTAATAAAGAAGCCATTGTTTCACTCAGTCATACAGCACTTTTGCAATTAAGACTTTTATTAGAGGCCCATACTGAGCTGCATAATCCAGGGTAAAATGCTTTTCACCGTTCCCAGTGAAAAGTAATAAAAATTGAGTGGTTTGGGTGAGGTTGGCTTTGCCACTTTTTTCTCCCAGGTTTTCATCCAAGCAGTAGCTATTTTTGTCTGTCAGTTGGAAATTTCAGTCTCTCCTGGTACAAGATGATTTCTAGGGAGGTCTATCAAATAATGGTTATTATGATTCAAGTGCTTCTCCATTTAAACTTTCTGAGACTTTTTATCCAACAGCTGTGGGAACAGGTTGGAAAGAATCTGGAGTGTAGGAAAACTTAATCTTACTTGGTGGTATTTTTGCGTATCAGAACACATTAGCCAGCACTGCAATGCTATCTTGCGATGTTTCCGGATGCTGTATATATAATTGTACAGAGAATTAAGTAATTCTTCTGCCAAGGCCTATCTGAAGGAAATGAAGAATTAAAAGTAGCAGTAATAGATGGATGGATATTGGAGATGTTGGTGATTCCTCTTTTGAAGATTATCGTATTATTAGGTCACGTGCAGCCTCATTTTGAGCATAGATTGTATAATTATTATACTTGTGGGCTAGACAGGCAAGCTAAACATGGAACTTGTTTAAACAGAGTTGTGAAATAGTTCACCTCTTGTGCTTCCACTTCTGGGTAAAATCCGAGGTCCAGTTACCCCTTGTTCTGCCAAGTCTGAGGTTTATAAGTGCCAGAGAGAAGAAGTTAATGAGTGTGAACCAAGCAGCTGCCAAAGCTCTTTAAGTTTCACCTGATCCTGAAGGTAACCTATGTGATAAACAGGGCTTGGCTTTTGGCACGTGTTTGTGTTGCGCTGAGCAAAGTAATATTGTGGAGGGGAGGTCAAGGTGGAGGGAAGGCGTGACACTTCTTGATAACTCATCTGAGGCCCAGTGTGTGTCTTTGAGGCTGCTGCCTTCTTTCTTTCCCTCAGCATGTTCTTATTTTTAGCCAAAAAGCCCAGGTCCTTTTTCTGTTTCTTCTGTTCCTCCAGCTGAGGCAGAGCAACAGTTGGGCTGCAACTCAGCTGCACCATGGCCAAACTACAGCAAAGAAGATTAAAAAAAAGCCCAGGGGAGCAGCTTATACAGCAAAAGCAGTAAGGGCGTGCTGTAGTTGTACAGCCATGTAGAAGCTCAGAATATCCTTCATTTCTGGAGCAAGGGGCCCTGCACCTTATCTGGGGGGTAACACTGAGAAGAGAAACAGTGTTCTACAACATACTTGTTGTGGGATGCACATAAATTTTTATGTGGCTTCCTGTTATTAACCTCAGCCACTTGCACCTCCCACCTTTCAGAGGTCAGCTAGACAAATGATTAGCTCTGCTGATGCTTCCTGGGTAGGGTTTACCCCTTACTTCTCAGTGCAGCTTCCTTTAGTGACTACCATCAACCAGCAGTAAATAAGAGGAGAACTTAAGTCAGCTCTTTTCATACACGTCTTGAAATATTTGTGGAACACACGAGGAAAAACCCAAAGCCAATCATGTTAATATTGATTAACTGTGTTAATATCAACTGTGAATAAGGTTTCCTGTCTGTCACAGATACTAATACTGTGGGATATATTGAGTTCAGAGTTTGTCAAGCTCTAGAAACTACTTCTTCTTTCGTAATTAATAATAGCTAATTATTCAAAGCATAGTCTCATGCCACTAAACGTGATTTTGCGCTGTTGTAGTGCTGAGGGCTTAAACACTGTGTTGGTCTTGCACTAGCAGTGGTGCAAACACAAAACAGGAGGGCAGTGGTCACCTGAAAGGATGCTGGCTGTAGCCTAGGGCTCCTTGAAGTCACCCAGCATCTTCTGGTTGCAGTAAGAGCTGCATTCTTCCTCTTTGTCTTTAACCCCTAAGTGCACTGGCACATAGGCAGGAATGATGTATCCACAGCTATTCCTGAGACACACTGACGTATGTCAGCAAGTCTCTGAGCAAGAGGCAGTTCTCTCTGAAGTATTCAGAGTTGCTAAATGGGCAAGTTTCCTTCTACATTGGTGCCAGTTATTGCTGTTCTGCTGGGGAGAGACAGTGTGCCAAGTCTATCCAGCCACAAACCAGGAACTGTGGGCTTCCTCAGGTAGCTGCCTTAGTCCAGCCATTGAATGGTGCCAGTGAGCCCAGTCCTGCCATGGCAGTACTCGTCAGCAGTGTTGAAATCACTGAAAGCTGATGAGACTCAAAACAAACTCTTGGCCTTTTAATCCTGACCCATTCCCAGGGAAATGGAGCTTTCTAGATTCAGTGACATCTCTCAGAAGGTACTTTGACCACTATTCTTGGGGAATTTATGCCATTAGTTTGATGGGATATTTCCTGTCAGCACAGTGAGCCAGTCAGGGCAGGGGCTTGTGGTGGTGCCTGCAAGGCCCCTGCTGGTGGTGCCTTTGAGTGGTAGTTTCTTTCAGGATATTTTGTTGCTGTCTCAGCTCCATAATTTTAACACTCTTGCCATGTGTAGCAATGAGACCCTGTTAGGTCTCCTGCACAAATAATCTGCTGAACATCAATCAGGATTGCTCAGGAAGGGCTTTAAATGCTGGGTCCCTTCTACTTTAATTTGTTTGCTCCTTTCATCCTCTCTTGAATCTGTGATGTGGTTGGAAAACATGTTCTTGTCTCTGTGTGATCATTTCCTCCTCTCTTGGCCATAACCTAGTAGCTCGTGAAGACCATGACTGTCAGTGCTCTGTGAGGAGGCTGGAGAGACTTTGCTCAGCACTAGCAATGCCTGTGGCTTGTATGAACACGTCCAAACCTGGCTTTGCTTAGATACTGCAGGTATGAGCCGCAGGAGCCCTTTCCAGTGTTTTTATCCAGTGCTTGGGATGTGTTTGCAGCTTGCACTGGCACCTGTGGTGTACTTTTTGTGTCTTGTATCACCTCTGCTTGCTGCTTCAAGGGCGTCCTACGGGACCTCCACAGCAACTCCTAGCTGTGAGGCAGGCAAGCAAGTGTCCCTCAAGGTAAGTGTGAAGTGCAGAGGCAGTGGTCCTGATCACTCAGTGAGCTGCTTGGGATCCTCAGGAAAGCAGTACTTGCTGTCATGTTGGAGTTTGTTACATCTGATGGGAGATGGGATCTTACATTTCGTTTTGTTCCAGTGGCTCTACCAAGCCATTGATGTGTTCCAGTGGTGACCAAAGATGTTACTAAGTAAGAAGCAGAACTCCAGCTGGGAGAGCTCTGAATTAATATGTTCAGGTCCAGCTACAGAGCAGTTGGCTTATGATGGGATCTGAGAAGATTCAATGAACCTGTAGATTTAACCTTTTCTTGTTAAATCTACAAGTGTCTGTGCTTCAGAAATCAGTGATCTGAGTCAGCACAGTAGTTACACATGCTATAAAAACATCTTGTTATTTTAAAGTAATTTTGGAGTTCAGTTATTTTTCTTGGTATTTGTGATTGTGGTATAATGAACTACTGTCTTGTCCTCTCATTTCCATCCTGTTTGGAATTCACATTTTTCTAGTCTTTTATTTTATTATTACAATTTCCAAATAGCTTCCCTTGCCCTTCTCTTCCACTGTGTTTTCAGAGTTGAACGTAACCATACACAGTTTTTGAGGTGACTGTGTTAACAGCACAGAACATTAAGCACGGTGTACTCTGTGTTATCCTGTAGTGTTTATGTAATAAAACCTTCTGTTGCAAGGTTGGGTGTTTTTGGTGCATAGAGGTTTTTATCCCAGATCAACTTAAAAAATTGATGTGGCTAGTCAAAGTGCATGTGTACAAATCGTTCTGTCTTGGGCAGCCTGGCTGGCTTTATTTCTTACATGGTGTGATGCTTGGGAGAGAGGCAGGAGTGATAAACCTGCCCCTTTTTTTTGAACAAACTAAACCCTCTTTAGATTTGTGTGGGAAAACAACTCTTTATTTTCAGAACACATATAATAATATCTTCTTTGACAACTAGTTTTCTTTCTGGAGGGCTTGTGGCTGAAAGGATGGGATGAATCCATGGGGGTTTCGGTGTGTTAATCTGATTTAGTTGTGTGAATCAGCTGAGTGAACTGTAGCTGAAGTGTGGTTTAGGTGTTAGCAAGTGTGCTTGCTGACAGCATTTGTGAGTTTGTGCAGATGTACAAACCAATGTTAATGGGCAAAAAAAGCCTTTCATTTTCTACTTGGGACCTCAGACTGAGACAACATGTAAAAATGTATCAGATCTAAATGTTTAGGGAGAGTGTACTGATGCTGAAACTTTGGGTCAGCAAGGACTCTGGATCTGTGTCTGGGTGCCTACACTGACTAAGGAGACAGAGTGTTGTGGTGGTTTTGGGGAGAGGGTGTTGGTGAGTGTCTGTCTAGCTGTGTGGAAAACACCAAGATTCCTGACAGGCCCTAAACGGATACAGGGATGGAAAAGGCTTCCATCTCCCAGCTGCCAGTTTTGGTTCTGCAGAGATGAGGAAAGACTGAGAATTTCCGTCACTTTTCTAGTGATGGATGAGAAGTGAATCTGTGAACTCAGCCCTTTTCTTGCTAGTATGTCACCCTGTCAGCCCCCTGCCTTCTTCCATGAAGGAGACTGACAGAATCTCTTACCAAAAACTGCCAGCTCAGGGGAACAAGTGGAATGAGAGTTGAGGTACCCTTTCAGTGCCGGGTTTCTTTGTGGCTGCAGTTCTACCTGTGTGGAGTGCTGCTACAGCCCAAGGTGTGCCTGGGTCTGGCCTGTAGACAAAAGCTCTGACTTCAAAGCTGCTCAGCAGGCACCTCTCATCAGCACTGCTGTTTGCATTGTTTTCTGGACAGAAGGAGAGTTAAATTGTAAGTGCCTATAATTCTTACACTTGGAATCTTCAGCACACTTTGTGCCCTTTGTGCAGGGCCCTGTGTTAATAACAAGATCTTCTCTCCCTTGGAAAACTGGCTGTCTCACTTGATTTGTTTCCCTCTTTATAATTTTGCCTGGTCTTTCCTTGCGTTTAGGGCACACATTGTTCAGAGGATACTTGCTTGTGCTCAGCCAGGGTATTAGACTGCAATTTTGCCAGCTGCATTAGCTCCTGAAACCTTCTGGTAATGCATGGAAGTGCTCAGAGAGAGCAGCCAACTTCATTAACATGAGTTTTTCTGGGAATGAGTGTGACTGAAGCAAAACTTCATGAAACTGAAGCAGCTCTCAGCTCCTCCTCAGTGAAGCAGTTTATGGGGTCAGAGCCAGAAGGTCACGGTTATTCACCCGTTGTTACTTCCTGAGCATTATTGCTATTTGTCCCTGAACAGGAGCTAGAGAGGGCATAGCTGCATGCTGCAAAACAGGTAGGTGGTTCCTGGGATCTGCCAGGGGAGTACTGATGTTAAGTTAGATCCTGTCTCCTCCCTGAAAAATACTGAGCACACCTGAATGTTAGCATCATCATTGGAAAGGCATTTCAGTGGCATCTGTGAAATGTGTTTCGCTGGTTTCAGATCAGCTCCTGGTGTGGATTTGTGCTCTGTCACCCTTGGATCCTGTAAAGATCAGAGGTGTGCTTGGCTCAGAGAGGCTGCCCTTGGTCAAATGTGAGGCTTGTTCAGATGTTCTGTACTGGCACAGTTCCCCATTCTGTGGTTTGGACTACGCCCAGACTTTGGGAAAGAGAGTAACTGTATTTCCTAAAATACACGTTATTTTGGAGATCTAGCCTCCATCCAGATGCTTGATGCAAGGTATCACCAAATCCTGCATCCCCTTGGAAAAGGACCATTTTAGAATGGGGGTTCTTCAAGATGTCTCCAACTGGGGCCTCATAAGATGGGGGCACCCCAAATCTCTTGGTAGTGCTGAAATCTTGGTTCTTCTGAAGTCTTGATTCTTCTCATAGCACCATACCTGTGGTCATGGGATGGGTAACTAAGTTCTGATGGTTCTTGTCCAGCATTAATGTGCTCCCTTGGGTGAGGTTCTTAGAGAGAAGGATCATTTCTGCATACCACAGATATGCCAGCTCTTAACTGGTTTTACTGGGAGCTGGGTGGTAGCTGATCCACATAAAGATAATTATAAATAAAGAGAACATACAAGCACCTGGTTTTGCACAATGTATGAAATGTAGTGTTGCTTGTTCTGATGTCTGAGTCTTGCCAATACAGTCTCTGTGGATCTTGAACAATCCAATAAAAGCTAATTGAGGAGGAAGAGGTTTTGCACAGGCTGTAAGTAAACCGAGGTTGTACAGCCCACCTGGGAAAATTGGTTGCACACAATCAAGGGGCCTTTGGAGGCTAAAATGGCACAAATCCTTTTGTTGCTAGTGGCAAGTGAGCAGGCATTGGGCAAGGCCAGCATTCACCTGTGTCAGTGTGTGCTGCAGGGATGGATCAGTACCTAAACCCTGGGGGCAGCCATGCAGCTCCAGCTGAGGCAGCCCAGGCAGGGCTGGGAGTTGACTCAGCTCTATTAAACCTGCTGGATGGCAGAGAAACGGGCCTGTAGTGGCAGCAGCTGTGTCAGCACCCCAGGCTGAGGCTGGACACAGTTATTGCCTAGGAAGAAGCAGATTCCACTGCACCTGGCCTTGTTCTTTGCTCTTGGCAGAGATCCCCACCCACGCCAAGGCCTGTGCTGGACACCTGCCCTTGGCCAAGCTGGGAACAAAAGTCCAGAAGTGCCAGTGCTCAGAGCTGTAAAATTGATAGCTGGTGGTGTGTTAGTGCAAGTGTTTGTGCAGACAGAGCCTTAAAGACTTGTGTTGTTAAATCTCTCTCTCTCTGCTTTTTATTTTACTAGTGCTTTTGTGTGTCTCTCATGAAATGCAGGTGTCCCATATAATAAGAAGGGAGATAAAATTCAGTTTAATGGCTACAATTTTACTTAACTATGCTGAGTCAATCTGGCAGAAAGAACAACATGTTCAGACTGGCAGTTTATAATGTAATGTCCTATTAGGCAGTAAGGAAAGCGCTGCCTTCCTGAGGAGAGTGGATAGAGCACAGATTAAAATAGTCTTGAAGGCAATGCACATTTTAGTTTGGGTTGGTGAGATGTCACATCTTGAGGCCCTTGCTTTGCCTTGCAGTCCCTGTTGACAGCCCCAGCCCAGTGAGGCTGTGTCAGTGACACTTGTGAAAGGTCACTTCGATATCAAGGCTGTTGTGTATCCAAAGCACTGGTGCCACTGGGCAAGGGGGGTGCCCAGCCAAGTCTACATCTGCTTGGGGTGGGGTGAGGTTTTCTTGGACTTTGGTTGTTTGAGAATTTTTTTAACCATCCTGCAGTCTTCTATTGCTGTGTCACTAGTAGGTCTGACAAATTACAGCAGCATTTCTAATGGGGGAAGGGAAGATGTCTGACCAGGTGCACTGAGGAGGGCGTTTCTTTTGGGGAGGTGGGGGGTGTGGTCCTTTCCTAGCAGAGCTGTCTCAAAACCTGGGACCAGGTGGGTCTTTTCAGTGGGTGGCTGCAGGGCATGTGGCTGGGATAGCTACTGCCCTTCCTGCCTGGTTAATTAGTGATCTGAGCAGCCATTCGACTTTCACTGATGTGGGACCAGAAAGTGATTGGGGCGGGGATGTTGGGTAAAAGTTTGTTTTTGCCTAATTTCATATGCAGTTCCTAAGACTACATTACATGAGTCCTTTTTGACATTTGCTCACTGAAGCGAACACAAGCACTTCAAGTTTTCCACAATGGCTGTTCCAACCCCTGGAATAAGCCAGAATCTGTATTAATAGTTCATGCTTGGACTTTGCACTCATATAGAGAATTAAAAGGCAATAAAGTACCTAACCACAAGTTGGATCTTATACAAATAAAAATTGGGGAATTTTTTTTGGTTTCTTGGTTCGTTTGGGTTTGTTGTTGTTGTGCTGTTGTTTTTTTTTAATTGTCACAAACTATTCATATGGAAACTGAATTGTAGGGGCAGGTGATCCTACTGAACCTTGAGCCATGCAACAACATCCCCACTCCCCACACAAAATGGTAGCAGTAGGAACCCATCAACTGCTGGTAGCATGTGCTTTTCCAGGATTCTGCAGTTCTTTTTGCAGATGGAGCTTCCATGAGGGAGTATTTTAGGGCTTTCATCACAGCTTTTTAAATCCTTGCTATAAACATACAGCAGCAAAAGAAAGCTGAAGGTGTGATTTCTGCTGGCACCTGCTCCTTGGAACAGCTAAATGGGTGCGCTAACCACCCCAGTGTACCAGAACCACGCTTTTCCTTCTAGCAGCTGGCAAAGAGTTTAGCATGTGCTTTTCCAGGATTGTGTGTTCCAATTAGGAAGTCTTTATCAAGGCACTTGCTCTAGGATAGTCCTGTTTTATCACTTTACATGGAGAAATCCTCCCTGGTAATCTGTGTCATGCAGCACAAAGTGAGCCTGACTCCTGCATGAAGCCAGCTGCCACAGTTTGTCACATCTGAGCGGCCCCAGCAGGCAGAGCCTGTCCTCAGCCCTGGCCCCCAGCCCAGCAGCACCACAGAGCAAGTGGCTGCCCTGAAACTCTTGTGCTTCAGTGTGCAGCTTCCCTTCTGGCTGCTGGAAGCTCCAACCTGCACTGAGGATCAACAACTGTGTCTGGAACACAGAGCCTGTGCAGTAATGGGGAAGAGACTTTGTGGGATCCTGATGGGCATAGGCACATGTGCCACAGCAGCCTCTCATCTGGGGTAGTGAGAGGGGAAAACAAGTAACTGACAGGCACCAGTTTCAAATGTTTCAAACGTGTCAACTCCCTTGTGCTGAGACTGTCTGGGAATGATAAAAATGCATTTTCTGTTTGAAATAGGTGCAGTACTTCTTCAAGATTCTGGACAACTAACAGGCTCCATCCTCACCCACTGCAACAGACACGCACACAGAACTGTGTGTTCATTCATTTATTTGTCCAATGTTTCAACCTGACTGAAATACAAGATCAACAAGAGCACTGTACTCCTGGCTATTATTACATGTTAGAACATAGAGTTTTGCACTTTAGACAACATTTAACACCATTCTATGGGGTACTGCATTGCTTTTATAAAGTTTAAAATAAAGATTTATTTTCAAACATGTGACTTTGGTTTATTTCATACATTACACTTTCTTGCAGAAAAAATAAAATTGTACAACTGCATAAATATAAAATTCTTCCACCATGAAAATGGCTAAAACATTCAATAAAGACATTAGCACCACAGTGTGCGATGCCTTCAGCAGGAAAAAAAAAGAAAAAAAAAGGAAAAAGAAAAGAAAATATACAAAGCAAAGAGTTATGCCTATCACTGAGGGGAGTGATAGTCTGACCCGGTCTCTCACACAACATACTGGAGGATAAGGGAAGAGGTGGAGAGAGAGACAGCATTCGCTACAAAGCACAGTACACAATCACCTATTCTCTTTAACTTCACTTAAGTTAGTTTCCCTGCCACCCCTCCAAATTAAATACCCAAACACCATAGAAAAGCCAGAAGCCTTATGGAGTGCTGTTAAATATCGTCTCACAGGTGGGCCTTTCTTTGAAAAGGAACAAAATAATGAGAAGTTTCATGCCAGTTCTAGTCCCATTGAGTATTTACACCTTGGACAGCAAAAGTCTTTGCTCACAAGAAGTAGAAAACAGATACAATACATGGCTTGAAAAATGACCAGAGTATGCACCTATAGTACTGTACACTAAATAAAATACACAAGGCAGCAATACTTAGGGGCCAGAAACACTGCTTACTACAAGTCAGTTATGGAATCATAATTTACAGTAAAAATGGGCATGTCCCAAGGCTCAATTTTGTTTTCTTTTGTCATTTACAGTAGAATAAATATTTGTCGCTATTGCTACACTTTGTTTACATTCTAACCTAGTAAATGCAGAAAGCTAGTGTAAAGCATATAGATTACGTGTAGGTCCCATACGTATGACAGTTTGTTCAAGACTAGTAGGTTTTCTTTTTTGTTCTTTTTTTTTTTTTTAAACCTTTTTAGTTGGCTAGGAGGAGGGGGGAGGAAGAGAGTTGTGCTTACGATCAGCTGCTTTTTATGTCGAATTTAATATCAAAGCGTCCCTGGAAGCGGTCCTTGTCGCTGTAGACGATGTTCTGCCCGTAGGCCCTGCACTCCACGCGCACCTCCACGTTGTAGGTCAGGTTGGTGAACTGCACAGCCACCAGCGGCTGCAGGTACCGCGGCTGCAGCAGCTTCCCGTAGTAGGGGTAGTACTGCAGCCCGAAGCCGGGGTAGCCGCCCATCCCATAGTACTCCACCGTGCCGATTTTGTCCGCGTCTTCCTCTCGCTGCAGGGGCAAGAGGAGGCACAGGCAATGACAACCACCCAGACTCCGCCTCGGGCAGCCCTTGGCTGTATCAGCGGCTGATCTGCAGCGAGACTGTGACCTCCCGTTCGGTCAGTGCTGGTCCCCAGCGTGGCCGCACAAGAGCTGCCCTGCCCGTGGCTCAGAGGATGTGCCAGCACTGCCTGGTCAGCGCATAAAGAACAGCACCCCCAGCACACATCAGCCAGAAAAAGAACTTTGCTTCATTTAAAGCCTCAGCCGCTTCACATGGTTTGAAACCACTCGAACCTCCCTTGGTACCATTGCACAGGCTTTGGCTACAAAATCTTTGCTGTTTCTCAGCTGCTTTACACATGCCAATTATGAAAAACCTTCCCTGGAGGTCTTTTTTCAGCTCCAGCAGAGCACTTGGGAGCCAAATGGCTACTTTTGAAGATACCTTTAAGTGTCTTGCCCTGCTTTTACCCCACACTGTGAGGGCAGCACTAACTCATCCATCAGCAGGGCTTTGGGAAACTTCTGTTCCTGAGGGGAAGATATCCCAAGTAAAAACCAGCCCATAGGTCTATGGAAAGGCAGGCAGGTAATAACTACACTTGGACAAAGGCTTAGTCATCCTCTGCAGCTTCCCACCTCCGCTCTGTCGCATTTCAACCTACCTTGGCAATGCAGTGGACAGGGATGAGATAAGGGTTGTATTTTGCCATAACCTCAGGAGGGAGGCTTTCATTGACTGGAGCCTAGACGAAATTGAGAACAAAGGTAAGTTACACACTGGACGCTCCTCTGCAGACTGGAGCACCTTCGCAGCAACAAAGATCAACAGTATGGAACACACACCATTAACTGGAATCCCTTGTAAGCACAGTTCAGAGGCAACAGCTCTCAGTGGTTCTTGGGACAGACAAGTAGTGTAACACAACTGAAATCAGGGGAACTTGACCCAAGCAGAACTGCTGGCTGTTCTTACAGCTTCACCTGCTGTGAATACAAGCAGGACAGGCTGGGTTTAGTTCCATGGTGTCCCTGAGGAAAGCATTTCACGGCAGAGTACCTACAGCTAGTGGGGCTTGTTTATGCAAGCTTAGGCAGTGGCAGGATTGCATTGGTGAAGGATTTGCCACCTGCCTGCCAGGTGTGCAAAATCAGGACTGGAAACGCACAAGAAAGAACAAACGGTGGTAAGTCTCACCCTGATACTGCTGAACTTACCACCACCAACAAGGAAGGACAAAAGCTCTATCAAAGTCTATCAAAGAAAGGTGTGAGTGCCAACTCTTTATAGTCCAACCATTAACACGGTTGGTCTTTGGTCTTTTAAAGTGCAGCAGTATTGCTTGACAACACTGCAGATTCAGATCTGCTTTACAAACGCTTCCCAATGCAAGAGCTACAGGGTCTCTGCTGGAGTGTGGAGCCGCAAAAATAAACACTGCCTTGGATACATTGTTTCTAAATAAAACAAAGTCATTCCATGACTAGACCCTGCTGTCTAATACAGTCTGGAGGTCTCCAGAACTCCATGGCAAAGAAAGAGAGGAACACACCCAGCCCTTCTCCTTCCCAGTCATCAAACATGCACATCTTATGTCACCCACAGCCACCACATACCAAGCCACGGCAGTACATTCTGCTAAAATGTTTCCACCACGCATCACATAAGCCAAAAGTTTGCTCATTTCTTTTAGCACAGGACAAGCTCTTGTTGAAGGAAAACATTCCTCAGGACTCTTTAGCACCATTTCCCATCCTCAAGTGCCCTGACAGGTGGAAGTGAAGGTGGCATAGAATGCCATTTGCACTGTTCTCCATCCAAAAGACGGAATAGCAGGTTTTGCACACCACTTCATTCAACAGCACGTGTTTTGCCACCAAATTCTTAAAAGAAGTTTCTAGCATTTTAGTGCATTGGGGAAAAAAACAGAAGGAAAAGCTGTGAATGTCCAGATTAACACCCTTCAGCATTACTGCAAACTCGCCTTTGGGTGAAGGACAGAGCAACCAGTTGGCAGAAATATCCTACAGCCTCTGGAAAACTATATTAAATGAACTAAAGACCTCCTCACCTTTCTCGCAGCTGGGTCTGACTGTCAAATGTAGCTTACTCTTTAGAGCCTGTGTTTCACCCTGGTATTTAATATTAGCATTTAATCATTTAATTAAGCAGTTTTAGCAAGGCAGAGAAGTTTACAGTGCCTGAGGAAAAGAATGGAGTGGGTCAGGGCATGACAAAATGTACTGATGTTACTACAGACAGGGTTGGTCTGGGTTGGTCCCATGGAAACATACAGGAATTTAAAATGGAATTTATCATTTGAAGAAAACACCCCTTTATAGTGACTCCGATAGCAGGCTCAGAAGTGACCAGATAACTAGGAGGTTGCACTGTGAAGTTCACTGCTACTTGTCACCAACCTGCAGTGCACAACTTTTACTGCTTTTCAATTAAAAGGATTTTTAAAGCAAATTACTCAAATTGTCTCACAATTTATCCCCTGCAGAAAGGGTTTGATATCAATCTCTTTCCAGAGACCAAAAAGCAAGCACAGCAAATGTGCAGCCAACCCCTCCTCCCCACAAGTAGCTTCTGCTAGAAAGGGAAGAGAAACTTGCCTGAGGTTTGAAGCCAATAATTCTGTTGAGCTTGACAAGGATGCATGGTTTGCCCTCCTTGTACCCATAGCTGGGGTCATTTAATCCAGAACAGTTTTCCAGCCATTCACGTTTGAATTTGCAGACCTTCTTCTGGCCCTGGGCATCATTATATGGTCCTCTCTCTTTGTAGTCAGTAGGTGTGTCTGTCGTGGGGGGAGGAAAAGACAACATACACAGTGGGATCTTTTGCATGTCACTTACACTTCCTGGGCTGTTGGGATTTCCCAGGGCGGTTAAGGCACTCCACAGACCTATGCCCAGCCACCCCCCATGTGGGGATGCTCCCAGACCAGCAAGTTTTATGGAGTTCTGTTTTATAACTGAGATTTCTTCCAGAGTCACCTGGCTCAGAGACTAA
Organism: Hylia prasina; assembly: GCA_013397195.1. Taxonomy (NCBI): domain Eukaryota; kingdom Metazoa; phylum Chordata; class Aves; order Passeriformes; family Sylviidae; genus Hylia; species Hylia prasina. The sequence goes on from VYXD01008521.1 coordinate 109,311, forward strand.
TTTTTTTCTGGGCAGCTTTTACAAGTGGGTTCCCCTCAGATGTGATACAAACCTATTATGAGGAGAGTCTCATTCACATGACTACAAATAACCTATTAAAGGTTAACACCTCCCACATGTTTGACTGCATGGCATGAAGAGGACCAACACTGGTCATCAGTAAAACCCCTGTGGCTTTCAGCGAGAATAAGGTCAGTGCCACAAGCTTCAGAGTCAGCTGCAATGTTCTCCAAGTGAAATGTGGGGATTCCCAACCCTACAATAAGCTGCTAAGGATGGCCCAGCGTGATCTGCCCAAAGACAATTAATGAGCAGCCAGTTAACCAACATGCTGCTGGAACAGCTGAAGACCAAGACTACCATTGCTCAACCTCAGCTTCTGGTGGACCTGACAGAGGCATCATTCAGAGCCCTCAGCTGTAGGAAACAATCGAGACTTACCTCCACAGTCCTGAAACACGATGTTTTCAGTTTGCTGCTCAGCACTGTAGTCCCTCAAGAAATTATCAAGGTTCCTCACATAGGGTTCATAAGTTTTGGCTTCAGAGGCAGTAAAGGTAATTTCTGTCTTTTGAACTTGGGGGACTTGAGTCAGTCCTAAGAAAAGCAAAATCAGGAAGAAAACATTAAGCACCCCTCGGAGCTGCACAGCCTCCAGGCGATACCATGGACATAACTCCTAATAATAACAATCTCTATTTTTCAGACTTAAGGACTTTGACAAAACAGCTTAAGCTCACTGGAGGAGAGGTTCTCCTCTTTCCAACAAGAGTCTTAGATATTTATCACAGTGTTTGTTTACATCAGGTAGAAAGACAAAAATCACGAAATGAAGAAGTGAAGTCAAGGCTTCCTTCAAGAAAAATAGCCAACCACAGGCTATACTGTGCACTTCTGCCTCCTCCTCGAGGACAGGAAGGAAAGCTGAGTGTGAGACCAACCACACAGAACATAAGTATCCCTAACAGGCTGCCTTCCCTCTCTGCAAACACTGTGTTTAGGATACAGCACAGCTGTCCACTCGTGAACTCCTGCAACAAAAGACAAGAGAGGTTTCCCAAGTCCAGTCATGCTCTGCCAGCTGGAATCCACGTGGTCTTTGTGTGTCTCTTTTGTGGGATGCGGGGCAGGAGACATTTTCTCCCTCAGTAAATTCAGCTGCTTAAGCATTGCCTCCTCTCTTTTCACTGCCTAATTGGGTATTTCTGACTGTAAAACTCATCTTCTGAGCTCTCTTATCAGCAGCTCATCATCAAGGAGGTGAGTAAGAAATGCCACCACACAGAAGAGCTGTTTAAAAACTCTTCAGATTCTGGGCTGTGCTAACCAGATCAGATTTAGACTATAATAATAATGCATGGAGAAGCGACTATAAACAAGAAATGTCTACAGATAATAAAAAGCGCCAACTTCTTTGCTCTCCATTGTGGAACTTGGAAATAGTTGCTCCTATGCAATGTTTAGGTCACATTTTAATTGGAAGTATTGATGCATGGCTAACACTTTAATTTAAGTAATGGGAACCGAGTTCATGCTGCTTTTGTGGTAGCCACTGTAAATATTGAGGTCTTGACTTCAGTTCAGTTTGTCATCTTCATTTTAGCAAGATTAAGAAAAGGAGCAGGGGAGCAGCATTTGCTTTGACAGCTTTCAGAACAGGCCTGTTGCCAAGAAGCTCCTCTGGTGCAAAACTGAGGCAGCTTAGCCGGCTGGCCCCAACCCACAAGAGCTTGTGACTCCAGCAATTTTTCCAAAGCCACTTGAGTGCTTCTGCTCAGACCAACTCACCACTCCCCCCACCCCCCTGCCACTACCCGCTAACTTGGAATTTGTAACCTAGGACAAAGATTAGCTTTGTTCCCCTCAACACAACTCCTGGTCACCAAAGATTGCAAGAAGTCCAGCAAGGAGCTCGGGCGTTTCAAGTTTTATTCCTGAAGCAGCTTTAACTGCTCAAAAATTCCTCTGGTACAAATGGACCAGGTTGAGTTCACAAGTTTAGAAGCAATTTACTATTCCTCTAGCAGAATGACATCCTACCCTGCAAAGTCAGTGGCTTTCAACCCCTTTTTGGGCAATTACTCGTCTTCTTGCTTCATAAACAGTTATATCTAGAATAAATACGCCAGTTTCCATTTTAGTAAGGGACTTCAATCCCATCCTGCCAAGCCCTTCTCAGGTTACCACTCAGCTGGGAAGCAACAGACTCAGTCACCTGAAGTGGCTGTCTGGAATTGCAGCAGAGGCAGGCCAGGCCTTGGGTCCTCTCCTGGGTCTGCCTTTTCCAGAGTTCAAGTTACAGGTGTGTCATTCAAGTGTATAAATATATTTAAAAAAAAAAATCAAGAAAACATGGCCAGGCTTGTTAAGTTCCAGTCAGAAAAGTGAAGCTGCCAGTTTTGCTCAGGACCTCCCCATCTCTGTATCTTATCTTGGCCAAGGTAACACAGAGGACACTCACACAGGCCTGGCAAAGGTGACGTGAAGGTCAGCAATATACCCTGTGGTTTGTAAAAGCCACCCAGTAGAAGATCCCTGTTCTCTCTTTAAAAGAGCCTGGCCACTGATAGGTACAGTCCAAAGCCAACCCTCTGCCCATCACACAAGTGACTTGGCTGGAGAACAGGCTCCCATCCCAAAGCATCCCTGTCTTGCACATCTCCACGGAACTGCCATGAAGCCCAGGCAGTACCACCAAGCAGCTGTACCAGCAGCCAGCACAAGGGAACCACTGTTCCTGCCAGGTAGGCTGTGGCCAAAGCTGGGCTGTTTTCTGCCTGATTGGGAGCATTTCCAGATGGCTGGGTGAACCAGACTAGACCAGGCTTTGGCATACGAGTGGTTGCTTTGTTTAGGATAGGAGCAAAGGAGAGATCAATCTTCCCACTTACAAAGCAAGAAAGAAAATCTTCATAATACAGAAGACTTGTCATGAAAATTAACTTTATCCTAATTAAAAAATGTGTTACTGGCTTCTACCACAACCTCCATTCTCACATGGAAACAACGGACTGGATGCAAAGCCCTAAGCCCTGATGTATCATTTCCTTCTGTACATCCCATTGCCAAACTAAAAGCCGCTGTGCTGTTAGCAGCAGAGTAGCACTCTGAGGCCTTAAGCAATCTTGTGTGGAAAACCAAGCATGTTATACGATGGCAGAAGGTAACCTCTGCAGAACACTAACCTTTCTGGAACATTCTCTCACACCCACTTGGGAACTTAAGCAAGCAGGGACAAGAAAAAAACATTTAAAAGCTGGGCCCTTGCAGTACTACCTGACGTATTGCTAGACAGCCAAGGAAGCGTGTGCCTGGCATGAATGAAGCTTTTAGGGGCTGCATGCACATGAGGAAGCCATGCATGAGCAAGTCCTATGGGGGAAAAGAAACAAACCTACAGATGCCTTCATAGTCAGGAGTCTAACAACCCTCTGCCCATCCTTAGACTATAATCTGTATGACACAGCTCTGCATCTCAAGCTATTACAACAGAGATGCACCATGGTGTCACATGGTGATACTGTTCTTTCCACAGGAAAAAAATCAAGCAAAATACTGACAAATTAGAAAATTGCTGCAACTGGCACTTCAAAGTGCCTTGTTAGGAAATAAGACTCTCATCTTCACCTGGCTGACATTGTCCATATAAGTGATGAGCAATGCCTTGAGTTGGTAATGGACACCACCTTCTGTTGGCTGTGACTATACAAGAACATCAAACACCAAAAAAATCATGTAAAGTCATTGGGGGGGGTACAGCTACAGTTCCACTTCCAAAATGTCACTGCAGATTGAAATACTTTTTATTCAAGTTCATTTAAAAAACCAATTTTCTACATAAAGTTTATCATTCTAAGCTGCAATAGCAAGACTTCATGAGAAGTGTCCTGAGGGTAAAGAGGAAGAAACTAAAAGGGGGAAGTCAGGCTTGTTATTAGGAACAGTTGTATAAGGCCGTAGTAACCACTCTTCCTCCATCACACCATGCTGATTTCCAAGTACCACGTAGTCTTTGCTCCAAATGAGCATGAACACTCCTGAGATGGTACAGATGACAAACTGAGTTATCACTACACCCTCCCCCAGCTCACTATGTGAGGATACATTTTAAAAGTCACCATATCAAACAATGTCCTTCCAAGCTTCCAGTCAACCTCATCCCTGAAGTGCAAAAAGCAGGTGGGAATCTTCTGCAAACACAGCAAAACCTGCTTGGCTGTAACATCCTGGAGCTTGAGATTTTCCCAAGCACACGTGCTGCTGAGATGAGAGAAGCAAAGAAATGCAGCTTCACAGGAGGCAGCACACACTCCTTTGAAGCCTCCCTGCAACCTTGCTGCTGCTGTCCAAGCTAAATAAGCCAAGTGGGGAACACACCAAAGCAGCCTTTTCCATGATGCACTCACTGCCCAGCAGTGCTTGAAGGAGGGACACCTGAAATCCCCTGGCTGGAGCAGGGATTCTTCCTTCAAGCCACCACTCACACAGCTTTGCCTCAGGCTGTGGTGAGCTGTCCCCTTGTCCCGCCCGTGACGGGATGCTGTTCCGCGGGATGCACACCACAAGATGGCAGGATACATACACGGCCCAATTTGTACTGCGGTGGGGAGCGGGAGAATGAAGCATTATTTTTTTAGGGATGCTTCTTAAGAGGCAACATCCTCATCCTTCACTAGTAGCAAGGTAAGTTCTCTGTGTTCAAAGCAGAGTCTGAGCCTGCAGCACACGTGGAACTGGAAGCTGCGGCTGTCGCAATGGCAGGGCTGGACGGGCAGGTGACCTGCACTGTCCCTTCCCCCACCACAAGACAAAAGAAAGAAAAAAATAGTGTAATGGAAAGGTACAATACTCAGCTTGCCCTGAAGCCCTGTATAACATTCCTGTTGTGTTCAGTGCAGAAACCAATTACCATATTAATGACACTTGGCTACAAAAATAGCACTTTATGGCTTTCAATGTTATACCCATGTCAATAACTCAATACAACACCCTGTAGGTTCTGCTGCTATGATGAAATCTGTTGTATTTCAGAACAAGAATGATATTATAGCAGCCCCTACAGCATTTTCTCCTGCAAGTCCTAAAGGCAAATCTAGTTTTCCCTTTCTCAAAACATTCTGGGCTGGCAAAACAGTGACTTGCCCAAGAAGGACAGAGCATTGGAACAAGAATAAAACCAGCTTTTCTGGCTCCCTAGAAAATGCAGCGCTTTACCAAGCTGCCAGTATACTTATCTGGCTCACAAATGTTCCCATAAGAACCAGGAATTAGAATTGCACAACATCCTATTTTATATAGTTCATTATCTGCAGGTGTCTCAGATCACAGAAAGTTCAAGTTTGATGCTCACCACACGCGTGTTCCTTGACAGAACAGCAGCTGTGCTTGCAGCACTGGGGAGAATCCTGCACAGCCAGGGAATACAAGGATTGCTGACCCCCCAAACAGCAGTGCAGCCACTCACTACCTGTCAGTGTCTCAGGAAGCCTGCATTAAAGGGCTCTTTTGAACTCGCAGTTTCACGGCTGCCGTGCTACAGGACAAGGAATGTACCGGATACCAAGTGCCAGCCTTCGCCATGCCCTACACCAGCTTGTTCACATCTGCAGGAAGAGCTGTTAAGTGATGCTCTACAAAGGATCCTGTGCTGTTTACTAATTATTTCTTTGAAGTTTTATGCATTTTGGTTCAAAACCCTTGTTTACTGGCTCCCCCCTGTCACACATTTGAGGAGGTGGATTTTGTTGCCCTTGATTTCAGTACCCATCCTGGAAGCTCATTACAAAAGATTCCTGACAACCTTTTCATTGTTCCTCCATTTTGATTTCTGCACTACACACTACAAGTGTCTTAAAATTCAATTCCTTTTCTTTGTCAAAAAAAAGAAGCCCCAGAAAAACTGATGCAGTATGCAATTAAGATATTAATAAAAATCCTCTGCAGGCTGAAATCTTTCACAGAAATTTTACAAAGTTCCTTTGAAATTGGAATCGTAAGCTGCTGTTTCACAGAAAGCAAACGGTTTACCTAGAATGGGTAATTATGTGACATCTGGCTGAACAGCAGGGCTGTCTGGGTGAGACCTCAGATCCACGGGTGCCTTTGCTAATTATTTCATGAAGGGGAAAAACACATTACCAAGTAACAACTACCCCAGCATTCGCCATGTTGGCTTTTCAGATGCAGCCAAGGGCTCTGGGCAGTATCAGTGACAGTCTTTGCTGCAAATGTCAGGGTCCACTGCAGTGACTAGAAGCTGCTTTCAGAGCCTAAGACAGCTTTTGCCCCAGCTGTGGTGGTGGTACACGAACAAGTGTAACACACTAACACAGCAATCCCAGCCTCTGTTCTGTGTTTAAAACATGCTGGTAGAAAAGCAGTTATCTGGAAAAGATGAATTAGCTGAGCTATAACATTATTTGGTGAAGGTGACATTCCCTATGTTTAGGGCAGGGATTCACAGCATGGCATTACAGACAGCGGGGCTGCAAGACAGTGCAGCACCAGGGCCAACTTGTGTAGCTACAAGCCATCAGCCTCACAATTGTCACTTAAATACCACTGTTATTAAAAGCTTCTGAACTGTTTCACAGCGCAACTGGAGACGGATCGTTAGGATGCCCAGTGCCAGGCAGCCTCAAGGTCATTTGCAATGGGAAGGCAGCAGTTGCGCAGCTCCCCCTGCGCTCCAGCCTGGCTGCGGTGAGGCGGCAGCGCAGCCTGGGCAGGCGGAGCCCGAACCTGCGGCACCGGCCGCTCGCCCCTCCTGCCCTACCCAAGGCCGGCTGGCCACGGGCACTGCTCGGGCAGCATTCTGAGCAGAGGTTTCTTCTGCCTGTGAGGACGGGTCACACATCAACTACCAGACCCACCCTCCCGTCACCTCCCACCTCCCACAGCAGCCAGTTGCACTAGTGAGTGCCACAGCCTCTCTAGAGCATGGGGTACTTCAGTGCTGGATAAAGTAATTCCGTGAGCACCCCCAGAACTGGCACTGGCCCCTTTCTCCTTGTGGATGCCACTTCCGCAGATAAAGCCAACATTTTATCTTTATCCCTTCACTTACCCATGTGAACAGAGTGGTTCTAAAGAAAGAAAAACTGAAGGCAGCTTCCTCATACAGCCCGTTCCCAAAAGTGAAACCTTTTTTAGCCTCACCCCATCACTTCAGCTTAAGGGAAGGGAAAACCAAACCAGGTTCAAGTTCCTCTCAGAGAGGAGACATTTTTCATGTGATGCAACCTTTAATTCTAGCAGGATTGTCTTCAAGCCCCAGTACTGTTAACACAGAAGGCTGAGAACATACCCACCCCCTACAAATATGTGTTGCAGCAACGACACGCTTATTTCATCCTCCTCCTTGAGGTGAGTAACCAACCCCGCCTTCCTAGAACAGCTTGCACAAAGTCAAACACTGTTTGACTCCTGTTTAGTTACCTGGAGGTGCCACTCGATCCTGGTATTTGGGCTCAAATTCGCTGACAGTGAGCAACATCACTTGGATGGTCCCGATGAATATACCTGCCAGGCAACCGTAGAAGATGACATAGAAGAGGAGGATCTTAACTGCAAGAGAAAACAAAGAGGAATCAAACTGAGCCGTCGTGGCAGTCATGTTTCAGGACAATACTTCCAATCTCTGCCACTTGTAAGGAAGAGCCTGGCACACGAAATTCAGATGTTGCAAAGACATCTATTTGACAGTGAGATTAGGCTCTGATGCAGACAGGAAATGTAAGGCACTCCTGTTGTTTGGTGGTGGGGAAACACAAGCCCTTGAAAACTTAGAAATCTGTCAATCAGAGTTTGGGCTTATAAAATATAAAGACTAAACCATGTTCCCCCACATCTTCAAGGATCCCTTGGCTGACGCAGCACTACCAGCACTGACCCCTGCACTTGACACTATCAGTGATCCAAGTGCCCCACAGCAAGCATGGGTCTGCTTGAAAGTTACTCATTCCATGCAGCTCTGGGGCTCAAAGCTACTTCTAGGAGCAGTAACAGTAAATGTTTCATTCACATTTACGAGCCATCGTAAGGCCTGATCTCTTCTAGTAATTCAGGCCATCACCTCCAAAAAGACAACGGGAAAAGAGTTCAGGCCCAATTAACTTCAGTACTCTATCTCAAATGTAGGAAAGTACTCTTAAGGTGTCAAAATACTGCACATTTACCAGCCTTGTGTGCCTACAAAGGCACTCTGGCACTGCTCATACCAATTAAAGAGCGAATTACATAACAATGAAAGATTGAATGTAGTTTCAGTCTAAAGGGACGTCTAGAATAATCTTGTCAGGGAGCGAGAAGAACAGAGGAGAGTCTGGAGATGCAGCCCAGCTCTGGGTATCAGTTACCCAGTTTACAAGGATTATCTGAACTGATTAACTGCAGGGTAACATGCTGTACCACACACCACCAGGCCACCTACAAGGGTAGGCCAGCCCGTGCCAAGCGACTGTATTGCTCATCAGGCTGCAGGGACAGGCAGAGGCCAAAGACAACTTGAGAGTGAGCCTGCTTGATCTCAGACTGTCCTCACCTAATTGCAAACAAAACAAATGTAGTTTATATGAAGGACTTGAAACAATGAGCTACCAGAGAAGGGGAGTAAGTAGCTGGTGGAAATATTCCTTCTCACTCCCCAGCTCCATCATATAAAAACTCTACATCATCAGAGAAGCCTCACAATGCAAGCTGGCAGTTCTGGTTGTTCTAAGTCTATGTAAGACAGGCAAGCAGGAGGGCCACCCAGACAAACAGAGGCTGAGGGACACTGTCACAAAGGCACTCCATCCTCTTGTCTTGCTTGTGTGCACCGGAGGTAGCCAGGGCTGGAGAGCAGAGCTGGGTGCAGTAACGTGGTGCTCCAGGAGTTAAAGCACTCTTTGGTATCCAGGCAGCGTAAAGCAAATGGCCGTGACGTCAGGGACGTGTGGAAATTTTTTCCAGAGCACGGTCATAGGAGGTGCTGTTGTAACAAACCAAACACTAATGCTGTTGTCTGCAGCGTAATGCCTTTGAGTTTTGTAACATCAAAAGGCAAACACTGGGAGGTAGCTTATTTAATCAGGTTCCCAGCCAGGATGCTCTAAACGCCAAAGACACCTTAAAGGTCAAAACCACTCCAAGGTCTCAGAAAATACACAGTGGGTCTAGAAATCGAGCACCACAGGGTTGAAGGAAAAAGCTTCTTGCAACAGGTAGGCTTATAACAGAAGAATCTGATCATCAGCCTGCAGATCGACTCAGCAAATGGAAATCAGTCCTAGGCAGATAGGTACAGGCACTCTGGGAGAAGGACCTGGTTCAGCCTCCGCGTTTGAAGCACTGCGCAGTTGCCTGGTGCCTCAGGAGCAGAAAATACCTCTCCATGCGCACCCACAACCCCATTCTGCTCACGTAAAGATACGGCAGAAGCCTGCTCTAGTCCGCCTGCCAGAGCTGCCGGCTCTGAATGTGGTACCTCCGACCGATCCATTACAATAGGAGCTGAATTCAACATGGCAAGGGTGGCAACACCAGCTGTGGTTGGCAGCAACTGGAAGGCTGTCTATTTGCGTAAAGAAATTAAAAGCCTCTTTAAGCTAAACGCTATGAATACAGCACCCAATGAATATATCATAAGCATTTATGAGGAATGCACATAGAGCCATTTCCTTCTTGCGGAGATATTAAAAGTCAACTGCTCTTTATCAGCGAAGTAAAACAAGCTTAGTTTCATTTATCCAGAGAAAACAGAAAAAGAAAAAGCCTCCGTAAGGTCTAAGGCAGACGAGAGCTGGGAGGTCAGGGTCCCCCGACGGCGATGCTCGCGGTCCGGGCCAGCCACCGGGAAAGGAAGGAGACCCAAGGACGAGGCGCCCTCGACAAGGTCGGCCCGACCCCGCCTCACCCCCGGACCCACCTGGAGCCTCACTCGGGGGGCAGCGCTCGCCGGCCCCCGCGGGGCCCCGGCGGGCACCGAGGGAAGAGGACAGGGGGACCCCGTCCCTGCCTCCC
>VYXD01008521.1:120077-177980 GCA_013397195.1 Hylia prasina
CACACGCGACAGCCGCCGCCACCGCCCTTGCGGGATGACCTTCAGGGCGTGCACAAACGCCACTGCCGCCTCCGGGTCGGGGGACATCCAGCAGCTGGCAGCGCACCCCTGGCCCGGCAGGGTGGGGTCGGGGGTGGTTCTCTGCGGGGACACCTCTGTGACCACAGGTAACCAATGTGCCTGGGTCCCCTGCTGCCATTACGGGACAGTCAAATTAAATCTGTACATCCAAGCATACTTGGGTTCACCTCGGAATTTCCTATCGGCTTGCAATATTGTATTCCACGTATTTTCTTGCCCTTAGCTACTGATACATTCTCTGAACTTTAGCTCCGTCTTCTTTTTTTTTTTTTTTTCCTTAAGGTCTGGAATTGCAATGTATGCACATAACANTCTGGAATTGCAATGTATGCACACAAGATGACCCTTTCCACGGTACTACCCAGTAGGTGCACATTTTGGCAGTTGCCTGCAAGAATGACCTAGCCTGGAATAAAGGACTACCCAAACTCAACATGCTCTTCTCAGGTCTCAAGAGGAAGCGATCTGGCCACCGTCATCACATACCCTTCCTAAACCATTAAAGCTAGCATTTAGGAGTCAAGTCATAATGGGGCACCCTTCTCCAAGTGATCCATGGCTACAACCCTGAACCAGCCCCTGAAGCAACTGAGGGACCTGCTTTTTTAGGCCCTCAGCCTTACTTTCCTTGAGCCACTCTAGGTCCAGACAGGCCATATACCCTCAAGCTCACAACACCATGCATGGCAGCGGCTGAGGATGGCTTTAGACATGCAACCAGACTTCTCAAAGCCCTGAAGTCTTGTGGATTAGAGATAGCCAGCGATTGTGTGCCTAGAAGGCTGTGTGTGTTTAATTGGGAGTGTCTGGTTTGATGAACATGCCATGATACATTATACATGATCAAAGGGAGCCAGGTCTGCCACGTGGATTTTCATCCTGGGTTAGGAGAATCAGCTTTCAATGGTGTTTATGTGATGGGAAAGAGCTGGAGAGCCAAGGGGAAGAGGATAATTGGAGTCTCTCTTTTCCCCTTGGTGTCTGGTCAGAGCTGGTCTTTTAAAGAGTCCTGGTGATGGTGGTTGATAACAAAAGCAAACACAGACAGCAGTACCTGATACCCAAGAGAACATAATCTACACTGAAGGGAGGGCAGTATCAGTTACAACTTAAGACAGCTGTGATTACAATCAAGCCAATAAATACACAAGCACTGCTGAAGGAAAAACCTCCCATTTTTGATTCCCCTGACCACAGTGCAGTTGCTGCTCTTGCAAATTAATCTGTTCCTCTCAGCTGCTGGGCTGCAAGTCTGCAGTGGCAACTGTGGAGCTGAACCAACCTTGCTTCTAATCCCCTGAGTGCAGTTTATAGTCCAGGTACGCTACCCTACAAAGGACAGAAGTTTGGGAATTATGTATGGGTGCGTGGTGGTGTCACACAAACATGAAATTGACTCACAAGACAGCCTGATCTGCAATGCCAGGACCCAGTTCATCTGCTCCGTGGAAGAAGCAGCACACAAGTTAGCTGAGAGCACATACAACAACAGCAGTCAGTGCAGCCCTGAGCAATACGGTCATCCGAAAAAAAACAGGCATGGAACATTGAGGGAGGCTCAAAGTGATACTGAAATCAGGGAAGGTTTGAATGGGGATACACTGTATCACAGCACTATTTCCTACGATCATCGAGAATGAGTTTGGAGAAAGCAACCAGGGAGTATCTAAAGAACTGCATCACAATTACACAGTGAATGGCCACTCAGAAACACAATATTCCTCTGAGCACATGCACACCATTGCTATGAGCTCCAGAGCTGCTGCTGGAAGCCGAGCTGCAGGAGCTCCTGGCTTGATCAGTGTTTGTTCAAGGATCACTGGGAAACTCTCTCCTCTTCCTGCAAGCATCTGTATTTCTGTATAAATACACAGACAAGTCTTCTTGGGTGGGTGGTGGCCAGAACTATCAAATCCCTGTGACTGCACAGGCTGGGGCATGCAGGATGTGGAATGGGCAAAATGCCCTTCATAGGGATCACAAACCATTTCTGCCAACTTTTTATAAAACTGAAGACTGTCCTGTGCATGCTCAGGACATACACTTTACCTGATGTCCGTGGATTATCCTCTCAGAATCAGCAGAACTAATAGGCAATGAGGTGCCAAATTTTATTCAAATTTACTGTTTGTTTGGCTGCTCAGATATCAATCAGGCAGTCTCTTAGGCCACCACCATATGATCTGATTTTTTAAGGCGATAAGGGCCTGAGGCAATGTTGGAAACTGCCAAGAACAAAATGTGCAAAGCAATGCATGTCCAGGAGATTAGCTGCAGGATGAAGCATGAGGTTAGGGAAAGCTGTGCACTGACACCTAGGAAGGAACAACCTACAGGATGGAAGTTGATAAGGGTTTATCTCACTGCCTCAAGCATAGCCATCAAAGAGATTTCCTGCTTCCTTTCGATCTCCTGCCTTGTGGGACTGGGAAGAAAGCACCTAAAACAAGGAAAGCTGTCTCACTATGGGGCAGGAAGGTGGACAATTATTTCTAATGTAGCAGTGCAAGAGAAATGGCCAGTGCAGTGCAAAGCAAAGTAAGGATTTGTCTGGCTTGATTTCTGCCCCTTAGTGCTATTTTGGGGGGGGAGACTGCTGCTGATGGTCACACACACAAACTTTGGGCTATGTGTGATCTAGAAACTTCTCTGAAGGTGGCTGTGAGTGATGCTGTGATGAGCAGCAGGAGAGAGACATGCCAAGGCAGGGAGCAGCTCAGGCTGTGGGACCAAGTGCAAGTTATAAGGTGACAGAAGTGTGCAAAATGGCCTCAAGTGGTTACTATTCCATGGGCTGGCACTGCAAACAAATGGGGATGGGCCTGCTTGGACTGGCATGCCTGGGAGCTGGGAAAGGGCAGCTGCTCAACTGCTTGGCACCAAGCCTGCATCACACACAACAGGTGAGAGAGGAGAGGAACTGAACGGCAGCCCTCAGACTGCCATCAAGATGCCAGGTGGCAAACAGCCATTTTATAGTCCTCTGGGGGCCTTCAGGGAGAGAGTAGTGACCCTCAGGGACTGCCCTCAGGGTCCCAGCAAAGCACGTGCCAGTGTTTGGTCCCCATGCCAGCTTTTTGGTCCTGCAGGACGCTGCCTTGGGATTGTCCTCCTATTTTCTGCCTGGGAGGTTCAGGACAAAAAAGCCCCACTCAGGGGCTGCTACGCATAACACTGGCTCAAGAAGGGTATGTTGTCTCCCAGGACAAAACTTTCAAGCCTTCCTCCTTCCGCTCCTTGTCTCTCTTACAGGTGTGGGGTCACTAGTGATTAGATTTACAGATGTATGCAGTTGGCTCTCTGAGCACAATGGCTGCACAATTTAAACAGATTAACTGCATATACCTGTACAAGGTGAGGTAACTAAGGTCAAGGATTCATGAACTGGAACTTTTCAGGCCCCGAGAAAGTAAATATATGTAGAAACAACCTCCCTCCAAATTTAGACGTGGGGACACTATGTTTTTCCTTAATATCACTTTTAGTTATATTGGGGTGCTTGTGCAGCTCACCCTTGGCAAAATGAGGTGTAAGACAACAGCTGATAAAACAGGTAACTGACTCTAAAGAGCATGTATGGATGGAAAACCCAAAAGTGTCTCAGGCATTTGCCCCAAACTTGCTTCCTTGTTTTGCTGAAGAGGAAAACAAATGCCAGACCTCAGCGGATCACGGTAAAGAGGATGGCATCCATCAGCTGGATTAAATGGTAACCAGGGAATGACAATTTTGAGACAGAGAATGAGCTGGTTGGAAAGACTGTATTAAAAAAAACAACCCCAAAACCAGTAACAGAGCAGGGAGAGGCCTCAGACTGTCAGAATCCAGTGTGGCATATCATATCTGCCTCTGTTGAGGTCAGATGCAGCAGTTCCCCATCCATGTGACACCATCAGCAGCAGGCACCCAGCTCATGGCCTGACCCCGTGGGGTGCATCTGTGGGACTCACACTCTGGGAGGGGCTGAGACCTGCTGGTGTCCCCTCCTGCCAGCAGGTGCATTACCTGATTGTAGGCAGTGGCATGGGCACCCCCAGAGCTGGAGTTGGCCACAACTCCAGTGGGAGCAGGACATAACTGAGGGGACCTGTGTTCCCAGAAATGACCCTCCTGCCAGTGAGAGAGGGGTTGGTGCCCACGTGTCTGGGGATTAATTACAAAAGCGTGTTTAGGGACCAGTAAGAATTTATAAGAGTTTTTTAAGTGTCTAACCTAGTGGTTGAACTGCTATATTGCTGACATAGACCCTGAATGTATAGTTCATGGATTGTCTATTAATTGCATGTCCTTAATAAATCAATTAACCATTTCAGCCCTGATTTTGTTTACCCTGTGTGACCTGAGCCACTTCTCCATGCCAAAATGGCCAGCTGATGCAGGTTTTTGACCATTCCTGGTGGGAGAAGGCCTAAAGGCTCAGTGATAGAAAAAAAAAGATTCACTTCATGTTGAACTGGTGACCATGTGCAGAACCAGGGAAGGTTTTTGGGGTGGACTAGATGGCAGGTGAAGATAGAAAAGGGGGATGCAATAGAGACAATGTGATGTGTGCCTGGTGTTTGGTAACTGGGATAAATACTTCTGGTGGACAGTATTGAGTTCTGGTGAAACCTGCCAGCTACCAACACTGTTCTGATGGACACAAAGGCAACTTGGGAAGGCAGTAGAAGTCATATCATGTTGCCAGAGTTTCACTTTTCGGCTGAAAAAATTAATCTGATCTCACAGAAAATAATAGGAAAATATTGTCTTGCATGAAATCTAACCTGTTTTCCTTGGCACATCTGGAAGTGATCACCACACAGGGAAGCAGCATTACCCAGGAATTAGCTATGAAGCTATCAAGAGCACGTGTTTTGTGATAATGGGCACCTGGAACCTTACTGGAGCAGTAACCAACTTCCTGGTATGCAGCCACCAAGCTCAGGCAGTGACATGAGCTCCTGATGTAGCCAGCAGCTGCCAATCTGAGGCACTGATACAGCTTCAACCCTGCTGGTCCAAAAAAAACCCATTTGGCTCCTACAGGGTGTAGAAGCACTGTGCACCACATAACAGGCTGCCAGCACTCTTCTGTTCAGGCAGTAAGATTGCAGGACTTCATTCTCCCCTTGGCCCTGACCATAAGCCATGGGGTTTCTGATGAAGGTTGTGTTTGGGCACCAGCCTGCTTGTCTGCTCCAGTTAGAACTCTGCTGTCTCCAGTGCCAGCTAGCCTGGGACACCCAGCAGGAAACCAAGTCATAGAATGAGAACTAAATAAACTCCAAAACTATTTTGAGTCCTTCTCTTAAAAAATAAAAAAAAAATAATAAAAAAATCTAAAAAGGAAAACAAAATTAAAGTGGAAAAAATTTTATTTTTAGCCATCAGGAGCAACACCTATCTAAGCAGCACCACACAGGAGCTGGCAATGGGAATGATAAGGTTTGACTTGTTCCTAAACATCAGTGGGATGGTACATGATTTACAATGCCTGTCAGAGGCCTTTGTCCTTCTCCTCATGGGAGGCCTTTTCCCTGAAACCATTCACAGATGTATGTGGTAATTTTAAAGATTACTCCAGCATTGTCCACACTGAAACTTCTTACCAGCTGAAGGCAGATGTCTCTGCAAACCAGAGAGCCTGCTGCCCACTGTGGGCTTCTTGGTGGGCTTTGATTTGGCTTAGGTTATCTGGTTCCACTGTGACATCCTGCAGTGACCAACACTACACCCTGACTTGAAGTGACACAAACACAAAGTGAAAAACAAACACTGGAGAATCCCTCTACAGTCCTGAACATCCAGTTATGATGACCAAAGACATCATACAGATGTGATGGAAGCTGTCTGCCTTCATTTCCCTCATGTGAATTTGGTGTCGTGGTAACCACATTGGAGTCTGAAATTCCCTTTTCTCTTTTAGCCAGTCCTGTGGACTGCACCACACTACACAGCCTGAGAGGCATTATCATGCAGGCCAAAGGGGGCAGACACATCCAAGAGGTGTTTAAAAAGCACTTTTCCCATTATAATTCTCATATAATTTTTCTTATAATTAGTAGGAGTGAAGAACCTGACCTGTGTGAATGATTTAAAAAGCTGGAGGAGCCTCAGTGTGTGTTTTCAGATGCTTGTATACCTCGGAAAATCTGCTTTTCCTTTGTGCTCAGATAGCCAGGATATGTTTGACATGGACATTTGTACCAGAACTGTGTCAAAGTGAATCCATCCTGCAATATCGTGATGGGACGTGGGTACTTGTGTCGCTGGTGCCCACAGGTTGATCAGGCATTTCTCAGAAAGTCTTAATCCTGGCTAAATAAGATACCACAAGTGACAGCCACAGGGAAGTGAACACCATGAGCAAACAGCTCCACTGTGTCTGCTCTAACAACGGGACAGGTTGTGTGCTGTGATGCTGCTGTTACTGACATAGCAAGACCTTTGTTTTTCCCTTATTTAAACCCTATTTATCAGCTGAATAACACAAATCCTTGGAGGATATAATCGTGGTAAGACCTCCAAGTCAGCTAGTTTTGAGTTGTACTTTTTCTCTCACGGGAAACATCTCTAAAATACCAACATGCAAATCTGTTCTTCTGCATGTTAAAAGAATTCCCCAGGCAACCAGGACCAGAAACTGAATAGAAATTCCTTTTTCTCCCCACCCATATTTCCTTCTGGAAAAACAGTCACTGTTGGTAATCAAAGATAAGCTACTATTGCCTGACATTCAAAGCACTTCACAAATGAACACTCCTTACCAAAATGGTCTTAGTTAACCAGTTTTGTTACAAGCTGGTTTTGGTGACTCTAAGCACATAAGACTGGAAACACCTGGAACACACCAAAGGTCCATTTAATCCAGTGTGTGTCTTCTCCAGCTGTGGTCAGTACTAAATATTTAGAAAAAGAGTCTAAGAAGAGGGCAAGTACTCAGTGACAGTGTGACCTTCCATGTGCCAGCAGTCTGCCACCTAGGGATTTCCCACGCCAGGGAGTACACGGGCAGCTAGGTAAACTGGGCGTAGTCCCCAGCCTAATCTGTGGTTCACTTTGGAGAAGGAGTTTGTACCTGGCATGCTGCACCTCACCCTCCAGCCTAATGGTGCAACTGCAGCCCCTGCAAGTTCACCTGGGTGAGCTTTAGAGGTCAGCAGGGGCACAGGGGTGAGGGAGGCATCACCACAGCCACAACCTGCACAGACAGAGCCAGCACTGGCCTGTCACTGGTGCATTTCACCACGGCCCAACAAGAGGCTTCAAAGCTGTCCCTGGTCTGGCTGAGTAAGTCACCATCAGCCTCAGGGTGCCCACAGATCAGCCTTCCCATGGGGTGTGCAGTTACAGGTGAACCGTAAACCTCGCTGGACACATGGTAGCTCACCTGATGAGGGAGGTACCTGTCGTACTGTCACGCTGCTGTTTGAGCACCCACGTGTCAACAAAAAACAGCCTACAGCACAAAGAGAACCTTTCTCCTTCTTCAGATGCAGTCTCCTAGCACAAGGGAATTGGCTCTCATTTTTCTGGCAAAATGACTGGCTGAGGTGGCCTTTGTGTCACCTGTGGTGACTCACTGACTCACAGTCTGTCCTTGCTGCATGAGGCTTGCCACATGGAAGGACACATTCTGCTGAGCACATACTTAATTTATAAGTGCTAATTAATTGCATAATGGATTAGATAGCAAAGTCCCTGGTCTATATTGTGCTCAAAATGCCATCTGGAAACAGGCTGGTGTGGTTAGTAAGATGGCTGCTCTCTTAAACCTGATACCTTTGTAAGAGAATCTGTCCTGGCATTATTGATGAGGTAGAACTACACAATAAAGATGTGTATTTCATTCTCCACGAAAGTGTTTTTGAGATGGGAAACATTTGGTCATTGGGAAGGCTGATTAGTGTGCTTCATTCCCATGGCAAGCAGTGGGATGAATATCCTGTTATAAATGTAAAGCAAATAGTTTACTCAAAGAGCTTTAAATGTCATCAGCCTCTTAGAAAATGCATGTCAGTGGTGCTCATGTGACTCTGAAAGCAGTGTGGCTGTTTAATGTAACTTTTGCCTCCACTTAGGCCTGCTGGGTGCCTAATGAGTGAGAGCAGCTGTCTTTATACTGACAGCCCTGCTCAGGTCAGGGAGGCTCTGACCTGCCCCTGAACTGACAGACTGAAGCACTGGACAGACACTGCTGTTTCAGTTCTTCCACGTTTACCTTGGGGATCAGGTTTCCAGGAATCTGCTGCAGTTGAGTTCCCCTAATGAAATGGCACAGTAAAGTCACCCACATGAGGCACTGAACAAGCCTGCAAATCCCCTTCTCCCCTCCTTGACTTCCAGGCACCCTAAAGAGTAAATGCACATCTGTTGTTCTGGGTTTCTGGTAGGTGCCTGTGGGACATGGGGAGCTGCTGGCAGAAGAAGGAGCAGAGCCAGTGTTTTGCCACCTCAGACATGGCTCTGTGCAGGTGGCAGCACTGTCCTCACCAGCTGGCAGGTGTCTGGAGAGGCTGCAGCTGGGAGCCTTGCACAGAGCCACAAGCAGCTGCCCAGAGCCCGTGCCTGCTGCGCTTAGGAGGGAGGGCTGTGCGTGTCTGGCCCCGTGCCTCCGGCAGAGCAAAGTGCTTTCTAGGTACTGGGGAATGGGGTCTGGCAGCAGCATCCTTCTGAGACAGGGAAGTCCCCATTTCATCAGTGGGAGAAACTGAGAGTTTACATACATGGAGATGCTCCAAAAACCTAACGTGAATGAATTTTGCAAGTGATGAAACTTTAAAATCTTATTTAAATCACATTAAAGCCACATGTGGGCATTTCAGCTTAAGAAGAACATCTGATTTAACTCACCCTTATTAAAGGTATCCACTTCAATGCAGTTGACTCACCTATTTAAAATTCATGCTTCTAGTTCACTTAGATGACTATTCTCCTCCACTTTCTTTTGTAAAGAAGCTATTTGAGAGAAAAGGGTCTTGTATGGGATTATCTAAAAGAAATGTCAGGAGCAGAAGTGAGGGAGACCAGACATACACAAGTACTCAGGGAAGAAGCTTTTCTCTCCACTGTCATTCTACCACCGCAGGAGTTGTTTTCTGCAGATCTAGCACTCTTTTTCTGCCCTTTTCACATCAGGCTTTGCAACAGACCTGAACAGGAGAGGCAAGACGGGAAGAACAAGATAGTGGTTGTCTTGTCTGGCTCCAAGCAACACTGTGCAGAAAATTCATGAAAATGCCACAATCATTTGAGACTGCAGTCTAGGGATCATTTATTATGCCCCTCCGTAACAACACAGACAGTATAATTTCATTCCATTACTTCTTCAATCTGTCTGATAGTTTATCTTTGGCTGAAACATAAAGACAGGTATTTGCTGTAGTCAAATTTTCCAGGCATTTTGCTGGATACATGTTTTCCATTGAAATCAATTTTGCTTTTAGAAAACTACTCTTTTATAACCTTTTCCCCTCTGACAGATATGCCTTTCTGTGCAAAATCACAGTCCTTGCATTCTTGGGGATGTGGCTTTGGTCTATAAGCAGTTTAAGAAACTTAAAGCGGGAACCTGGATATTTTTCCAGGTGTTATTACATTACACCAGAAATGAAATTATTACACCAGAATGAATGCAAATTTCTCCTAACCTCAAATACCTCTGTCTTACTGTCACTGCCATGCCTAGGTTCTTGAGCATAGGATGAGTCCTCTTTTTATCTCAATGTGTCAGCAAACCCTGCACGATTTGCAGGGTGGTCCCAGCCTTAGGCATGCTGCAGGAGCCAAAAGAGGATGTGGTGGGCAGTTTCAAGGTTTCTTCATATATAAGCCACAAATTTAGCCTTCTCTATTCCCTCACCCAAATGGCAGCATGAAGCTAGGCAGTGCAGAGAGATGCTGACACACATTGGAATAAAGCATAAAAATGAGCAAGACAGAAAAATGGAGAATAGCCTCTCTAGGGTAGGTAATTCACTCTTAAATATTTCAATCTTAATTCAAGACTTAATTAATACAAATATAAGACCACCCTCATTGTGCTGCACTGTCTCAGCATTCTGGGATCATCAGTAATGCTCAGAACATGTGAGCAGTTTCCAGTGCTGGATCTTAACATGATACTAAGGACAAGAGTCACTGCTTCTTACCTTTTCCTAAGGCAGAAAGCAAGAGATGGGAAAAGTGACTTGGCCTTGCTCACAATGGACAGATGTTTACTAGGGCACTGGAGACAACACTCACAAGTCAAATTATAGTGCCAGTGTGTTTGGGCCATGACTCATGGACCCCTCTGGCCAAAGCCAGGGGTCCACAGCAGGGCTGGGCACAGATGTCAGGTACAGGTCTACAGACGTGATCTCGCAACACTCACAGACACCCAGCCATACTGCTTTTTACTGCCAGGACCCCTTGGGCCTAGACTTTTCCTCAGGCTGCCAGTCCTCCATCTGGAAAACTACAGTGCTCCAAAAAGCCCTATAGAAACAAAGTTTGAGTATCAGGGACCTATGCCCAGGTCCTTCTTACAGTACTCTTGAAGCTGAATATAACAATGTATTCAACTGAGTCTATGACAAATGCATTTGTTTCCCTAATGTTCTCATTTGCCACAGGAAAAAACTGAAATTATTCTTTCTGATCAAATGAGTTTTAGCTTTTCTCATTAGCCTTTCATAATCTGTAGTGCACAGATTGGGAGGAAAGGACTTTCAGCAACTTCGGCTGAAAGTAAGATGACTAAAAGTCAAAACCCAGAGCAGGAGAGAAGGCTTCACTAGTCCAGTGAACTTTCCAGCATCCTTCTATCATCCTTGACTTCACGAGGAGTTGAAAAATGGCAAAAAAATGATAGAACCAGACAAATCCTTACCCGGGTAGTGGAATGGGCTGCTCAGGTCAGATCCTGTGACCCACACAGGCTGATCTACTGTAAATAACCAACTGAAAAATTAAGGGCTTATCTGTACTGAAGTGTCACTTTTAGCTTGGTTACATCAATTTAAATCACTGTGGTGACTTTATGTGACACTAGAGCTGTGAATTCTCCCATGGCCTGAGGCAGACACAGGATGTACATCCCATGGCATCCTGCATACACCCCTGTGTTGCTGTTTTACACCACAAACAACACAGACTCTGAGATTCAGAAGGTTATAAAGTGACTCTTTATTTAGAGATGCGTCTTTCTTATATACCATTTTACACAGACTAATTTGATTGGTGAAACAAAGGCAAATTTCTTCAATCACATTGGTCAAACCAGAGGGCCATCAAGAAGTCCCTCCTATCAGAATGAAAGAATAACATAGGTACAGTCACAAAAACATTCCTCATGTTTACCAAGCTTCCCTGGGAAAGAATTTCAGAAGAAACCAAAACTCCAGGCCTGGAACAAGGGTTACACCCCTGCATCTGCTGTTGGACCTAAAGGAGCATCCACTCTCCTCCAAGCCACTTGCACCTTCCACTGCACTGTGCCCGTGTGCTGCAATTGAAGTAAGCTTAGGTGACTGAACCCTTGAGCATGTGGATGCAGTATCCTTAGTCAGAGGCTGGCCAGAAGCCTCTCATGTGTCCTCCTCGAGCCTAAACTTTGGACTAGATGCGTGCCTCTCCTAGGAGCTGCACCAAGGACACCAGGCTACTGCCTGGATGGAGCAGGTGCCAGCAGCACACAGCTGGAACCACAGCCAGGCTGGACTGTGCACCTTATCATCTCTGCACTGCATGACCTATGTGAGGTGGGGCTCACCTCTGCAGCAGTGAAAGCCACAGAGAAGAGCACCTCAGAAGGAAACTAGTTCTTGAGACAAGTATTTTTATTTTTCCTTTTTTGGCTGACACAACTCTGTCAGCACTAGGGCATTCACAAGCTCTTTTTTTTTGCAGTCCTATCCAGCTCAGCTTCACGAGCAAAATGGTGAAATGTAGGCCAATGCTCTACAGAGCCATGTAATCTTTTTTATTTCTGTGAGAGAGCAATCTATATACATCTGATCACAGGTAGTGAATGTTGCAGCCCATGACCAGAGGAAGCAGAACATGCTTCATGGGGAAAGCAGCTTCACATGCTGCTTTTGGGGAAGTGGGACACATTTGCTTGTGCACAGCCCAGAGTGGGCAGGGCTTTGGGGACTCGAAGTGAAGGTCACCCTCACACACCTCCTGCACGGCCCAACTTGCCTCACTCTGTGGCTTTGGGACTTGGGCCCAGAGGCTGCTGGAGGTGACTGAGACATTGAGGGGCACAAAGGAGCAGGGGAGAAGGAGCCCTTCTGCACAGAGGCACACACAACACACAGGTCCCCAGACTGCTACTTATCACACAACCTGTGATGCAGAAAACGAGACTTGAGGGAGATGATGCCATTTGTGGAGTATATCCTGTGGCAGATGAGCTGTAATTCTTTGTCTGTACAATGTTAGAAAGCGGGGGCGGTGTTTTTAAAGATATTTTCTTTACTGAAGCTAAGAATGGCAGGTTTCACAATGAAGCTGTTGTTCAATTAAACGTGAATCAATGTGTTTGCAGACCTGACTGAGACAGGGAAGTAAAAAACAGAGACATTAAAACTTATCAGTAATTGTTACTATTTCTTAGTGAGGTTTCTAATCTATGCCTTTGACCCTTCAGTAATTCTGCTTGGTTCTCTGCTACTGTGACGTTTAGAAAGTAACTGAAAATTTTATGCCACTAGTTAGCTTATCATATTTGCTTTACTACAGCCCAAGACAAAGGCCAATATATCATGAGATAAAAGTCTAACTCCATATTTGGATTCCTACATGAATGAGTTGAATTTCAAACGAGCAGAACTCACAATCTCTCTCACTTCTTTTTATAGAAACTCAAGGGTTCCTGAGAAATAAACTTTTTAATCAGACTTTTAGATATGGTCTTGGGGAAGTGGCTCTTTAAGCAAGTCATAGGCACAGGTGTTCATGAACTTTGTGCCATCCATACAGGCATTGAGTGGGGAGGCTCCTTAGACCTCATGAAGATATCTTTACTTTTTCTTTCACATGACTTGAGGGACAGCTTTGTGCTCTGTCAGGTTGGATTACCAAAGACTTCTGTTGGCCTACAGATGGGTCTGGTGGCAAAGAGGGGTGAGCTGCCTTGCTGCACCACCCTTGCAGCAAAGCCCTGTTTTCTGTCTGTGAGTTACAGGCTGGTACGAAGCACAGCCTTGACACACACCATCTCCACAGAGAGACACCTCCCTGGTAAAACTCACTGCTGCTGGAAAAGTGTTTGTACAAAGCTGTGGCTGAAAGATAAGCTTTCTTGACTACACCTGCTTTCTACAACTTTGTTGTGAAGGGAAGAGGAAGGTCAGACACTGATCTCCTTTCTGTGGTGACCAGTGACAGGACCCAAGGGAAAGGCCTGAAGTTGTGTCAGGAGAGGTTTAGGTTGGTTATTACAAAAAGGTTCTTCCCCCAGGGTGTGGCTGGACACTGGAACAGGCTCCCTAGGGAAATGGTCACAGCACCAAGTCTGCCAGAGCTCAGGAAGCACTTGGACAATGCTCTCAGGCACATGTTGATACTTGGGGTGTCCTGTGCAGGGTCAGGAGCTGGACTCGATGATCCTGATGAGTTCCTTCCAATTCAGCATATTCTGTGATTCTGTGGTGTATCAACACTTTACATTGGCAAAGCTTTCACTTCCAAGACAAGAGAAGAGTTTAATCATTGTCAGACCTATTCAGGTAATTGTAAAGGAATTTAAAATTGAGAGTTATATTGGTATGGACTCGGTTAAGTGAAAAACAACCTCCCCTTGACACATATGCCACATATATCAACAACATAACCACAACATAACCACAACAGTTTCACAGGCATGCAGGTATAGGCAAGACACCAGCCTGAGAAGTATCCTGGTGACTTGCACGCAGTTTGGTCACATGGCAGGATTATACAGAAGAAACAGCATAAAATAAAATTATGAGGTTGCAGATTAGGGTAACAAAAGAAAAAGCTTAATCAAATGGGTAACTAAATTCTGGACCTTGCTGCCAGCAGTGCTATGGATGCCTAAAATAGATTTTAAAAAATGATTTTACAAAGTTGCAAACAGATCTAATAAGTGCTATAAAACAGAAGGATTTTAGGAAGCTTTCAAGAACCCACAGCCTGGCAAGTACACCAGAGAATTACCACTACATGATTTCCTTTCTCACTGAATTTTCTCTAAGCATCTGCTATCATCCACTGACAAAGGGAGGACACTAGACTAGACCGACATATAGAGGGATCCAACGTGCCCATTTTTCATTTAAAGTTTCCTATGTTGGTGCTAATTTACTTTAATGCTGAGGGTTATAAACCACAGGGGTTCACCAGCTGCCTTCCTTGGGAGCTGGGCCATCCCTGCAGCTCAGGCAACCTCTCTGAGTGACAAGCTCTAAACTGATCAGGAGACAGTCTTGCCATGTTCTCCTGGGAGAATTTATCTGACTCCTGCCTACAGGAAGGTATGACTTCCCAGGCATTTACTTCACCTGCTGCAGACAAATCCCAAGTGCTTCACCCAGCTCAAATGCAAAGGATTGCAACAGGTAAAGATATTGACTCCAGGTTTCCCATGTGCTTTGCCAGCACCCAAACACTCAATCTTCTGTGCTTCTCAACTCAGGAGACAAGTGCAGGACTGGGAGGAGGAGGTAAAATGGGCAAAAACTAATAACTGTGCAGACTTTTACAGATCAGGATATCACCACACCCTCCTGCCCCTGAGGTTTACAGTGCACACCTCTCTGGTGGCCTTCTTCACTGGTGTGAGCAGATCTGTCTGCACAGAAAACTGAACACACCTGGGAGTCCTGCTGCAACAGTGGCCATTGCTGCTGCTAAACATAAGGTCAAACTCTGTTTCAGCAAGGAATTTGTCCTCTGAGCTGTAACATGGATTGGACTTGAGTACACAGGTGAGACAATAACATGCAGCAACATGGTTAGCAGAGAACTGGGCTGTAACACGACCCCTTGGCATAGAGAGCTGCCCGCGTAAATGCCACTCCAGGCGTGACAGATGGAGGGAAAACAGTTTCTGCTGCATTATGCTACTGTTTCCAAGTGTAACAGATCCCAGACTGCTCTGATTTCTGAGAGCCACGGCTCCTCTTCCTATGCCATACTCGGCTTCATGGGCTGAAAGCCCCTGACGTAACTCCCCAAGAAACATCATTGGAAACCTGGGTTTAATTTCTGGTTCTGCCCTAAAATTTCTCATCATTGCTTAGGAAACTGAAGAGGTTAGAGGTGACATCTCTCTACCTCCATTTGCCTCCTGTAAAGCAGGGCTTGCAGCAGTTTTTAGCCCCTTAGGAACATGAGGAGAAGGGAAAGATTCGAGGGAAGGGGTGTGGTACTCAGATTCGGTGGTACCAGAGACAGGCAAACCCTGTAGATGGTGCACTGGACTGGGATAAGCTTTTGCCCTGGCATCCTGGGCAGGTGCCTGCTACTGTAACTCACCCTGCCTGTGAGAGGCTTTCTGCCTGAGTTGAGGTAAATCCAGATTTTTCTCTTCCAGTCTGCTCGAGCTTTGCCTTGGGATGGCAGCAGAACAGATGGCAGGCCTGTGTAGCATTGGGTCAATAACTCTCAGGACCTCAGCTGGGAGAGGAGTCTCGCTGTACCAGCATCACAACTGCAGAGCCCAAAGTCAAAATATCCTAGCTCCAGGTCAATGCTGAGAAGAACCACAGTTCCTTATGGCTTCCCCAAATAACCACAAAAGTGCGTGTTCCAGAACAGCTTGTTCTACCTCAAGACATGTGGTTATTTCATCTAGCAGTGGGCTTTAGGGGAGCTACTTTATCACCAGCTGCAGCAGGGCTAAACTCTTTCCTGCCATTGATTAAGAAAATAAAAGTCACCAAGCACAGATTTTCCTGAAATCCTTGTGTGAAGCTCTTCCCCTGAGCATGCTCTCCACTGATTGTGTTCCTTTGCCAAGCCTTGTTAAGGCTTCTCCATTGTTCTTTCCATGCTGTCAATCAATCCCAGTTGCCTGTTAACACTGGCAAGCTTTGCAAAGACAAATATCCAATTAAGATCCTTAATTACCACCACGTAGCATTCAGATGTATTCACTGGGGAAGGACATGTGAAAGAAATCAAGGAAGAAACTGAGCAGAATGGGGGGAGGGAGGTGGACTCCTTCCAATGATTTTATTTGCTGAAGGATATAATTAATCTAGAATAATATACAAGCTTTTTTAAAAAGAAAATGAACATTTAGAGAATCTGAAGCTCACAATCAGCTGTCTCCTCTTTGAGAGTTAAATGCATTAGCTCCAGAGGCAGAAAAGAGAGAGAAAAATAGGTTTAGGATTTATGTGTATCTTAAAACAAGCGCAATCTACAGCCACTGGTGTGACACTGCAAATATTCCACATAATTTGCATCACAGGTGCAGGTCTTGTCGCTAAAGGGAAATGGCCTCTATTTGCCAGTTAAAAACATGTTGTTGACAGACCTCATCCTACCCTTCTACTGCCTCTCCAGCCCAGCCCAGGCTTCCTCTGCCAGCTTTACTGCCTGGGATATGTGTGAAAGGCAGCGCTGAAGACAGGGTGAGCAACAGGTAGGCTGGATTTGGGATTGAGAGAAGATGATACCCCATTGTTCATAAAGACCTCACAGGGGTGGAAGGGAACTTGGTGAAATGTGTTCAGCTGTTATCCCAAAAGGGTAACGTTAGGTAGTGATTTTGAGTGTGTCTGAGTTAGACATGTAGGTGACCTTCTCAGCCAGATGGACACCAAGTTCCTCTAGGGAATGTCTACAATGGAAGTTTTCCAGCATATGCATATATTGCTAGAGCCACGACAAAAATACTTCTGTAATGGAGATGCCATTCATACCACAGGGAAGTTATTTTCTCAGCTATTTAAATAGACTATGCTGTAATTTCTTTTTTCCAAGCATAATTTAAATTATGCTAGGGCCAGAACTCTCATGAGTTGGATGTGTATTCTCAGTATACTCCCAACTGGTATACCTCAACAAGACAGCAAAAATTTTTAATACAGAATAATCCATATACATGTTATCAATACCACCATTACCCCTTAGAAAGGGAAAAACAAACCTGGGGACAAGTAATTGTTCCAGTGTGAGAAGTCACACAGCTTTGCTGAGGAGCCAGCTGCTGAGTAACTCTGATTTTCCCACCTTTTATTTAACTATTCCCTCCAGTGATCTGTCCTCAGCCCTCAGGATATTGAGGACGCCAGTGGTTCCTTTATGGTTTTGAAATTTCGACCCCTTCTAGGCACTACCAGAAAACAAGTTTATACTCATGAACTAAACCCATCAAGAAATCACAGTCCAACCTCCTGCAAACTCTGCAGGACAATGAAGAAGTTGAACAGCCTTCAGAGCACAAACAACATTAAGTGCATCAGTGACTTGTGAGAGCTTACCCTCACTGCTGTAGTTGTCTATTAAACAGACTTGTAAAATATTACACTGTTATAAATGGATTTGCTCAAATTTTTGTTTCCCCCCCTTCCTTAGCCGGAGGGTGGAAAGAAAAGCATACATTTCTGTAATCCTGGAATCAAGACTGGTTTTGCCTAAATATAGAGCAAACCAAAGGATCTATTTTTTCAGCAAACTGATTGTTTTTCAAAAGGGAGTGACCAAGCAAGCATATATTGCTATGATAAGACTGAGAAGACCAAAACAGGTGAAAGGCCTTGCCCACGTGAACCCCCTCATGTCTGGCTGAGATTTAACCACTCCTTTGACAATGGTCCAGCCTAATTGTGTGAACAATGCACCGAGCACCAAAGCAGCCAGAAAGAATTCCTAAATGCCCATGGTGAGAGAGTTTCTTTAATTGAAGACAGGTTCTGCTAATCAGTTTCCTTTAGTGCAGGGCAGGGAGAGTGGGCTGGTCAATATGTATGTCAGAACACAGACAGAAATGATATACAAACGGTAAAGATGTGGAAATCTTAATTATTTTGGAAACAGGAGAGGGCACTTACTAATGTCAAGCAGTTTTTGAATATAAGGATGAGTGCTCCAATTGCTGGAAGATTTTTAAATAGAAAATGAATAAAGAACAAGCAGGATAATGATGTATTATTGCATACTTTATATGCAGACATATAAAGTCTATGTTATTCTTTAAATAAGGACAATTAGCATGTAAAGAAAATAAGAATCTACAAAGCAAGATCTGGATTCATAACTTATGCAGCAATAAAATTACTTCCCCTCCCCTAGTTTTATTTGGGGGAAATTATTTAGAATTTCTTGAGTTTTTAATTGTGATTTCTCAGGCGTGTCTAATGGGTCATATTTCAGCTGCAGCATAGTGTCTCTAGCTTTCTATTTAAGTAATACTTGGCTTTGGCAAAGAGAACAAACATGGCCTGGGAACAGTCTGCAATCTCCTCCAGTCAAATTCACAAACGTAATTCTAGGTTTTTATCTGCTGCTGCAGTGAGCTATTGAGAAAATTACATTATTATATATGCGATTATTAAGGTAATCATAAAATACAACATACTGACTTTGCTACAAAGTGCACATCACCCCCCAGCCTGCAAAAACCATCTTTATCTGCATCACATCAAAGCTGGCTCTCTGACTGCCACAATATTTTTTTGTCATCAGTGGCACACTAGGATACTTTATCCCAGGTTTTATCCATATACTCAGGAATGTTTGACATGACTATAAATAATTCAGTGCTGACACATAGATTTTCAAAAAGATTTAGTCTCACTTATAATGCAAGATAAAGCCAAGTGCCTGGTAGGAAGGAGGCAGCATGAAAACCATGCTCGAAATATTTTCTTTACCTGAGTGACTAAGCAGTGAAATGGCACTTCTAAGACTACATCTTTGTGGGAAAATGCACCCAGCTGAAAAGCTGGAATAGGCAGAGCTGGTGGAAAATCCCCGGCACAAAATCCCCAGAACAGCTCACAGCCCTTGATGGGAGAGTCAGCAATGAATAGTTAACACATTCCTAGCCTGAACAGATTTCCTTTCCACAAGTCATGGGTTGTGGAGGGCAAGATGATCTGAGACAAAACACTCTCAGGACACATTTTTCCCTGGAAGGCATTGCAGAAAACAGGGGTTAAAAAACATACAATCTGTGGTAAGAGGATGGCAAGTTTGCATTTTCCCAGATACAAGAAGCATGTGAAAATTCCCAAAGAAACACAAGCGTGAGTTTCTTAATTCTGTCCACATCATCAGGGTCTCAAGACAAAAGAAACTCAAAAAAGCAAAGGAAATAATCCAGCCTGGCTTCATCTTTTCTAGCCTGATAACAGTGAGGACCAAGTCTCAGCTCAAGGTCTAGGATTGGATATTTTGCTGGTTCCAAGGAGGCTTCCTTGGCTTAATGACCTCCAGAGCAGGAATCTCCAGCTAAGACTGGCTGGTGGAAGACAGGGGCTAGCTGTCCTTGCCTGATGCCGTTTTTGTCATCTCATGCCAGTCCTTAGAGCAAGAGGAGCAGAAAGGGCTGTTAAGGTTAGGATGACATATTTCTACCCTCCTGCGTGACATTTAGGCAAAATCCCTGTCAGCCACACAGAAATGCTTCAGTGGAGAAGCGTGTTGCAGGATTTACAGCAACACCAACTTGCCTTCTGGAGTTCAGGGAGAAAATGCTGCAGAACAGGACTCCCACCTCGGCTTTTTCCACTACCATCAAGGGCAACTTGGGACAGCAAAAGAGAGGGACCTTGAGAGCCATTTTTCTGCAAGGACACTGTTTCCCTGCGGGCCAGCCCGCAGCGCTGCCAGTTCCCCTGGCCCTGTGCACACCGGCTGGAGCCGATGTGCGGCACCTCGGCCTTGGCTCGGCCTCCGGAGGCACCGGAGGCCCTGCCCGGCTCCTCGCTCACCCGGCCTGACCTGCGGCTGGGCCTGGCACCGGCACCCGCTCCCTCCTGCTCGCTCGGACGCCACGCTGCCTTCCCACGGCCCAGGTGCCAGCACGGGGCCCTTCCCCTGCTCCCTCGCCCAGGTGGCCGGGCCCAGCCCCGCGGAGGGGCCGGAGGAGCGGCCCTCGGGCCGGGCAGCGAGGTCTGGCAGCGGCTCCGGGCTGGTATGCTGCCCAAACCAGTTACACCAGCGCCGCTGCCCTCCCAGCCCCCACGCCGAGCTGGCCAGGACACTGGGAGGCCTCCAGGCAGACAGGGGTGGGGATGGGACCTGTGGAGCTGCTATGGCTCCTTCTTGGGTGCTGGCCAAGAAGGAAAGCTGTGTGGCACCTTGACCCACGTGGTTTGGGACCAGCCATTGCAGACGCTTGCTAACATTACAGCATCGGCAGGGCTGGGCTGTAAGCAGTGGCGCATAGCGTAACTAAACAAGGGCCATCTAAGGAAAAATGTGAACCTCTCCATAGGGCTCCAGCTAGCCCTATGTCTCACATTTTCCAAGATGAATAATGTTTTGTTTCCCTGCTCTAAGCAGCCTTTTGACATCTTTCAGCCTTGGAGACCTTTCTAGTAAAATTTGCCATCTCACCTAGTTCCTGTAGGGTGAGAACCCTTTTCTAAAAGTCCTGTTCCTTCCTTTCCTTCACATACCAATCCAGTAGCCTGGGATCATACACTGATCTCATTTTTGCTGTCCCTTTCCTTTGATACCTATCTGCACTGTCTTCTGCTCTCATTTCCCTCTTCTGGTTCTCTAGATATTCCCAGATCCAGGGAAGCTAAAGCAGAGATTTCTGATGTGGACTTTGTGAGTCTGGGAAAAATATGCTTCTTGCTGGGAAAAGAGGTCAAGAAAGAGAGGGTAGACAAGAAGCCTGACTTACCAGGCTGATGATCAGACATTTTTTTCCCAAGGCAAGCTTTCCTGAGGACTGACACAGTAGGTAGGCGGAAAGCAATTGGCTTTCAGAGAGAAACAACTGGTGTTTCATCAAAGGTCACAAGGAGCATGTATGACCAGGTCAGGCCAGGCGCACCACTCCAAGCCCTCTCATCCACCCCAGCATCCCCATTCCACTGTAAGCCATACACCAGCTGCTCAGGCTGGAAGACATCTGGTTCATACTAAAGAGAGGACTTTTCCCATCAGTTGCTGTGTCTGGCACTGCTCTCCCTCTTCATTCCGGTGAAAGAAAAAACATTATCCTCCACTTGTACTCACACGTGACTAGAGGTTGTTCATGAGAGATGGGTCAGAGCTCCTGGGTAGATGTAGAACAAATGTCAGATATTAAGAGAAAATTTTCAAACCACAGTAATTTCACACCACCAAGTC
This sequence comes from Hylia prasina, assembly GCA_013397195.1. Classification (NCBI taxonomy): domain Eukaryota; kingdom Metazoa; phylum Chordata; class Aves; order Passeriformes; family Sylviidae; genus Hylia; species Hylia prasina. The sequence goes on from VYXD01008521.1 coordinate 141,414, forward strand.
ACAGCCCTTCTCTTGAAGCAAAGGCCTCTACACTTTTCTTGGTCTTAATCCACTGATGAGTTTTCTACAAAAGCGTAAAAGCAACACAAGCATTACTGAAAGAACTGACTTTATGCCAGGTACACATTTCCCACTCATAAGTGGAGTCTTAAAGTCACAACCATGCTTATCCATTTTGACTGCATTTGAAAAGAGAAAATGGTCCTCTAGGTATGAATGACACAAAATGCCAATATCCTTCACTCATCCTTGCAACACATGTGGCAACACTGCTTTGACGACACATCTGTCTCGGCCTGCAGCTCACCTGGTATCGGCTGTTGTGCAAGAGCTTCCTGAAAACCCCACAGTGTTTTTCCTGTGAAGCCAGCAGGGGCTGGAATTGGGTCAGGTTCTGAATGCAGCAGATCACTGCTTTGGTGGGCAGGGTGTGAGCAGCTGTCTGAGCCAGCACCACTCAGATGCTCTCCCTTTCTTTCCTGCACACCACTGATCTGTTCTGCTGCAGCACTGCAGGCTCTCAGTGTAAAGGCTGCAGGTAGATGAGCAAGGAGAAGGTAGGGAGGTTTTGGTTTCAGGGAGCTTGTGCTTGACACCATTTGGCTTGCCATGGGGTGGGAGCTAAAGCCCTGCTCATTACCTGGAAGTTTCATCTAGCCATTCCCACACCTGCATTGCTGGCGTGCCTGGGACAGCCCTGGCTGCTCGCGAGACAGACCAAGCAAACATTGCAGACAAAGTGTGCTCCAAGCTCTAACTTGTTGCAACACTTCTGGGGTTATAACCTGAGTCTGTAGATGTGCATTGTGAAAACTGGGCAGCAGAAGGGGTGAGAAATCAAACCTGCTGTGAGTGCCCGGGTGGCTCCTGTGTGCTTTAATTGCCTCTTCACCGTACTGTGTTACTCCTGGTGACCTTGACTGCAGCAAGAAGGCTGTCAGCTTAGACGAAGCACACACTTGCAGTGCTTAGCTGTCAAATTCCAGTTGGTGACTGTTGGCAGGATGAGAAGAATTACTTCTAATCCTCAGTGGTTCATATCTCACTTGCAATAGGCCCAAATTAGCTGTTTGGTTATGGGGCTGGGATCTGAATGGGCAACTGAAGCTGCTCTGACCCAAGAGAAAGGGCAAGGATTTGGGAGGCTCTGGTATAACTGCTTGTCTTGCAACAAATCTGTCATGTAACCATGCCCAAGTCACCTGGTTTTAGGCCCCTTATCTTGCTTCCCTGAATGCCATGTAAGCACTGTTAGCAGACTACTGGGGGCTGGTGCTCTGAGGTCTGTAGGAAGTTTGGTCTCTATGTATGCTCAGCAAAGTCCACAAGAAAGAACTGGCAATCACCAACACCCCTTTCCTGCAGCACCTCACATACAGGGATGCAAGGTCCCGGTTTACCTAGAAAATGCAGGACAGGGACATTTGCTCCAGCCCTTCCTGTTTCCCGTGCCCTGTGGATAAGACAGAGCTTCAGGCTCCAGATTTGAGAACAAGTTACTCTCTTCAATGCTAAATTCATTTTAAAAGCAGCAGCATCATTTTTTTTCTCACCTCCTCCCTCCCCACAAGAGCATGAAGTGCCTTTCAGGTAACAGGCCATACCCAAGGATTCCTCAGGATGTTAGCACAGGAAATCTTGGCTTAGAGAAAGCTGCTGTTGTTAGGACATGTATCACAAATGCTGCCATTGCTGCATATTCCCTGCCTGGTCCCAACCACTCTCCTTATGCTTCACGGCCTCTCTCCCACTTGACAGGCTGAAAATGAGGTCAAATGCTCTGGGAATGGTTTGTGCCACTCTTTTCTGTGTATTATAAAAAGGTCCAAATGAAACCATTTCTGAAGTAGCACTATATGAGCAAAGATGCCTAAGGTGAAGTGTTGTATTAAAGGCGGTGTTAATCAAACTGCTGCAGTTGACTGACTTTGCACGGACAAACCAGGTTAGAGAAATCAGTGAGCCATTCATGTCTGCAGGGACCAAGATGCCCTTCTCTCCCACACCTGAGCAGCAGATCTGGTTAATGATAATACATGGCTTATATTTGCAAGGTGCACCCATTCCATAGCAGCTTTTTAGCAGCAAATAGCAAGGCTGCACATCTGGACCCGTACTGCTGTCTGGCCAAGGAGGAGGCTGAATATCACCTGTCACATCTGCAATGAGAGGACATGGCAGAATGGATGGGAGGGAAACTAAATCCTAACATCTGGGACACAGCAAAAGTGTACTGTTAACAGACTGCAAACAAAAATTAAACCCATGTGATTAGAACCAGTACACAAAGCATCCAGACCTCTCATTTACACATCTCACTGAAGACATGGCTGGGAGCAAGTTTCTCTAGCAGTGGTGGGCCTTTTCTGCTTCACATGATTGGCACCTGCTGACCCGTTGTGCCTACTTTGGGCAATACCCTAGGTCCTGAGCCTCCATTCTCCTGCCATTGTCAGGACGACTCCAGTGCATTTAGTTTGTGCTATCTGATCAGATTGTAACCAGAGGTCATATAACTGTACAGACCATTAAGTACCAGTTCACTTGAGCAGCAGTAAATGGCTCCATTCTACCGAAGTACCATTACTCACACAGTTCACCTAAGTACTGGGATATCATCTCAGCAAGGCAATGAAGGCAATAAAAATGCAATCTGCCCAAGACATGGTTCTTACTGGGGAGATCTGGATGTGGAAAGTATTTCCAGATCCTTCCAGATCTGTGCTGCTTAATATGTAATGAAGCATGTTATAAGCAGCTAGATCTAAGTGTTTGGGACTGGAATATTTGGACACATGGTTTTGGTTTGTTGTACCCTGCCCCTACCTGCCAAATACAGAGGGTAGGCTTTTAAATGACTTTTCTTCCAAATGCATGTAGAAAAATATCACTGCTGGAAACCTCTCACTGTAGCACAGTTCTGTTTGTGCTGGAAAACCCAGCTATCACCACCCAACAAACCAGAGGAGTGATCTTGGAGGGATTCTTCTCAGCAAATGTCCAAAAATAGCAGATATTGCAAGAGGGTAGAAGGTCATGTAACACCCATGCTACAACACTCCTCTGAGTCTTGTTCCTTACCTACAACAAGCCAGCCACTCCTTTTCTTGCTGCTTGCTAGGCAGTTTCTAATTCACATAGTCTTTCTTTAGCTGCTGTTTTGCTGAGTATCTCACACATTTTTGAGGCCCAGTTTTCCAAAGAGCTGGGGTAGCCACACTGGGCTGAAATCTGTGCATTTCCAGGTTTTCTCTCTCATTTCAGTCACTGCCTCTGCCTCTGACTCAGACTGGTGTTTCTGATAGGATCTCAGAGAGGGAGGAAACGAGAATAAATAGCATCACGCCCTCCTCACGTGGGTTGTGGTGCAGAGCTGAAACAAGATGAGGAAGAGCCTGGGCTGGAGAGGGAGGGGGCTCAGCTGAAACTAACCCACATTTTGAGGATTCCTCCACTCTAATGGGGCACAGAAGTAGGGGCATTACCAGCCTCTCCTTCTCTTATCCCAGGATTCAAAGTGGCTATTACTGGCTCCTAACTAGCGGAAGCATGAGCTGTCTGTCCCAGCCTCCCGGAGCTGGCAACAAAACTGCCCTAAGAGCCAATTAATGCTGCCAGGCTAGATGAGGGCAGGTTAGCATGGCAAAGGTCACACACCCAGGGGACCCAGCCCAGGGTGGCCCTGTGCTTCCTCCTCTCCAGGGAGCTGCACTAAGGAGAAGTCAAGCACAGGCCACTTTGAATGGGTAATGTTTTGAATCAGTGGTGGGAAGCTAAAAAGCTTTCCTGGCAAGTAGGGGTAGAGAACTTGAGGATTTTGCCAATAAACAACTGATCCTCTGACCTGATTCAAAACCTGGTCTGGTGAGATTCAATGGTGACTCAGCCTCAGAGTAGTACTCTACATGCCAGGATACACTGGCCTCAATTTGGTTCTTAGGAGATACCTGCATGATGAAGAGCTCCTTATATCTGGCACATATTGAGAGTTTCAGGAGGCCACTAGGCTGAAACTGAGTCACACACTATTACAGTTAGTACCTTTCAGCCAGGAAGGCCTGATGATATCCCAGGCATGGATTCCTTGGTATCTCAACAGAGGTGAGATGGAATGAGAAGAGACATGCAGACTTTTGTAAAGGTCCCCTTGGAAAAAGCCCCACATGCATGCAGATGTCTTCTAAACATTATCAAATGCTTTTATTAGGGACCTACAGCTTAGTTCCTTTACTCCTCGGGTGCTGCAACATTTAATAAAATCCTGCCTCACTGGTTGCACAGTTTCCAATCTCATTCTTTGCCTCCACTAAACAAGATACAGCTACAGGGGCAATAGTGTAACTAGCAAACCTCAGTACTGCATTTGGAGTTTATTTTCTCAGATAGTAATAATAAGCCACACCAGCAAAAAGCCTCCTGCTGCTGCTTTTTCCTCTTATCACTGCATTTACAGTAAAGCTTGTGCTGATTGCAGTTGGCTGGTGGGAGGAGAGGGAGAGAAAAGGTACTTTTCAGACTCTCGATAGCTCTATAATTTCCTAGTACAAGATAAGGCCAGGTCATGTCATTGATCCCTGTAACACAGGACGTCCTGGGGTAGACAGAGGCAGGCTGCCCATTCTGGGTGAGGGACAGAGCCTTGCAGAAGAAAGGAAAGCAAAAGTTCACACAGGACTGAATCCACACCAGGAGATCATTTTTCTCTTTTCAGCAGAGTTATTATGGTGAAGATGAGCTCTAGTACGAGGCAGGAACAGCTGTTTATAACAGTGTGTGTTCATTAACATCTCTTCAATTGAAAGGACAAAATAAGCTGTTGGAAGGAAAAAAAGACCCAGCTACTTTCTGAAGAATTCAAAGACTTCATAGTCAACATCTGAAGGTCACCACATAAGACCTCCAGGAAACAGACCCAGTGGTTGTGACAGCTCTAAAAATAGACAGTAATTTTCAAATACCTAAACATTTTCAAACCTTCCTATATTCCCTAATGCAATGAAACAAGAGAAAATTTCTTATTTTCCAGATGACAACTCTTTGTCTCAAAAGGGGAGTGAAACAAGGAGGGGAAAACAAAATACAGTACACTGGGAAACACTGAATGTTAATATTTACCTGTTTTGTTACATCTTTTTTTCTTTTGATACTTGTTGTCATGTAGGCCTCTTTCTGGTGTCTGCCTGAGTTCATGCACAGGAGAACTTGACTCTTGATTTGCAAGGCACAGCTGTACTATATTCTAATTTTCTCAAGGCCCATCTGGGGAAAAAGAAAAGGAACAGTGTGTCACTTTATACCTTCACCTCATTCTCCTTGACCTGGGCTTTTGCTATCTCAGCCTGTTGTATGTCACTGTTTGAATAACACTGCTTGGCAACCCACTGCAGCCATGGGCCAGGCACATGTTCCCAAAGGGATTTTCCCTCTGCTCTTACGTGAGCATCTGGGTGCCTCCTGGTTTACATAACTCTGAGAAACATCTGGGGTTTAAAATTCCTAATACCTCAATTTGTTAAGGAAATGAAACATGCTTGTAGGATAAGGATGCTGTTTGCAGCTTACACCACTTGTTGAGTCAGAGGGAGGAGGAAGAGAGGAGAGGCTGGGTTAATGTGTGCAATTCTATGTCCCAATTCTTTTGATAATGGTTCTGGGCAGCTGATTGCACCTTTCCTGAAGTACACGGAAAAGGCCAGAAGATTGCTTTCTGCCAGCTGAGCTGAGGGTCAGGCTCTCCACACGACTGAGTGCACAGGAGGGCACGTTTCAGGGGAGTATTTTTAGTGCAGGGGAGCTGACAGACCCGGAGAAGGAAGGCGCCTCTCCAGAAGATAAATTGGGCAAGTGCAGAGCATCTGTCCATCCCATCCCTCTGCCAAAGCGCTCCCAGCTGGAAAGAAACCACTTTTACAGCGGTGACCAAGCTGCTCACTCACCTGCCCACCCACCTCCCTCTTCCCCAACCCCTCTCCACACTGCTGCAGAGCACCCTGCCAGTTTTTGAGCCACAAACACCTGCCTGGCAGGAGCCCAGCCCAGGTAAGCAGGAGGTGCCCCCAGAGTCTCAGGCAGCCCCCTCGGTGCCCCCAGCCAGCTCCTGCAAGGGTCACACCAGAAACCCAGCTGAGGATCACTGACGAGCATCCACCCTGCCCAGGAAGACAGTTGTTTTGAGTTTTTTAACACAGTTTCTATTGTTCAGGAGATTAAGGATGTAGTTGAGGCTTATGACATTTTTCCTCTGGGATTTAATTACAGAGGAGGAAAACCAAACCTGTATTTTTATTAACTCTTCCAAATCCAAAATAAGACATTATAAAGGCCCCAGCAGAGGCTTATTTAGCCATTGCCCAGGTTCTGACAGTGCCTGCTACCACATGTCCAGGGATATGCTAAGACATAGGAAGATTCACAGTGGATTCTTGTGGAAGGCAGCTGGTCAGCCTCTAGCACTGCTCTGCCGGTGGCAGTGTGCCAGGAACTGGATGGTACCAAAAAAATCTGTGTACTTTCATACAGGAAGGTTTTGCAATATTTTCCTTAGAGCTGCAATTCCTGCTACCAAGGGATTGCATAGGTACTTTGATCAAAGGGAAATGGGATTTGAGCTGTCATGACTGCGTAAAAAATCCTGGAAACAGAACCCTCTTCACCAATGTCCCCCATATTCAGGGAGCAGTAATTTTTTTTCTATTTATTCATTTGCTTCATCATGTGATTTCTGAATTTTGAAGGCCTCTTCCTTGATGACTAAACACTGAGATTAGTAGCAGTGTACACAAATACTTTTTCTTTGAACAAAGAGAAACATTTTTCTTCAGTTTAAGGCACCTTTTGTCTCTTCTTTTCAGAGACAGCAAGCACACAGTTCCCCCATGATCTCCACTAAGCTCTCTGCATACCCCAGCAAGAGCCTGGAACACTCATTTATTAAAGCAGGTCACAATGAATAAAACCCATCTCTGAGGCCACCTACAGATGTATGTAAACTCAACTAGAAATACTGCTGACAGGCTGAGCATTAGATTTCTCTTTGATGGCCATTGGTACACCTCAGCTAGCCAACTCACTGCTTAAAAACAAGATTAGATATTGAATGCAAAATCTTTACAGAGAAGACTTCAATAAACCGGATTTCTCATGCACCTTGAACTGTTTCATCTGCACTCAGTTCCAATTCCAGTAAGGGCTGCTAACACTATAAATCTTTTAATTAATACAAATGAATGTTTAGAAAGAACCAACTGGCTACAGAAAAGATTCCTTTGTGTCTGTCTTGCAAATCACACTGACATTTAGTGTTCGATCTCCTTCGACCAGCTGGTTTAGGGTACTTTGTCCTGTGAGAATACAAAAGGAGTTTCTGTTCTACACTTTTTAGATCACAGAATATGAAACTGTGACTTAGACCCAGGTGTGTACACGACATTAGTATTGGTAATTACTTTTCTTCTCCAACAGCCTTAGATTCACCTTAGAAGGATTTTTTTAAAGCGAGAGAGTAAATCACAACAATGTTTAGGAGTGCTTTACAGTAACCTTTGGTAGAGAGCACCTGCTGATGTACCAGCCAGGTCCAACTGATATTTGAGAGGAACTACATAAATTATTTCCCATTTTGCCATTTCTGAATAACACATTTACTCCTTTGTCCACTCTCAGATACCAGGGTGTACCAGTTTTTAGAGACCTGAATATAACCACACATTTTTCTCAGGGTGGGATTTTCTTTATTTTAAAATACATGTAGTTGAACAAGGACTGGTTGAAATGGCTTAGTTCTTTCTATAGATTTTTAGGTGAGTGCCTTTCTCTGCAACTGGGCTGTTCAAAACCAAATAATCCCTGTAACTCAGTGATGTAGGTAGGGAGTGGAACAAAGAATTTTGCCAATCTTAAAATCATTACATTCAGGATTCATTAATGCCTGGGGTTTATATTGGCCTGTATTTAAATCTTAACTGTGACCTCTTCCAAAGCATAGTCAAAGTAAATGAGATTACCCCCTCTGCCAAAAAGATGTGACATAAAAATTGAATGTTACTTAGCTTAATTAATCTGAATAGCAAGCTTTTCCCTTTCTAATTACATTGCCCAACTCTAGTTTTTCAAACTGCTATTTAGATAAACCAATTTGTGTGTATACGTGTGCAGTGTCAAGAACTATAAAAAGAATTAAAATTCTTCTTTCATTAAATTCCAGAAAGTAGCTTTTGCTGTTTTGTTCTAGGAAGTCTTGTAAAAAAATAATCTTGCAGTGAAGAAAAGGAAAGAAAAATGCAAACAAATGCAGTTTTAATGAGAAATTATTTTTGAGCATAAATATTAAAAAAAATCTACAAATGTGTTTAGTGTAAATGTGATAGGTGAATGAAAGAACATCAATTTTTCATTATCTGACACAACTGTAATTATTGCAACAGTATCCTCCGTTAATCATGTTGGAAGAGATCAGAAAGGAAGAGGTTAAACTTTTAATTGGTTGTTTCAATTCCAGGCAGCATTTATGTATCTGCATAACACTGGGATGGCTTAGGAATAATAGTGGGTGTACTGACTGTAAATAAGCTGCAAACTACAAGCCTATGAAAAAGTCATGATCTGATGTAATAAATCACAAGTCAGACAGCTCTTGTGGTTTGTGACATCATGGGAACTCAAAGTGCTATTTATAAGCTCTGACATGAACTGTCTGAGATTACTGCCAGTTCAGAAATTAAAATGTTTAAGATTCTTTTCTTATAGCCTTTCTTAGATAGGGTGACCCATTTGCAGCAAATTTAAACCAAAACAGAGGCAGGACTGCTTGGGGCCACAGGTCAGGTGAGGCCAGGCAGCACTTACATTCGAGGGAACCTAGTGGAGTTGAGTACACAGGAGTGGTTCTACTAAGCTGACTATCACTGTTGCTCTTTCATAACCAGTTTTTCTTCCAGCTTCACTTAGGTGACCTAAAACACCAATACAGAAATATTTGAGGAGTGCAAAGAGGAAAACATGGGAGGTGGATGAGGATAAGACGATGACGATGCAACAGAAAATGATGTGAAGAGACAGAAGGCTGGAAGAGTCATGCCTACTAAGGTCTGTGATCAGGTAGTGCAGTTTTCAGACATCACTGCCCACAACACTGCTTGTGGTGGCTCTTCAGGGGCAAGATGGTAACAATCAAATTCTTTGGTAGAGTACAGTTAAATGGTTTTGCCTGCACCTGCTTTGGTTGTAGCACCTTACACTGCTCCAACACAACTCCAAAAGCAGGTGAAGCATCATTGCAATTCAAGAAAAGGCTACGTCTTTGTTCCTGTGTGTTAGATGCCGCTGTATGATGGCAAAGCATTGTCTGCTTCTACTGGCAGCCCTATTCAGATCAGGATCAAAATATTTCCAGGATCAGGATCAAAATATTTCCAGGATCAGTCCCCTCCACACAGGTTAAGGCAGCGGTGGTGCATCAGCAGAGAAGGGCAGACAGCTGCTGGCACAAAAGCTCTGCTGAGGTAGCTGTGGAAGATTGTCATGTGTGTGTAAGGCTTCAGAGAACAAGAAACCACAAACATTTCTAATCTGATCAATGAGAGACACTGCAAAATCCTCAGGCACAATCACTGATTGATAAAATAGACAGCAGGAAAAGAGATTTGTGATAGAAAGGAAAAGAGAGTAATAGTGAGCCTCAGAGGCTTATAACTATTTAATTCAATCAGAAAAAGGTAACAGATGTTTAGTTAAAAGCAGCATTCCTGTTTAATTACTGCAATTATGCTGAAATATTTTGTTTGCACCAGATGGACTGCAAATTTCTCCTGTGCTCAAGACATTTATATGGCTAAGCAGCACACAAGCTAAACAGGTCTGCTCCTCCCCACAGCTGCTCCTCTGCATCTACGGCGCCAGCCCCTCTCTGAGGCTTTAGGTCCTCTGGATGGGCTCTCATAATGGCCAACACATTGTTGTGGCTGGGAAATGGTTAAAAAGTGCCATTTAAAAATGCTTTAGGGAAAGGAGGTGTCTGGGGATGTCCATTTCCCCCCATTTGCAGATGGGGAAAGGTACCCAAAGATGACCTTGCTGATAAGTCTAGATCACCTTGGTTATAGCAGTGCTGCTAAGGACTCTGTGGTAAACCTTCATGCAACACAGTATCAGGAAGGCCACCTCCTTTCCCTAAAGCATTTTTAAATGGGACTTTTTAACCTTTTCCCAGCCACAACAATGTGTTGGCCATTTGTTATCCTAATGGACGGGAAGCCCAACCTATGCATATTTTGTTTGCCTGTGATTTTTGCAAGAAGTGAGCCTGCCAGCTGACACTATTGTTGGTCTGCAGAAGAGGAAGCCCATTTCTCTGGTACGAAGGCATCAGTATGATTGGCAGCCAAAATTACAGGCAAAAGGACTAACTGCAGGTGCCAAAGAGCTAAAACCCAGAATGGTTAAGTAAATCCTGTATGAAATATGCATGATACAATTTCCCTGTTCTTCCAGGATCAAGTGACTGACTGTAATTAGTTGAATTGTTGAGGTAAAACCCACCTCCTAAAGGGACTTGTAAAGGATTTCCTACAAGAGGCCTCTGAGATTTCCAAGTCTCTTTTATGTTCACCAAACAAAACTGTAAAGCAGCCAAATAGTCTTGAACTGGAAGTGTCTCCTCTCTTTTCCTTCCGCTGGAAGGTGGAGGTGGTGCTCTCTTGAATTGCATGGTGGCTGCAGCTTTACCCTTCAAATGACCCCTGTATTTCAGTGGAAATAATACTGGTAATAGAGCAGGAAGGAACTAGGAGTGACTTGTCACTGCTGTGATAAAGAATTGCTTCTGTGGGGAAGCTTATCAAAGAGGTCTGCCCTGCTCTTAGGCATGAACACAGTCCATCGTACTTTCCAGTCAAGCTAAAAATTCCCAGTACCCAGCAGTAGTTAATTCACCCTTGGCATTTCCTAAACACATTCATCGCGCTAGAACAGACTCTGCTATCTCAAGGGCTGGAAAGGGAAAGCAAATGCCTGGGACCTGCAAGGCTGGCAGGTCAGGAGTCTGGCTAACAGGCTCCAATCGAGCACTGATGGCTGGAGATAGCGACCAGAAGCAGCTCCCAGCTGGCAGGGCTTCAGCATCCTGTGTGACACAAGTCAGTGGCGCTGGGCCAGGGGCCAGCACACAAAGTACCCTCAGTACAGAGAACTGAGATGCTGGGGACTGTGTGGCCTACCAAGGGCTGGGCTTTTCTCTGGCTTTTTAGACACAGCCTCCTACTGCTGGGGCAGCAGTACCCTGCAGGGTCTTTTGTTGGGACCACGAGCAGAGGCCTGTGTCGGTGTAAGGCTATTTAGAAATTTTCACTGGGGCCAAGGTGGGTATACCCCACCTGGCTTGCTGATATTACTAATCTCATCCTCCACACTACTCCACCAGAGATTTAGAACTCTGAACAGCCAGCATCAACCCTCTAGAGGCATCTGTACTTCACACAACCCGCTGAGGTTTGTGTTTCAGCACTGGAACTGAGAGCAGCGGAGCCGCCCCTCTGGTCCAGCCTTTTGTGCCCTTCCTCTCTGTTACACATTACACATTACAGAGTTCCAGGCCTGAACATGAGATGGGAGACACCTTCAACTTGAAGAAGCTTTCTCATTCTTCTGAGGTCTAAAATGCCACACCTAGAAATTTCTGAGACAGGAAGAGTTAGCATTTCAAATAAGCAACCTGATATTCAAAGCAGTTGTCTCTGACAGATTCCAAATCTTTAGAACAGGGTTATGCAGGGACACGAGTGAAGAGAAAACACTTGGATTAATGAAAGAACTGAGTAACAATAGATTTAATTAATCAATAACCACACACACACCCTTTGGAGCCACTGCTAGCCAGCTGGAAAGTTTCTCTCTTGCGTAACAAAGTCAAACCCTAAGTGCCTTATTGCTCAATGGAGATTTTTTTTTTAAGGCTTAGGATTGCATTTCATCTGGAATTACTGACCTTTCAAAAACATTGACCCTTTTGTGTGCACTTATGTTTTTTTCCTTCTGGTGAAAGGACGAGAGAAAATGTTTAGTGACATTGAACTGATAAACAAGGTGTAGATGTCTCAGAAGCATTTCTGTATGACTTCTCCCTAACAAACAACGTGTGCCAGAACACATTTTGAAATGTGGACTCTGAGTTGATAGCTCCCAAGGATGTACCTGCTCCTTTTGTACGTGAAGACATATTGGAAAATGTTCAAAAAATTTTATTTTACTTTTCTCATGATATGAGGTTTTCCAAGCACTACACAGGCAGATAGCTCAAGACAGAAAAACTGTCAACCTGAAGAGATGAGATGGCCATAAAAAGGAGAGTAAACAGTACTGAAGAGACCAGGCAAGGTAACACTGAGTAGCACCTATAACCTAGTACAGGAGTGGCTTATCTTAAACCAGAAAAAAGGCACTCCTCTTCTGGAATAACTACAACTGCAGGTAGAGCCAGATACGTCAAGGAAAGGCACCACTAAAATGAAACATGAAGAACACTAATTTTAGGCTAGTGAGCAAATCAGCTCTTTTAAGAGTGTCATTCCTGTGGCATGTGGATTTAATATAGCCCCTTCAAACCAAGCAAATCAAATACATACAGAAGGATAGACTTCCCTTCTCATGTGACCTAGCCTACCACCCTCAATGGGACACTCCAATTCATCCCCACACAAGCAGATGAATCTGTTGTACAGAAATGGATTCACTTGGAGTGCAGTTTCCTTGCTTCTCTTCCTGGGATCCCCCTTCATCACATACAGGTAAAGAAAAGGTGGATACTGATTCCTGATCTTTCACTCATTACCTGGTGTTTGGGAATCCAGGCACTGGAATTTGAGCCCCCTTTCCACAGTTCCCAGTAAGTTCAACAGTAATAGTTCTCACAGGTTTTGGGCTAGCTTTGGTTCAGCACAATGAAAAAACACCTCATACTGCCTTACTAATACTTTTGAGACCATGTGATCCTTCAGGAAGGTATTTTACAGTTGTCAGTAACCTGACCAATAAAGCACCTTGCTCTACATTACAAATTTCCTGCCCTTAAGATATTTGACCATGCTTTTAAGATCCAAACCTCCCCTTGTGATGCTTCTCCATACACATTCATTCTTTAAGTTTCAATAAGTATTCTGAATCACACAGATATTTAAGAAGCACAAAGAAAATTCCTATGAAAACAAGTACATATTCATAGAAGTTTTAAAGCTATGGTCACTGGTTAGATTCTAATCACTGCATCTAATAAAAATAAATTCAACAGCCAAGCACCAAATTCCACAGTGACCTCAGCACCATAAGTCATGCAATGCAATTCTGATTTTGCACACCAGAAGACTATGGAAGGAGCAGAGAACAGCAAGGAAAGCAAATAACAGAGAATCGCAAGTGCATGGAAAACAGTGGGTTTCCTTCTTATTTTGCACTTTGTACCAGCCTTGTGTTAACTGTTTTCTGTATTTTTTCATTTTCGTTTCCTGTCAACATACAATAAGCACTACTGAGTAATCATACATATATAACTCTATATAACTATCTGCAGCTCTGTACCAAATCAGGGTTTTTTTGACTAACTGCAAAGAGCTGACCACCAGCTTTCAGATCCAGGCTAGGCAGCTTGCATGAGAGAGGCAGGACACAGGAAGTGTCCATTTCTCTAAGCCAGGGCTCTGGACCTGATGTTGTTCTGCATTTCCATTAATTCTTTTCAGTGGTCCAAGCCCTGGTACTCTGAAGCAAGAAAGAGGTGGAAAACAGTCCTAGACACAGGATGTAGATGCTGAAGAAATTTGAGAGCACACAGAGGCCATGTGATTCAAATAGGCTTTTGCATTATTCATCTCTGGGCCACACTAAACAAAGCTCTGATAGACAGAGAAGTGCTGACAAACATCTAGACCCTAGGATGGATCTGACCTCTGGAACAGTTTATTCCCATCAGGTTTTGTGCTTCTCTGTCCTGTGTAGTGGAGCAGAGGGGGGACAGAGATATTCGTGGCAGGGCTGAGCCAAGGTTCCTGTTTGTGAGCTGGATCGAGACTCATTAATTCACACCAACCTGGCTAAACAGTCCATCCTTCCATGCCATTAGCAATGGCAGCATGACAGAGCCTGTTTTTTCACCACTGTGGACTTCAGACAGGACTTCTGGATACTCCAAGCTTATTCTTCTTGGAGAATATATATTTATTAGGTTATATAACACAAAGATAAGTAATTTCTACAGAACCTGGGCAACTTCCTTTCTGTCATAAACCAGTGAAATGTATCTGTTATCTCAATTAACTGGTGTTATTCCAAGTGAAAGTGATCATGTTGAAAACTGGAATCTAAAGGGAGAAAGGACCTTAGAGATCCAGATCTTGTTTCACTTACCCTTTCATACATCACAGGAACTGCACCAAAGATAAGGGAGTGCACTTCTTTGCTATGATCAAATCTGCACTGCTTCACTATCCCAACAGGTCCTGATTGAACTGCTCTCCTTCCCAGTGCTTAGATTGGAGCACACAAATAATCCAGCTGAATCAGACTATTCCCAGGACAAATACAGTTTGCTGGACTGAGGGCACAGCTCTTATCATCTTCCAGAATTAAGCTCTCAGTGTTTCAATTCTTACACATATGCTTGAGTGCTTTAGGTAGGATCATCAGTCATGATCTATCATTGTTTAGGATGCTCTGTGTTTGACATGGAAACCTCCTTTTTAAACAAAACCAAAAAATAAAGGCAAAACCCAAACCACTGAGATTATAGAAAATGAACAATCAGAAAATCATTTGGGATGAAGAAAGAAATCTAATGAAGCTATCGCAAAGCAAACATACTAGATTTTCATGTATACAGTGCCGAATCATATGTAGTTTTACTAAGAGAATTTACACTTGAGTAAATCCAATGTTTCAACTCAAACCCATAGGTGCTGTTTAAAAATTCTCAGCAATCTTATGTGTAGTACTTATACCATAGGTTATTCATAATGTTATTTAAAGTTCATGTATTTTACCCATGTGCTATTCAGCTTTCCCCTCTGATTTTGGACAAGGAATATAGACATCTTAATTTCACAGACCTCTCTCCTATTCCAGCTTTGAAATTGTGAACCACTTTAGCTACTTTGAGATGCTTCCATCAATAAAATTTTGTTAGAAGTTTTGTTATTTGCACATTTTGAGTGTAGTCACTGAGATATGGGCTAGATCCCACTGCCAGCCCTGAAGCTGCCTGTTTATACACAGGATAAGCCAGTTTGTCCTGCCACAAAACTAAGGACAAGGAACAGGGGTCCTTTCCCCCTCTTTAGCATACTCAGTACACCCTTCACAGATACTCCTAAATAGAACTACAGGGTCAAATTACACCTATTAATCTTTAAAGGTTCTTGGGGCATTTGTTTTCGCCAAACTGTCTCTTTCCCTTTCCAGGGCTGGTTGTTTGGAACACAATGGAGATTTCTGTTTATTTATATAATGAGATTACATTTTGCAGTCTTGCTCTGCTAGAACTGCAGACTTAGTACAAATCAAAGAAATGTGGGGCTGGAAGGATCTCAGAGGCCCCTTCCTTATGAAAAAGTAAACATGCCAACACTATCACTGATTAACAAAGCTTTGTTCTTAAGGGACTCCATGAACAGGGACTTCCCAGCCTTCAAGGCTGCTTCACTGCTTCTTTCTTCCTATTTTCAGAATAAATCTCCTTCTGATACTTAACCAAAATCTTTGTTTATGCAAACAAAGCTGGCCACTATTTGTGGCACACCCCTCCTGTCACAGAAGCGGAGAACAATTAAACCCTGTCCTTTTTATAGCTCTGCTAGAAGACAATTTCCCATGTTCCTCCTCAAATTTCTTTTTCCTAAACCCAGTAAATGCAATTCCTTCAATAATTTTTCTTTAGCAGGCTTTCTAGACCTGTGACAGTTTTCACTGCTCATTTCTAAACCCGCCTTTGTCTGTGTCTGAGACATGCTTTAGGTAAGACAACTTTTTTTCTCTGATGTCAGCAAAGAACTTCTTAAATATGTGAGATATGTCAGATGATACCACAAACTGTATCAGGTTTTCTCCAGCAAAGAGAATAAGTACAAATTCAGTAACTGTCTTCTTAGAAATTTTTTGATATTATTGTAAGAGTGTCCCAGTACTCTGGTACTGTCCAGCACACCATCATTGAAATCATCAGACTGAAAATGTCACAATTGCACACATCACATTACTTTTGTTACCATAATTATTGATTCTCTCATTCCCTCAGTCTACCTCTTTTTTCAGTGGTTGTGTCTTGTCTTGGACACCCCGTGGGCATTTTGTGGAAATGCTTGTCCTTTACTGGACCTGTAAACTGTCACTTAATACATTGAGACTTCGCCTCGGTAATATTGATGGCTTTAAAATTTGGGTTTTTGAAGTAACATAATAATGGCAAAGCACCTAAGAGCATAGATGTCAGGGACAGTAAGCTTGGTATTTTTGAGAGTGACAGGAAGAATTCAGATGCAAAAGAGCAGAGCAGAGCACTCGTGTAACACATCCTTTGCCCTGTAGTGAGAAGCCCAGTGAAGAGAAGCAGCTCAGGGCATTGCCTGCATGCTGGCACAAAGAGCTCCATGAAATTGCCCATTAAACTGGAAGGGAAGAGGTGAGGTTATATTCAGTACGTGGATGAAGGCTCCTTACCAAAAATGGCTTTGGTCTTGGGTTGTCATTGAACCTCTTTGTTCTCCTCTGATTTATTGAACAATGTGACTCTGTTTCTCTCCATGAATGTGACTCCTTATGGGTTACTGCAGTTTTGTTTATTCTTTATATCAAACTTAGGGACCGGTTTGTTTTTCCCCCCCTATCTTCATAGCAGATGAGCTTGTCTGATCTTTCATAATTGTGCTGTGCTTTTCCAGAAAAGCAGAGATAGCTGGGTCATGTCTGGATCATTTTCATAAAATACAGTCAGGGGGAAAGATAAAGGAAGTCAGGCTGTTGTAAATAGTGCCATACAATGTAGGACAGCTATTTAGGTACTCACTTCTCCCCTCACAGGGGTTCAAGTTTTCATCAGCCTTTTCTCTAGCTTGCCAGCACAAAATCACCAGGTGCTACAGAAATTGCAGGCAAGCCTGAGTTTAACAAGTTTTGTGCTTACAAACATCATCCCAGTGAGGTTCAGTGAGGCGAGTGAGCTGTTTAACAACAGAGATGACAAGTCACTCCACAGTTAGTAGCCTGGCACGTTTTTCGCAGCAGGCCAGCTTTATAGGCCTCCTGTTCATCTTTGTCACAGAGGCTGGGAGAGAGTGTCAAAAATGCATAATGGAACTGTGGTGGTCTAGGGAGATTATCAGGCCACTTAGTCCAATGTGCTTACCCACTTAAATATTTTGCTTCCTCTCAGCCCTTCTTTCTTACTGTTTCCTGTGATCCTGTGATTCTCCCCCTTCTGCCTGCAGACACACAGCTCTAGCTGTTGCTTGATCTCATTTCTGTGACATTTCAGGCACTCTTCCTGCTGACTTGTTCCATCTGGTTATTACCCTTTGAGTGAGAAGTAGCTCTTGCCTGCATCTCTGCCGAATCTCTGAGCCTGTGTGTGGAGTGTTTCGGCTCCTCCTTTCTGAACAAGCAGTCTTGAGCAGGTTTATAAATAGGAACTTTCAAGTTAATGAGAGAGGGTGCGGGGGTGAGGAAGAGAGAAACTGCACTGAAGTCACTTCAGAGGCAGCTCCTAATGCTCCTCAGCATGACAGCTTTGCAAGCACAGCCACAGAGGGGCATTTGGAGAAGGGACGGGTAAGCACTGAAAGGGGAAAGGGGTTTAAGTCTTGGCTCTGGCACAGGTTTTATTCCAACTTGGGAAAAGTCATACTTCCTCTCAGTTCCCCATGGGCTGAATCCTCTACCTGCCTCCCTGTCAGCAAATGTACTGTAATGGCTGTGGGGCAAGAATGGTCTATTTCTGTGCATTTGCTTGCAGATCAGTTAAACGAGACTTGTGTCTTGCTGGGATCTCAGTATTGTCAGGATAATGCAGACTTCTGTTTAGAGGCAGTGCCCTGACTCATACACACTGCATCCTCTGGCTGGGGCACAGCATGCACCTTGCACTTTATGACTTTCACCCTCCTGTTCATTTTTATTATCCCCTCCTGGGGCTGGTAAATACAACGACACAAGTCTGCTGGGGCTAAAATCCTTGCACTGACTTCCAGCCCACTTTTCACAAGGATAAATTATTTTCCTTATCTGTACTATGAAGACAAAACACAGCTAGGGTGACCTAATTCATACAGCTGGCATGTGGGTCAGCAGCTTCATGTTCGGGCAACGCCCTGCATGGGTTACACAGTTTGTAAATGCCAAGTGTCGCTTTATTTGGACTCCAAACTAAAAAGCAGGGACCTACACCAAAATGACAGCAGAGCAGAGACTGTGAGGCAGCTCTCTAATGCCATACAAGTATGTGTGACAAAAAAGAGGTGGGGACTGGACGCACTAGAGGCAGTATCAGACCTGAGCACCACATCCCACTCCTGAGAAGCTTTGCAGGAGTTACAAGGTTATTAGACAAGTACTCTCCACTTGCAAGTCCTTGGACTCGACGTGACATCTGCAGTGCTTAACAGATATATGGATGTGACACAAAGTCAGATGTAGACTAAAAACTGCTTACAAGTACAGTGGGTCATGGATGATTGGAACTGTGTCTGATTGCCTCCAAACATAAAAGTTCTACTGTAAATCATAGGAAATTCTGTCTTTGTCTGCAGTGGACATAATCCAGATTCATTCTGGTGCAGGAGAGTCAGAATGCAGATGTGTTTGAAATACTCTCTGTACATACAAAAGAAGTGATGCTCCTTCATGCATTACTTGTGTACCTCACACAGACTAAATCTCAAGCACACCATTTTCTCCAGCCATCAAATTAGGACTGATTTCTTAGAAAGACGTTAGAATGAAGTCCTGTCCCCCTTGTATTCTCTTGTTCAGAAAGTCCTTTCTGAAGATGTTCAGAAATTTTCATTTCCAATCATGGAAATGTTTTTAGATCTTCATATACACTCTCTCCTTCTGAGAGAAATCTTTGTTTAGTCCACAGTTAAAACTGATGACTAAAAACAAACTCTCTGCTTTCCAAACATCCAGCTGCAAGAACTGGCTGTTCAGGAAAGCAGCAAGAACCACTTAAAACATTCTGGCAATGTGAGAGATGAAGCATTAGCAGCAGATTTTCAGGAACCTGTTCAACATTTTGATGCATATCCAATCAGCAAGAGAGCAGCCCTCAGTTTCCTATCCCATCTTAGAAAGTCAATATCCAGTTTGTTCCTATGTTTCTATCCATCAGGGCTAAAGGCATTTTCAGTAGGAAGATGAGACTTTCTCCTCCTTCTGGACATTCACTTCTCCACATAGCCCTTGCAAAAATTTTCATGACTCTTACAGACAGTTTGATCAGCCCAGCTTGATCTTACTGAGGAAGTGTAAGATGTGGTAATGATGTCCTACCAGCAGGTTGCGTTCAGACAGCAATTTGGAAGGAGAATAAAAAGGTTAGTCCTTGTATTTTATTAGGTGAATGTGATGCTCCTCTGAAGCCTGTTGGCAAAGTTAAAAGGTTGATGGCATCTTTAACAAGTAGGCTGAACTGCAGCCAGCTCATGCAGTTTAACTGGAGACATACTGAACTTCTCAATGAAGTACTACACTCCTACTGCCTCCTGTAATACAGGGGAAACAGGTTTTCTACACACCAAAAAGGAAATTTGTTCTGGTGGTACTGGGAAAAAAAAAATCTCCAGTGCTGTTCCTACTGTCATGACTCTAGGAAATCTGCTTCTGTTAACACCCCAGGAATATGTCTTTCTGTAGTAACACAGTATGTCAGGAAAGGTCTTTTTCAGAACTTCTCCCATCCAAAAAATATGTTTCATTATTCGCCCTTTTCAGAAGCCAATTTTCTATCCAAAATTGCTTCTATGGCTCCAAAATATTGGGCTAAGTGCTTGTCTCACCTCTCCACAAGCATGAATGACACTTTCTGCTTTGCAGAGCGTGATGCACAACTGTACCTCCTGCTTGCTACCCAGTTTCCTGACTGCCAAATCACTGCTTTATCCACAAGAACACATTGTCTAACAGCAAACATATGGAACTGGACTAACTTAACACCTACTTCTGTACTACTTACAGCCAGGAGAAAAGGTCTTCAATTCACTGGGTGATCTGTTTGCAGATCCAGTACTGTGATTCCCAACCCACACTATGTGAGATCCCAGGTGAATTATTTTTAAGGAGTCCATGGATAAAGGCCAGGAAAAGAAAGTCTACTCTCTCCACAGGAACCCACAACTCTGCTAGAATTTTTAGTGGCTGGCAAATTGGAAGAATGTGGAAAACCATTTGTCTGGTGTAACAAGATAGGATATGTTCCCTCAGGCATAAAATTTTGGGGAACTGCTGAGGAACTCTGCCAAGTTGTAACAGTCGCAGTGCTTAGTTAGCACCTGTCTGTAAGAGCAGCATTTGTGACACATCTAGGGGTACACTGAGCATGTAGCTGCTATTTCTTATTCCATGCCTGGATGAGACACATCCCATATACATGGCAAGCTTTCTTTGGGGTCATTTTAAGCCAGTGTCAGAATCATAAAATCATAGAACTGTAAAATACCAGGTTGGAAGGGACTATAATGATCATCTGGTCTAATCTTTCTTGCCAAAACCACGGCATAGACAAGACAGGCAAGCACAAGTGGACAAATCTTAGAAGTGTCCAATACTGGGGAATCCATCACTTCCCTCAAGAGGCTATCCTAATGGCTGATTGACTTCATAGTGAAAATTTTTCCTCATGTCTAATTGGAACCTCCCCAGAAGTAACATGGACCCATTACCACCTGTCTTTTCCACGTGATTTAGAGCAAAACAGGGAGTCTCCACCTTCTTTGCAGCCACCATTTAAATACTGGATAAACACAGTGCTAAGGTCTACCCTAAGCCTTCTTTTCTCAAGACTGAGAAAAGCCACTTCTCTCAACTTTTTCTCATAGGAATGGCTTCTCACACCATTGATCATCTTTGTGGCCCTTCTCTGGGCTCTCTCCAGCTTGTCCACAACTTTTGTGTATAGCAGGGACCAAAACTGAACACAGTACTTCAGGGGTGGCCTGATAAGCACTGAGTAGAGTGGGACAGTGACTTCTTTATGGCTGCTGGTGATGCCCTCATTGGTGCAGCCCAGCATCCTGTGGGGTTGCTGTGAGTGAACAGTGTGCTGCATTACGCTGTTCGCCACCAGGACCTCCAGGTCCTTTTCCACCAAGCTTCTCCCCAGCTGGGTAGATCCCAGCCTGAGCTGCACTCCAGGATGTTTCCCCATACTTTATATCTGTCTTTGTTGAATTTCATAAGGTTTTTGTTAGCCCACTCTTCCAGCCTATCCAGGTCTTCCTGCAGGGTAGCACTCCTTTCCAAAGTGTCAACTTTTCCACTCAGTTTGGTATCACTGGCAAACTTCATCAAAGTTTGCTTGATCCCATTACCCAGATCACTTCCAGAGATATTAAACAGCCCTGGGCCCAGCACTGATCCCTGGGGAAGCCCACTAGTGACAGGGTGCTGGCTGAAAAGGAGCTATTTATTCTCACACCCTGGCTGCTGCTTATCTGTCAGTTCCCACCCTACTGCCCAGACCCCTCGTCCAGAGCAGACACATCAGCTCCCCTAGGAGGAGGCAGTAACCAAAGGAGAGAATGCTGTAGGAGAATACAGTTTATTCAATCACATGGAAAGTCCCATGTACAAAAAACTGCTCATTGCAGGCTCCTCTTACCCTTCCAGCTCCCCATAAAGCAACCAAGCCTTCTTACAGGGTGTGCACGAGCCATTCGCAACGAAGACATTTGTATTTTGGAAAACACAAGGTAAAGTTACACTGTCTTTGTACACTGACGCCAATGACATTCTGTCTAGCAGAATGGAAAAAGAGAATTTTCCATTTTCAAACTTTCTAAAAATCAAAAGGTCAGCAATGAAAAGGAGGAAAAGCTCTCTCGGCCACTTGAGCGGATTCAGCTCGACCGGAATGTGAACTGTACATTTGAAAAACTATACTTTATGGAAAACATCAAAGTTCTATATAAAATACAACTCAAAAATAAAAATGTTGCAGAAGAAAATGTCTTTTTTTACTCTCCTCCAGGTTACTACCCCAAAAATCCTTGTGGGATCAGTTCTCTAACTTGGATTTTTTTCCTTCACAAGTATGCTGCTCTTTGGTACAGTGCTGGATGTTCACTTGGCACCTTTCACACAGGAATCTTTCCCCCCACACCTGAAAGCTTTGCCCCATGCACATATAACCTCTGCCCCTTTTCACCATGGCCCTTTGCTCTGGCGGGGCAGAAAACCGAATATGAAGGAGGACTTAGAAGCCAGGGAGCTCTGCAGGAGAAGAGCTTTTCTCTCGTTAGGATAATGCTGCTATTGGCATACATTTTTTTGAGTAACAGAGCTAAAAATTAGTTTGTTATAGATACCCATGCTCTCTGTAGACTTCTTGAATAGTTTTGATGGGCTGTCTGTGCCTGCTGTGCCTAGCAGCAACCTCAAATTCTATTAAATGCCTGTGTTTTTTCATCACTATATGGCCTTAAAAAAGTCTTGTCTTGCCTGTAAAGCCAGACCTATTTCAAAATTGATACACATCAAGACAGAAGTGCCTTAAGAGGGACTATTTATACTTACTTTTCTGTCAGTTATCTGTCATAGTTTCTGAAGGCAAATGAAAAAATCCAAACTATATTAAATACCACAATTGATGATAACACACAGCTCCTGATATGTGCTCTCAGTAGTCTGTCTGGAGAGTATAGCTTCTGATTTTTGGATGCATTTCCAAGGTCACAGGAATCTTTGCACCCTTTACTGCTGGTTGCTCAGTGGCAGGTAAAGGATGTTGCAGCTAATGGGAACATGGACTTAATTTCTTATTAAAAATCACAGTGATCTCTAAAATGGAGGTGATGAATCTCAAAATATGTAAAGAAATATCCACCACTTGAAGAATAAACATGAAAAGTTCATTGGGTACAAGGAGCAGGTATTTGCACATAGTTTTTTTCAGTGTGTTACACATTAAATTTTGGACTGAATTATCTAAAAGTTCTTTTCAACCTAAACAATTCTGTGATTCTATGACTTCAGCACCAGTGTCTGGAAACCAGATCTAAGCATTCAGGTTTGAATGTCAGCAAGGAAATTTTTATAAGAGCAGCTCTCATGCCTCAGTCTTGTTAAGGACCAAGTCACAGTGCCTGCCAAGCACTTTTATAGGGAAAGCATAGCTAGGAAGCCGTGTCTTCATGGAATTCTACTTGTACTAAGCAACTGCAGTTTCTGCTTTCACTGCAGAGCACCAGCTCAAACCACCTTCCCTTGCTGTCTTGCTGCATGTCCTGTTTGCTGAGTGCTACCCCAGCCAGAGACTGCACACTTGGTATCAGCAGAGGTACCTATAGAAGGCCGCGTGGCATCTGGGTACTTGCTTATAAAGTTTTACCCAGTGGCTCTGCCTAATTTCAGGACTTTTCCTTCAGTTCCCTTCCCCACTCTTGCCCACAGGCAGTGGTTGTCTCCATT
Source organism: Hylia prasina (assembly GCA_013397195.1). Taxonomy (NCBI): domain Eukaryota; kingdom Metazoa; phylum Chordata; class Aves; order Passeriformes; family Sylviidae; genus Hylia; species Hylia prasina. Next base: position 165,069 of record VYXD01008521.1, read on the forward strand.
ACCTTTTCCACAAACATCTCCTATTTCCCCATGGAGTTCTATTAAGCCAAACTCAGCGCAAGCCTCATCTACAACAGTGAGCACTAATGGGATTTTATTACGCACCTGGCAACCCCGGATCAAGAAGGTACCATGTTTATAATGTACTGGAGTGGAGTTGACAAGGCATCCTTAATTTTTCTTTTCCAAGCATCCCTCTTTATATTTTTCACTCTGACAGTGGTGAGCTTTTCCTTTCATTTAGCCCTTGTTTTATCATAACCATTGGAGTTAATCTTCTCACTGCTATCATGGCAACTTGCTGCTCCAATGGCCCCATTGTCTTGAACCTCATCTGGGAAGCCCAGGCACCAACTTATCTTCAGGGACAGGTTTTGCAGGGCTGTGTGGCAGTTACACCCCATGCACAAGTGGGTGGATGTACCCGCTTTTCACTTGCTGTCCTTCACTGCTGAACATCTGAGTGCAAGCTTAAACTGAGGCGAGCTCAAGGTATCATGGAACCATCTGGGAAAAGACCGTTTAAGATCATTGAGTCCAACTAAATGCATCTGTCTGTAAACTGCAGCAGCTGGAGGGCAGAAATGTGACGCCTCACACAGAGGTGTAGACCCTTCTTTCTGCTCCCACCCCTTTGTTAGATGTCTTGCCCCAAATCATAGCTGTGTTCCACGAGGTCTTTCTGTGGCCTGTGGCTCTGGGCATTTGCCCTGCTTGCTTACTCTCTCTTTCAACAGGCTCCAACTTCCTCCTTTGTTGTAATTTCTCTCTTCCTTGATTCATACCTTGTCATAAACAGTAGGAGATAAAGTCATGCCAAAGGGGACACTGTGCTGTACAAACATGAAGCTGTGGATAACACGGTTTTCCCTTTAAAAAAACGCTCCCTTGTCTCTGAATGGGAGCTCTTTTCACTATGACGTGGTTGCACAATGAATTCCCTGCACCGAGACGTTGCTCACAGCCTTAAGACAAGGCACAAAGGGAGTGCAAATAAATGAACAATACGGTGGAAGAAACAAAGAGCAAAATGAAAGCAAGCAAGCAAGCAACAAAGGGGAGAAAAGGAGAGGCAGGCTGCAGTGTTTAAAGCTGTGCCACACAAAACAAACACCACGTAAAATGATGCAGATCTTCTGCAGACCTGGGCTGGCATTTCCATGGAAATGGGGAGTCCAGTCTGAAGAGGATGTTGACTCCAAGAGCAAGGACAGAGCTGGCAATTAAAGGACAAGTTTCACATTGGCCGATTGCATCCCATCCCATGGGATCCCACTAAGGTGTTAGAAGGACTTTTCCTGCTCCTGAAACACAGCCATATATGCAGTAACAGATTAGCAATGAACAGCAGCAGCACACAAGCAAAAAAAGATACTTTGCTGTTGCATGGGTCCCATTTTCTTTTGTTCCCCCAATTCCAAAAGCCCCTCTAAAAATAAATATTCCTCACACCCACCAGTAACTGTACAAGACCGACTGACTCCCTTTAGAGAGCCACGGGGAGTCTTCTACCCCAGAGTCATATGAGCTTGCTTGGAAAAAAGAAAAGGAAAAGATAAAACATGTACTGCAAAGAGCTGGGTGCATGGGCTGTTGTATTGAAGGCTGGCAGGAAAAGACATAGAATCACATCAGCAAGCTCAAAGCTGTACTCACAATGTCATCCACTTCTGCAATTTTGAATCAGGTACTTCTTCTTGAATACCAGTTTGCTCCTACATCCTCCTTTCTGATCCCCTCAGACCAGCCTCCCTCTACAACTCATTCTCACTTCTCTTCCTTCTTTTTTCCTTATTTTACCCTCGCTCCTTCTAGTCACCAAAGCAGGCCCCTCCTCACTGAGCTCCCATACCAAATTGCCCCAAAAACCTGCACCAATGTCACTGCAGAATTGTTATCTGCTGGATGCTGAACAGTCCTATGCAGATGACAGCCTTTCACACAACATCAGAGCTGTCTCTGGAGATTTTAAAGGCTTTTTAAACACAGGCACTCTACCTTGGTGTCATGTACAACACATTTAATGCAACAGGATCCGGATCTCAGTGTTTTTGTAACACAGAGCTCTTGCTGGGAACCATCTACCCAGTGTAATGTACAGTGTGCTACATGGTCAGCTGAGCCACACCTACTTAACTTGGCTTAAAAAAGCCTTGGTTTCCTTCACCTTTTATTAATCATGTACTCATGCTCCTGCACCTCACTCTTGCTTGAACTGAACCCAGTGTTTGGCCACCTGGCTGTGGAATTAGCTCAGTATGAAAAGTAACTTTCCCCTCAAATATCTGTCTGACATACAACATAAATGCTTGTACCAGCATCAATGGGACAACTGGGAGAGAATGACAAAAAACAACTATGGTGAAATGGGAGAATTAAAAGATTTCAGCTGGTTACTGCAAATCATAGCCCTACTGCACTCAGCAGTTGCAGCCTTCTAGACAAAAATTGCTCAGCCAACTGCATCCTGAATGGCATCAAAAGCTCAACCCTTAACTGTGAGTCCTGCGTCTAACTACCTTCCTGCAATTAGACAACAGAAATGTATCTGCCACAAAACAACACCTCCTCCCTCCTTGTTCTTAAAACATGTGATTCTTACGTGACTAGCCATGACCTACAATGGCTGTTGTTTATTACTTGTTTATTACTATCTGCCTGGAAAATCTCGTAGGGTAACAACAGAGATGTCTGTTCTTTACGGACATTCCTTTGCAAGGTAACTCTGAGGATCTCAAACCCCGTTGCAAACATCCTTTAGTGATGACTCACAGCACCTTCTCTCATTTATGTTTAATGCTAAAATGGAGGCCACAGTGTGTCAGTATAAAGAATGTGATGGCAGCAAAGTCTTCAGCAACTGCTGCTTCTACCTCATCCCCACTCCTCCTTTTTGCCACAGCCACCTCCCAGCTGGCTGAGCCTCAGAACGGTGTTTTGCTTTATAAACCTGCTGGTGTAGCTTCCAGATGAAAAACAAACAAACCCAACACAGGGGGTTTTATTATTCTTGTATTGCTTTATAATCTCTCAGTTACCAGAGGGACAATTCTGCTTCGAAAATACTGACTAATGATGAACATGGTGGTAACGTGTCAGTGTCAGAGGAGCAGGAATGAGCTGTGGAGGAAGGAGAAAGCAAAGCAGAGGGTGATGATGATGGGAAGTGAAGTAGCAATACCTAAAGCTTGAATTACCAAAGAAGACTCTGTGTCATCAAGCCACCCTCCCAGGCACAGGAAAACTGAACAACTTGTCCACAGAAAAAGAGCAAGTTACTGGCAGAGAGTAAAATTTTAAGATATGGTGACTCCTACTTATCTCCTCTCTCAACTCCAGGCATGGTTCTGCCCTGCTTGTGTGAAATCACAGTGACAAAGTAACTAGTACAAATCCAGCTAGTGGTTGTCCCACCTATCACTATTATTAATATTTGGCAGCTCATGAAAATTTCTATTCTGGTTCCTAAAGAGAAGAGAAACCACGACATTCAAAACTTGAGCCAGGCCTTGTTTTTAAAGGTAGCATGCACACACACACAGAGGTGATTTACCTCTGCCTTTTTCCCTTCCTTTTTTTCACTTTGCCTCTGCTACCATAAGAAAATTGCACTAGCTAGATTTAAAGAGGATCTTACAAAGAAATGTTTAAGTAATTTCCAAAGATTAGTTTTAAAATTGTGCAAAGGGATGGGTAATCACCTCTTAATTTTCAGAGGGCTCTTTCTATTGAGGAAATCTCAGATGTGTCACTAAACTGGTACTGTGGAACTGGTAAAAATGTCTGCATGGATGCTCAGCTTTCTGTGATTAGAGCCTATGTCTATAGACTGAGGGAATAATTTTCAGTCCTCAAGATATTCCACATTCTCTCCCTGCATGCCAGCACAGGGCAGCCTCCATGCAGGAGCTATTTGGACAGTAGGGTGCATGGGAGCAGCAGGGACGCTTCCCCAATTCCATCCACAACTTGCTGTGGCAAATTCCTCCCTGTTGTGCTTCCAGAGGCACAGAAACACCTTCCAGCATTTTATGGGATTCAAACAAGCCTGCCATACATATTTTGTGTATCAGACAATGGAAAGAGAATAGAAGGCTACATTTTAAAGCTTTGCAACTTACATTCAACAGCAGGGCCTAGCAATTTAGTAAGCAATTCTTTGCAAGCCTGTGATACAGTTAAACCATCTCCTGGGTTTTACTCTGCAAGCTAGCTTGGCTTCCCCACTTTATTGCTGCTCTCACTGGGCTTAATATTCATTCTAACTTTTGGATCACAGAAGGCACTGCAATCTCCAAGTCAGTGGCCTTAATAGGCTAGAACTACCCCAGGACAAGTGTTCCTGAACATCAACCACTTCCCCAACATATGATACTCCTTCTGCTTCTACCTGCCAATTCCTTTCTGTTCATCACCTCCCTCTGGCTGATGACCACATTCCCTCACTCCTATAGGTGCACTGACTTGGCTCCCAGCTGTGTACAGCTGGCAGGTCCCCAGGGTCCAGACAAAACTGTGGCTGTACTCCATCACATTCTCTGGATTAGAGTTGGTGTTGGTCTCCTGCTGGAGACAAAAGAGAAGCTGTTCAATTTTTATGTGCTTTTCTGTCGCTGTTGAAACTCAGCTACAACTTCCATGCCAAGGGTATCTGAGGCAGAAGCCTTCTGGCCACACTTCCATCTTTTACCACTTTGCGACCTCTCTCAACACCTCTAACATGAAGCTTGTGTAGCAGGTTTTTGTAGTGCTGGAAGAAAGTGGGTTTGGCTGCAACACAGAGAAGAATGCTCCCCTTGCTTTCCTGGATGGATGTAGGCACATGGGTATTTTCCCAGTCAGCACAACCTCAGCATTCTGCAGACAAAAACTAAAGATGCTGTTGCAAACATTATGTGCTGGCATGAAAGAGAGAGAAATTTCCCATAATGAAGCTAGTATTTACCCTCATTGACAATTTGGAGGGGTGTTTATTGTCTTTTCATCTGCTTGATATGAGACTCCATCATGTTAGTGCTAGATCTAGTGCAATAGCCCACCCTGCAGAGGAGGGCAGCTGGAGATGGAAATAAAGATGCTCAGTACAATCACACAGACTGTTACCATTTGAATTAAAAGAGCATCCCTGTTACAAAAGAGTGCTGGTTAGATCTTTCCCTCCCAATGCAAACAAGAATGGGCAGGGATGTAGCTGAGAAAGGGAAAAAGTAGCGCAATGCAAACATAAGGAGAAACAATTGATGCCATATGTAAACAGGTGCAGGGCTGGCTCTAGGAATTAATGAAGCCATTAACTTCCCCGAGCGGGAAGCCAAAGCACACAAGCCAGCTATGATCCAGCTGCCCATTTTGCCTATTCCAGGGTGCTGGAGAGTCACACTGTCTTCTGCTGACTGGGGACAGAATATAGGCATAGCTGCTTTTTCCAACATCAGGGCTAACAGCATGATCTGTTCTCGCTCCTCTGATCTCTACACAGGGTCACCACCACTGCTCCTCCATCTGTGCCCCATCCCTTCCATGTTCTATCATAGGAGCAGATCACAGGATCATACATCAAAGGAGGCATGTTGGTGGATGAGAAGCTGGACATGACCCAGCAACACACACTGGCAGCCCAAAAAGGCTGAACATATCCTGGGCTCCATCCAAAGCAGCTGGGTCAGCAGGGTGAGGGAGAGGATTGTCTCCCTCTGCTCTGCTCTGCTCTGCTCTGCTCTGCTCTGGTGAGACCTCACCTGGACTCCTGCGTGCAGATCTGGAGCCCCATGATAAGAAGGGTGTGGACCCGTTGGGTTGAGTCCAAAGGAGGCTACAAAGATGATCAGAGGGCTGGAGCACCTCTCTTATAAAGACAGACTGAGAGAGTTGGGGTTATTCAGCCTGGAGAAGAGAAAGCTCCAAGGAGCCCTTAGAGCCCCTGTCAGTACCTGAAGGGAACCTACAACAGAGCTGGAGAAGGACATTTTACAAAGGCATGTAGTGACAGGAAAAGAGGGAATGGCATTAAACTGACAGAGATTAGGTTTAGATTAGGTGTTAGGAAGAAATTCCTTACTGTGAGTGTGATAAAACACTGGAAGAGGTTGCCCAGAAAAGCTGTGGCTGTCCCATCCCTCCAAGTGCCCGAGGGCAGGTTGGATGGAGTTTTGACTTGGTCTAGTGGAAGATATCCCTACCCATGGCAACGGGGTTGGAATTTGATGATCTTTAAGGTCCCTTAAAACCACACCATTCTATGATTTTACCTTAGTATCTGTACCTCTTAGTTAGGGCAGCTAAATTCACTTCTGCTAGGTTGCTGAAAAAACCTGACACTGCTCTGGAGAGGTGCTGTATTTATTTAAAAGTGTGCTCCATTTGCAGTATGAAGGCTTTTGATCTTACCAAGGACAAGCTCCCATTTAAAAAGCAGGTTATCTGCTGTAGCTCCTAATGGGATGACAACCACCAGCAGCCCCTGCTTAGAGACATGGTGAGCATCCTTACAGCAAGGAGGCCTGTTTATTCTTTCCTGGCAGAAGCACAAAAGCAGCCTTACTTCCAAGAGCTCCGTAACAAACCAGCTCAGTGTTTGTCCCAGGTTGGCCCCAACACCTGGCACCTGGCACAGCTCGCGGCTGAATTGCATTCTGGTGAAAGTCACCCTGAAGTTCACATGCAAAACTCACTTCTAACACAGCTGTGTTATTAATTTGTTGAATGACAGAGAGAATCGCATGGGATGCAGGTAATAAAGGAAGCAGTATGTTTTAAAACTCAACAAAAAATACTGATAGGAGATTTCAATAACTTCCAGCAGGAACTCATCACAAAGGAAACTCTGTTTACAGCAGCTCCTCAATGCCAAAACATTTAGTCTCATTATTGTAGATGCTTAAGCAATCATGTCTTAGACTGCTTTGTTTCATAGCAGAATTGATCGCTAAAGATTACAAACTGAGCAGTAACAAAAGTTCTACAAAGGAAGACACAAAAGCACACTGTTGAAGAGTTATAGACAAAATATCCAAATAGTGCAAGGAAAATGCTCACAAGTGTAGACTTATGATCATATGACACACAAAAAGAACATCACCAAAGGGACAAAATCAGCCACTCACAGATAGGAAATGCCAGGATTAAAACTGCCTATGAAATCTTTGTGCTCTGCTGGTGGTAAGACACTGCAATATGATCTCCAACTGCAGGATCACAAACTCTTTTGTCTGAGGAGCCCACATCATACTCTGCACAGGCAAGGGATGAACATGAATGCTGATGCTGCAAACAACTGATACATGGCCTGCACAATACTGGGTCATGGCAGAACAGATCTCATCTGGATCAAATGCAAGCATACCATCACATTTTAATAATCTTTTCAGGCAAAGCTCACAGGATTTAGCACTGTTAGGAACCATTAAATTCATATAGAGGACTTACACCAGCTGTGGAAACACAGACCACACTTGACTCATCACGAAGTCAGTGAAGCGCAGACAGACTGTGCATGATATACAATCTGCCAGAACAGAGTGTCCCTTCACTTCTTTAAAAAGCATTTGACACAGCAGAGTAAGTATATACCATTTCAGCACTGAGCATCATGCAGCCATGGTGCATTCACCCTGGTCCTAGAGTTGGACTTTCCATCTTATACAGTCATGGATGGAATAAACAAACATGCTGATCCTTCCTGTCCTCATTCCATATGGATCTCTGCACCTGGTATCCTGCCTGCAAGCTGAATCCTGCACCTAATGCACAACTGCTATTTTCCCTGGAGGTATTTCTCCCCAATACTCTCAGCACAGTATCACACTGCAGATCATGGCCCAATGAAGTGCAAGGGCAACTAACTGGGAGCAGCTCTTAGAAGTCACAAGCTCTAACTCTCTCTGTCTCACAAGTTTAGACTTGCAATATAAAAGGAATTCTCTTTTTCAGAGTTCTTCCTCACTCAAGAAAAGTGGTCAATAAATGCAATTTGTAATCTTCCATAAAATGGAATTCCTGAAGAAAAAAACCTATAGTCCATTATAGTTTCACTTATCTATTTAGCTGGCACAAAACTTCTGCCAGCAATGCTTGTCCCTCTGAGGCCATGCAGCAGTATCTGGCAGCTCTATCAACCTGTGCACCCAAGAGCAGGTAAGACCAATTGATAGCACATGGATGACTGGATTTTATTCCTGATTTCTCTTCTGCTTTGTTTCTCTGCAGTTGAGACCATTAAACTGAGGGGGAAGTAAACATAAACTTTTGCTTCTTTTGTTGTGATTTGTTCTGTAGATCTTCCACAGCTTCCTGTGGGACTAGTCCCTGGCACTCAGGTCTCTCTTAGATTGTTCTCTCTTCTCCCTACCTCCCCATTAACCTGGTGACAAGTATCTGCTAATAGCAGAGGATATGCCTCAAAAATTCATCCACCAGGCTTAGATGGAAGTCTTGCTTGATGTCTGCAGGAAGAGAAGTAAAGGAATTCAAGAGCTATTTTGAGAATTATTAAGTATGCTTGTTAGAAAAGAGATTAGCTTCATGAAAATCACAGCTGGTCTCTCTTTTTCTATTTTCACATTAGATTTAAAGTGACTGCAAGTTCAATAGCTCTGAGGTCAGAATACAGCTCACTACACTGGAAAATGTCCACTTTTTGTTCAGCTTCAAGAGATGAGGGGTATCATCCTATTCTTGGAAATGAGAAGCAGAAGTTCAACCAGAGAGGCCATCTAGTTTCAGATGCAGACATGGACAAAAAGTACCCTCCTGACCTATAAGTCTTCTGTATTTATATTTAGCAAATTACTTCAAGCCTCTTTCATTCTTTGAACAGGAATAACCCTTAAAAAAAAAACTTTAGTCACCTTTTCAATCTTTCTGAGGACAAGCTAAGAACAAGCCTGCCCTTTTTTCTTGTCTTAGTCCAAATTTCAATTAGAAAACTCTTTCGATGCTGAGATCACTTTCTTTGCCTTGGAGAATTATTACAGCATCCACACTTTCATCCCAAGGGTGAATAATATATATTCATGTTGGCAAGAATTTCTTCCAGCATTGGGATAAATCCTCGCATCTCCTCCTGGATTTCCCTCACCTCCAGACCTAGTTTTGACTTCCCTTACTTTTTTCATTCCAGCCCCTTAGATTGATTCTTTTTCTTCATCTTTTCTCTTGGTGGCAAGAGAAGTAGTTTGGGAGACCACCAACCTTGCACCAGCACCTTTGATTGGACACTTTCTCCAGGCTCTTGTGTGAAAGAAAGAAAAGCCCAGGCACTGTGCTGAGCTCATCAGTGCCTTCACAGCTTTATAAAGACAGGCTGACATCACAAAGCAAATGAAGGTTCTGGTATGGCTCTGCTATGTTTTTCTTTGACAGTGGTCTTTCTCATTCACCTTTTGATGGAAACTCTATATTTATTAAATCTCTATTGTCTCAAATAACAGCAGTAAAACCTTTTCTGAGCTTTATGTTTTCATGTTTCACAGTAATTGCACAGGTATTTTTCTCTGGATTCTCTGGAGAGCAGGCTTTTCATTTTTGTTCTGCAATTCCAGGTACAGTTGGATGTGTGCCTTTGTTCCTATGTGACTTCCCATGATTAAAGATATTATGAGGACAATTAGGAACCAGCAGAACAGGGTAGTTTAAATTTCTGATCTCTCTCACACATTAGCTCTTTAGGAATGTTTGAGCCAGGCTACAAATACGCAGTTTATCTGTTCTCTGTCCCTTTTGTAAGCTGTTCAGTGATTTCTTGCAAAACTGCTGGATGCAGTCAGATTGCTTCTGCATTGTTTTCCAGAACTGACTGCAGTAAACCTGGATATGCAATCCAGAGCTCTTGATAATAAAGGGAGGCTATATAGAATAATTAACATTTTAGATTTAAAGTTAATATTTTGGGGGTTTTTTTCTGAATTTTGATCTAGTGCAAAGGGTCCAATTTCTGCATGTGCTTTTATCCTGGAGATTTTAAGTAGGTGTGTTGACAAGCTTGTTAGGAGAGTGGCCTCCTCTGGTAAAGTCCAGTGGCTTACAGAAAGTGTGGAACTTAGGAAAAGCAGGTTGAACTCTGACTTGCTGAAATGTTCAGTGTGTTCTTGGAGAGTCTACTTTATCCTCTCGTCATACAGTTTCTAATGAGCCACACGGGTGCAATAACAGTCTCTTTCTCACAAGGCAGTTGGTTAGGTATTTGTAACATAAAGTAGTTAAGTGATGATGGTGCCAAAGGACTTGGAATGATGGGTGAAAGGGGAAGAGGGGAATGGTCTGAGTCTCATCCAAAAATGACAGAGGTGAGGCCGAGCCTGAAGCCCAAATCATCTGTGCCTGTGACTAATGTGTCTGTGCCCAAAATACTCTAAAAATGTAATTAGGAGGTCCAGGAACACAATGGCACATTCTTATTTCTTGCTGTTCATCTGTATTTCTTATAATCTTAAGGGTTTCAATGGTATTATATAAAAATTATATAAAAATTAAGAACATATCTATGTTAGCTCTTCAACACAAATGCAAACAAACCCGTTCTTTTCACAGTTAGAGCTGGTGGCCGTAGCAAAAGGGATTTTTCTGTAACTGCCCCAGTGAAAGTACTACTGTGGTGTTTTAGTCCTCTCTCTCCTGTGTTTGTAAAGATCTTTACTACAGAGACAGCACTAGTGTTATTGCTAATGAAATATTCCTAACAGTGTGCCAGCATGTTAAACATCTTCCAGACATAAATATTCACTCCACAAAGTCCATTCTTACATTTCCAACTGAATCAATGGCAGAGCCCTCTCTCCTTGGAGGAGGGTACTGCCAGTGAGTAAATAAGCTCTTAGAAGCAGTGAGGAGTTGTGATAGCAAGATGAAACCAATCATCTGGCTTGGACCCCCTCAATACTAGACAAGAAACACTCAGAAGGACTGCACTTCTCCTCTGTAGCTTAAGTTCCAGAAAGCCTTTCAGCACAACTGTATATGGTGTGATATGAATTTAGTGCAATATAATAAGAACCAATTTATGCTGGAAAAAGCAATAGTGATTGCAAAGCTAACATTCTCCAACACACAGCTGTGCTCACTGTCAACAACTTGGGACCCTCTGTGTTCCTTGCCCAGTCCAGATCATTACTGCCCTATCCCTTCTCTCTGCCCTGGGTCTCTTCTGGATGCAATGCATGGTACCTACCTTTGCCTCCTGCATGAATGCTTCCAGGCAGACTGCTGGCCTGCTGGGTCTTGGAGGTTCAGCCTTGTTTCATGGGAACAGTGACTTCCCTCCCCAAGGGGAAAGGAGAGGAACTGGTATCTGCTTACTAAGTCACAGTAAAAAGGGAAGTAGTTGTTGCAAACCTCTGAAACTTTCTCAACTGCCCTTCTTCGAGCTGGAGAGGGCAATGCAAACACTTCAATGAGCAGATGAGAAGCAAGCACTACTTAAGTGCCAGGATCTGTTTCAAGGATCTACTCCTAGAGAGCAATCCTAAGACAGTAGTGAAAACCCCAAACTAAGTGACATGCCAAAAAGCACTGAAATATCACTTCAGATTAAGTATTAACTCTGGAACCTTTTAGTTCCAGAGTTAATACTTAATTTCTGAGGAAATTCATATTTCTCCTGATTCTCAGTGCCAAAAAGCCTCTATGTTTATGTGTGATAGTCCTCTATTTAAAAAAAAAATCAGGGCAAAAAAAAGCCTGAAAATTATGACATGTTGAACATTTATCAGAGCTGAACTGTATGTCTTGACATGTCCTGACCATACACTATTTTAACTGAGTTTCCTCAACCCCTATGAACTAGCTCAACTGTAAATTAAACTGCTTAAAACACTCCAAGCCTTTAGAGCAGATTAAGGTAACTAAACTCCTTAAAAGTCATTAGTGCTAAGAGTTAAGCAACATCAAAAAGGTATCAGAGATTCTCTATTACAGCCACTTTAGCACTGCAACTTTCCCAAACACAAACATTTCCAGTTTTATAACGGCAGTGCAAATTTGTTGAAGCTGTGCACAAGTGAAGATCTCTGTTGTGATCTTTTGTGGATGATCAATCCTAATGTAGCCTACCACAAAAGTCAGATTTGAAGCTGCTGGGGTTATCTATCTTATCTATCTTTTAATATTTATCCCAAGAGCAAACTTGACCACAAAATATGAAATACTCTCTCACTGCTTTTGTTGATATACTTATAAAAAGGTTATATGTTTACTATTTTTTGACATCACTTGTCTCTGCATTTGTCATAACTTTTCACGTAAGTGTGTTAGGGAGCAAATTGAAGAGAATGTGTGGTGGTGGGAGGCAGCTTGGGGTTGATATAACCACATAACTGAGGAGTGGCAAATCCTCAGTCATTCTTAGTTCATTCCTAGAACTCAGAGTTCTGCATTTTAGAGGTAACACTCTTAAATATATTTAAATAAGTGAAGTTTTTCCAAGAATCGTATTTATTCAGCAGTAACCCATCTTGCCCTACTGAACAAATTGAGTTGCACAGGCAGAGCTACCATTGCTGCTCTGAGAGGGGAGGCAGGTGTCAGTTCAGAAGGACAGGAGAAAGAAACAGGAGAATGGGAACCAGATGTGCTGAGACCCTCTCCTCATCCACCACGGTCCACAGCAGGGGCCAGGGAAGGAGCCTAACCCCTTCTGCAACAGCAATAGCTCCAGTTGAGTTTTTGTGCTGGCCAAGCAGGCCCTGTGGCAATCAGCACCTTCCAGCCCCCAGCACTTTGCTGGCCCAGGCACCCCTGTGCTGTCCATGCCTGCAGTAGACCTGTCCCCAGCTGCTCCAGGCTTGTGGCAGAATCACAGACCTCCTCCTACAGCTTCTGCCAGAAGAGGAAAAACATAACTAAAACAGCGACTGTATCGCAAAAAATGCACTTTTCTCCCTTCCCTTCCCTTCCCTTCCCTTCCCTTCCCTTCCCTTC